>VZSF01000955.1:69031-367576 GCA_013398295.1 Chionis minor | reverse complement strand
GGTAGGGGGGGTGCGAGGAAAAAAAATCTGATACTTTGTTAGAGATTTGTTCCACAAAAGTCCAGTCAGAAACCTTCTAGTACTTAATAAAGTCAAATTCCTCGCTGAGCATTCCCGTGAGCTCCCGTGGAAGCCAGTGGGAGTTGCGCATGAGTACCGAGGGCAGCATTTTGCCCTTAGGACTGAATTTCCCAACTGACTATTCTTTTAGACTGTCTTTTGATTAACAATCTGTTTGCAGCAGGCTAGGGCCAGAGAGGCAGCGTATACCCCACTGTTCAAATCTGTGGCAAAATATTCTGTGGAGAGCTACTTAATAAAAATCAACTTGCTCCAATAGTCATTGAGAAATACCTCAACTGTTAGCAATCAATCGAGGGCTGAGTTGGGGGGAAAAAAAATACAAAAGGACATCAAAGAGGTTCTCATTCCCAGTCTATTGCTCTATTTAAGGGTCCTATAATTCGGTGGGGTTGTGTGCTAAATAATTTGTAAGCCTTCAGAACATCCAGGTTATTGTTTGTGGACAGATGGTGCATCACATTTTATTGCTTATTCCTTCTGTGGTTTCTCATATGCAGGACTGATGTGCACTCTGAAGTCTTTGTTTCCTTGCTAAAATCTCTAATCTAAAACAGGCAATCAAGCACACAGACAGTGCTTCAGAAAGCATAATCATAGTTTTAAAGGGGGAAAAAAACATTTCGGCTGCAGTTAGGAGCAGATGTGTTCCCTGAAAATGCAAAAGGTTATCAGAAGTATTAAAATAGGAAAATAGATATGGAATTCGGGAGCGCTGGGGAGAGCATGTATTTTATTTCAGTACTGCAGGGTAGGTGTGCCTTTTCCTAGGCTACCTGCTTTGTGTCTGGCTCTCGGTGGAGCTGGTGCAGTGAAAGCCTTCGGAGACCGGCTTTTGCTTCCACCTTTCCCCCTGAGATTGGCAGTCTTTGTCTTTTACAGGCAAGGAGCAGCCGTGTTGTGATCCTGGAACCACTGCTGCCCCGAAGAGTTAAATCATGTTGATATACAGGAAGGAAATGGAATAGACTAACTCTACTCTTTTCTTCCTACGGATTTTTCTTTTTATTCTGAAGATAGAATTACTGTTTGTAAGCATCTGAAAGTCATTAGTGGCTCTGCAGTCTGTCAGGTGCCGACGCAAAAAACTGCTGAAACTGAACGGGTTCCTGTGCGGAGTGCTGGGAATTTGTCATGTGCTGATGAGCAGTTATAATAATATATGAGCAAATCACAAGCATTCTGCAAATTAATCAAATTTTTTTTCCCCTTCTCCCTTGTCTCTGGGAGAGTGGCTTTGCCGGCAGACGTAGGTGAAGCAGTTTTACTCACAGATGGTAGCTCTGGCATCAGATGGAATTTATATAACAGTAATTCTGATTTCCTGCCAAAGTAGCACTGAAAACACCAGGGAGATTGTACAAGACAAGTCATGTGGTTTTGCTGAGGTTGTTGTGGGAAGTTTAAGGGGGGAAATCTCAAATTTTCCTCTTTGCATTTATTGTTTTAGCCTGAAGGGCCAGAAATCGTACGCCATTCTGCCATAGGCGAAATCCAACACGTCTTTTTTTATGAATCGCACTGAAAGCGTGCTTCCCAGCTGTTGAAACTGCTGGCGGGGAGGGAGCCACATGACTCCTCGTCCTTTCCCTTTCCTTACAAGGATTAAAGGAGGGAGGGTTCAAAAGGTTGCTGCACTACATGGTGGAGTGAGGCAGGGTCTCCCTTCCCAGGAAGCAATGCCATGTTCACTTAGGTTATACTCCCTCTGGCATAACGAAATAGAGGTGGGGGGGGCTTCCAGCAGCTTCGGTAAACGTACCGGCAAAGGCTCTTCCTCCTCATTAAAACAGGGGGGGTTTGAATGAAATTAGTCAAGTAGATTAAGCTTACTAGTTGCGTCTCCGCTGATGTTTCCAGTTTGATCAGTCAAAAGCAGAAACTTGGGGGTTTTTTTACCTGTTAAGGGTAAGTGCTTGGTGCACTTGTTATCCAGGCGAAACAGGTACCGAGCCGATGGTGGGTCCAATCCTGACCCCTTCGGAGCCGTGTGGGGCTGTCCGAACCGCGGGCTTGCGACAAGGAGGAGAGAACAGAATCAGGCCCCGTGGCTTTTGGGTCAGACGGCGCTTTTAAAAACAAAAGCAGCCTTCCCTAGGAAAATATGACGGTGTTTTTGTAATGGCAGTGTCTTGAGTAATGCACAGGGCAGAGCAAGACTGCTGTGACACTAAAAGAAAAAAATAGAGGTGAGCAGAACGGGAGAACTTTCAGGGGCTGTTTTTAATAAAGAGGTGAATTCTTTCTGCAGTAGGAAAAATGATAAAAAGATGGCGTATCAGCTACATTATGCAACAAAGTAATGCTGCTGTGTTTTTATAATGTAAGGCACTGCCCATTTGTTTTGGTTTACGTGACTGCAGTGAAATAAGTGGATTAGACTGAAACTTTAGCATGCTTCATTGCAGCTGGTTGCAGACATCTGTCATTCCTCAGCCATACATTCTGGATCATGCCAAGAAGAAAAAGCAAAGTCTGACACCTTTCATTTTAGAGAGCCTTTTATAGAAAAGAAAAGGAGAAGGAGAGAAAGCATTTGCTTTGTGACTTAATAAAAAAGACACTTTTTCTATGACAACATCAACTGTACTTTCCAGAGGGAGAGGTCCTGCAAAGTTAATGCTCAATTTATTCTTTGCAGCCTTTTAATTTTTACCGTTGGAGCTCCTGATTTGTTGAAGGGGATGCAATAAAAAGACGTATTTTTTTTTACAGAGATATTAGCTATATGTGCACCTGCGTAGGCGATGCGCCTGGTGAGAGGTGGGTTGCTGTGAGTCCCCTCTTGTGGTAATTTGGGTGGCCCATAATGCTGCACCATCGCCAATAATGAGTTGTTCCGTGAACTACCCTCACAAAATCCCATAAATGGCTAATAGTAATGTTTTAGCGGAATGATTAGTGGGGTTATGAGCTACTCGTGGATAATTTGAAATATTAGCTATTAGTGAGCTGGATATTTATTTACTTAAAGTGTTTTGGTTTTCTTCAGTCTCTTCACTCGCTTGCTGCTGGAGACAGAGAATCATGGGGTGTACCTGACAAGTTATAATGTGACAAAATACCATCTAAATCACCCAAGTTGCCTAACAAAGCAGCAACTAAAATTGATGGAGAACATGCTTAGCCTAGATGACGTCATGCAGGCAGGAAATGATTATTCTAGCTCAGGGTCCCACTTCAGCAAAGGTTATAGCATGTGTGTGATTCCAGCTCTTCGTGTGCAGGTGCTTTGTGGACCATGGGGCTGGTGGGGAGGCTCCGTTGGACCCTTACCTGGCTGGGGACAGAGGGACAGGTCTGCATGGCACAGGCTGCGCGGCCGTCCCCGTCAACACCAGCCGAGGAGATGTGACACCTTGAAATGTGGGCAGGAAAAATTTAGAAAGCTGACTATGGGATTTTTTAAATCCCATTCCACCAAATAAAATAAATAAGCTCAAGACAGTTGCCCAGAGTGAAAGAGAAAATGCTGTTGTATTTATGAATTGCTAGGCAGAATAAAGGATATTTGGTAGCGAAATAGCATCACTGACAAGGCCTTTCCTATTAGCACCTCTGGATTGGATGATCTCTTTTTTACTGAAATCCCACTGCCACCAGTACAGCGTTTATTCTGGGAAATCATAGGTACATTAAATTAAAATAGAGCTTCATTCCAGACGTCCTAAATGCTCCCTGAAATAATAAATATTTACTGAGACAATTAAAAAATATGACAGAACATTAGACAGAAAACTTGTGAATGACCTAGTAGGAAAACTGAGATATTTTGCTCAAGGGGCTTAGAATATGAATGTAATGTTATTGACATGATTAAAACAAGTAAAAGAGCGAACAGACATAACAATTAATCAAAATATGTAAGTAAAGGCAAACGTGAGACTCTGAACATGTAATTTTGATAACCAGAAGAGCTCAGGGTTACTTAATATTAAAGAAAAGCCCGCCACCTACCTTCAAAATACATTTCCTTTGCCGCAGTCTGCTTGGATGCCCAAAGCAGAGAAGAAAGAGAAGGCTGTCAGAGGGCTACAACCCACTTACTGCCTGGCCTCGGGTACCTCTCTCCTCTGGCGTGGAGGGGCCTGGGATGCAGGGATGCACTGGCTCTGCCTTGGGTCTTTGGCAAAACAAGAATTGGTACCAGAGTGGGGCGCGCGGCTGGAGATTAATGCTTATATTTTTGGCCCAGCTGTTGTAAGTTTAGGATTAGGAAGGGGGTTGCGATTGAAGGATTTATAAATTGTTATAACTGTAGCCATTATAAATTTAGTTAGAGGTGGCCTACTCTTTACAACAGGTACCCAGTGCCCTTGGTAGGAACTCTGTCCTCTACTTATGTGTATGAACCAAAGTAAATAAATATGAAAAATTAAATGTAATTAAATTTCCTAAAGCATGGGACAATGATAGTCTGGCATTTCAAGCTCAATCAATGACAGCGTTCCCACTAACCTCGTTTGGAGCCCGCTGAGGCACTGGGCTCGTAACTCATGTTGTCATGTCAAAACCCAAACTGGTGTGCCGCCGTCGTGCACAGGGTGCCGCACCGCGCCGGGCGGACGCATCCACCGGCAGTGGTCTGAAATACACAGGTCCTTAGAAAGCAAAGCCTCCAGCAGGCTTTCAGGAGAGTTTTTGTTTTACAAGCTCCACATAATGCTTAATATTAGTTTAGAAGGGCCTTTTCAGCTATTCTGCTGATGCTTTTCCTTTTTTTCCAAGAAAAGATCCAATTCCTGTCTAAATCAAAAGTTCCTGTGTGAAAAGCTTACTCTTCTGAAAAAGAAACAAATTCTGTGCTAAGTGTCTGGAGCTGAGTAATCCTGTTACTTTATCAGCTCTTCAAGAAATGTGAAATGTTTGTTTTCCAAGGAATTGCAAGTCTCCATTGCACCGTCAGTGGCTTCACTAGCCATCTTGTAATTTGCTTATATTCAGTGTATTGCAGTGGGCTAGCAAGTTCCTTGGTCTGCCTCCAAATAATTGTAATTTCCATGCACTATGTAACAAAGGTAACAAGTGTTAAATTAGTGGTTTTCCATAATTTTGTGACAGATCAGTTTAATAAGTTAAAAGCATATGTATGAATGAAAGTGAAATAGTTTTCTACTTGTTTCTCTTTATCATGAGTGTCCAGGTGGTTGTCAGCCCTGCGTCACACTGATTTACCTTGGGCTTCATTTGGGTTCATTCGTTGGTGGTTTTGTTTTTTCTTCTTTTGCCTGTAAAGGAAAATTTAGTGTGTGATAATTAGTGTTTGTAACCTTTTGAGAAAGGAATTGAACAGTTACTTTAAGTGCAGTTTTTATTTTAGGGGGAATGTGTGAAATTAAGTTAATCTTTTAATTATATGTGTTAAAGACAAAGTGTCGCATCAACTTCTGCTTTTCCCCGCCATCATTAAACCCTTTAGTGTACTCATCAGCAAATTGAAATACCTATTCAGAGGCACCAAGCACTGTATAATATCGTATAATCAAGAGCAGACTCCACCTTTGATGACATTTCAGGAAAGCCGTGTAGGTATCTGCGGGTTTAATTTGATCCAATGAGTGGAGATTTATTTTATTTTAAAAATCCTTGAAATAAATTATTTACAGATTAAGTATTTTCGTTCTCTGGCTCTTCTGCAGCCAGGGACGGTTCAGTCACTTGCCACCCTGCTATTGCAGGCACTGGTAGACCGAGTGTTGGTGTCGGCAAGGCGCCAGGGCTGAGGTACTGCGTGGTGGCTTTGGCATAGCCCTTTACCCCAAACTTGTCCTTCCCTCATTAAGGTCTTCCCTGTAACCCACAGTGAGAGAAAGGCTTCCTGAGATGGCAGTACATGTGTTGGGACCTGAGCTGCCCCTGGAAGTGTCTGCTCTGTACTAGTGAGGCGGGAGTTTGCTCTGGTGCCTCTTATCACGAACAACTCCTCCGATTGCTCTTAGGAATTCTTGCAGGATTGAGCCTGGTAATGAAGGAATCCAGCTGAACGGAGGGTGGTCGGGGGGCTGCCATAATTTTGGGTGTCCCATGGGAAACACACAACCCAAAGCGGTAGCTTTGGTAGATGAAAGCGTTCCCAGGCCTAAAATGCAGATAATTATGCTTTTGTGTGTATACTTCTACAGTAAATCACCAAAAAAAGCCTCAGACAAGGCTTTTCGTTTTTATGGCTTTTCCTGGTCAACATGAAATAGAGAGTTTTTAAAATTTAATTTCCTTTTTTGTAATCCAATAAACATATAAACTTCACAGAGTATTGTAATTTTCCCAGAAGACCATCTTGGTTGGTCCTGGACCTGTGTGTAAATAAACATATACTTTTCAATTGTTTTATAAAAACTTTTATTACATACGTGAACCTGATTGGATGTACTTTAATCTGTCTGGTATTTGGGGAGTTCCATAAAATGCATATTTTGAGACCAATAAAGTGGAATGGCTCAATCAGAGCCATTATTGTCTATTGGACAAATATATTTATTCAGCATTTTCCCATCCATACTCTTACGCTCCAGATCAGAATGGCTGCTTTAGAGCCATTCTGCTCTCCTGGGTAACGCATACGGTACTTGGGATGTTTGCTGTGGATAGTAAATGTATTTATGAAAATTTATATGTTAAAAAAAGGAAATGGCGCTAGCCAAGATTTAAATGAAAATCGTTCTCCCTTTGCAAATGCTTTGTACTGTGCTATGAAAGCATTACTTTAAAATGGCAGTGTTCCCCAAGTCGATTGGGACCCTGAGGCTGTGGTCTGAGAAAGCCTTGAGTTCAGCCCGGTAGTCACTGCCAGAACTCGAGATGCTCAGAAAGTCTTTTTTCTTACGTGGAAAGCACAAGGCCATCATCGTCTGCTGTTACTTCTGAGGCAACACGCACCTTATCTGTTTAAAGTTGATTGTACCTCAAATACAAACTCGCTTAGGAAAAAAAGATTTAAAGGAGCTCTTCTCGCAGGGGTTCGGGCTCACTGGAGGTTTAAATAGGGCTTGCTGACGTTGCACTGCAGTAATTGTGTGATTACATGGACCGTTCTACCAGCAGCGCTGTGGGACGGAGCATCTCGGTGCAGGAGGCAGTGACCACCCACCCTAAGCCACTGCAGCTGGTCCTGCAGGAGTGTCTGGTCATGGCCAGAGGTGGTCCTGGCCATTTGGGATTGCTACGGCAGCCCAGGAGGTCGAGTCCAGATCTTCAATGTCCGACATCTCAACTAAAGAGATTTGCCTCCGAGAAAGTCAAACCTTTGAGGCTTTTCAAATATTTCTTAGTGAGGGCGGAATTTATTTGTTTTAAAGAGGTAATTGCTGTTATTTTTGATTTTCACTGAAAGGATATTCTTAAACCAGGCAAAGAAATGTGAAATGAGTTTGCCGTAGTACATTGCAGTAAGTGCTATAGCCATTGGCCATCTAAGGAAAAACATTCTGTCAGATAATCATGGCCATTTTTGCATTTTAAGGGAACAAATGTCATATCTAAGAAACACATTTTATTCAGGATTTAATTATAATTTATAGTACATTGCACAGCATTTGTTTTCTGTTCATCATTTTATTGCTCTTCTGCCTTTTTCCTAAATTTATGCATTAAATTCTGTGTCTGCGTGCCTGTATGCGTGTATCTGTGTGTATATATGTACACATACGCAATATAATAAAAAGTGGTGTAGTGGGGACAACAGACGGCTTGTGTGTGATGTATTATTGGCATTTTTCTTTCAAATTACTGTTTTCTTGCTGCTTTGGGAGAAAGCCATGATTTTGCTGTGATTAGTACACTTTTAACAATCTGGAATAAATTCCTGATCTTATTCATGTGACTAGTCCAATGCCCATTTTTACGTTTTAGTGCAAAGCCCTACATATGTGCCTGTAATACCACAAAAATAAGATGTTTCTTTGTGGAAATTTTTATAGAATTTGGATGCCGATCAAATATTTTTAGAAGTGGAGAATTAATGCGGCTTGACCATGTAAATGATTTTTTTTAATGAAAAAGTCTTTAGTATTCATCACTCTTTCTCTCTGTCTCTCTTGTTTGTGCATTTCTTTGTGCTAATCTTAAATAATGGATCCATAGCAAAGTTAATAAATTAGTAACTATTAACAGTGTTTGGATTAGAGTAAGTAACCCAATGGCACTTTGTTGACATTGACTTTCTATGTGTTCCAATAATACATTTTGAGTTTTAAAACAAAATAGGTTTGGCAAGTATTTGAATCCTTCACCACTCACAGGCAATAGATGTGTTTAAATCCAAGGCCCCTGCTTTAAAAATGCTTCCCTTTAAAATGGTCCTAAACCCCAGACTTTGAGATCCATGTCTTTCTCAAAACCTGCATTTTCTGACTCTGTTCAGCTGATGCACCGCGTTGGGCTGCATCAGTCATGCCATGTTATGAAACCTAACGCGATGTGACTGATGCAGGCTGACATGATGTGTCACAAAGCAACATATCAGATCACAAACTTGAAAGAAAACAAACTTTTTTTTCTCAAAGCCTAAATTAACAAAGCAGCATGTATTTTTAAAAAGGTGGACTAGTTTCAAACATTGAGGGATTTTTCTAAATATTGGTCCCACAGAAAATTTCTCAACCCTGACCAGAAAATACCTCCCCTCCATGCTCCTTGTTCTCTCCAGGGTACAGTCAAAACTAGTGAATGATGATGAGCCTGGGTCATCTCAGCACTGCTGGCATTGCTGGGTCTGATTCTGGAAGGTTTAGACCACTTTCTGAGGACGGGTTTCAGCAGGTGCCGGAGGTAATCAGCCTTCCTGGGGAAAGCTGCACCTTCTCAAAATGTTCTTGAAGTCCAGCTACCATTGTTGCCGTTTTAGCTGTGTTTATTATTTTCTGCCGCTCCATTTCTTTAGAATATCAGCTTCGGTCTAGAGGATTACCAAGTGTCTTCACATGCTTGGTCACGGACTTCATAGAACATTGTTCCATAACAGCATTATTTCAGCTGCAAACAATGTATTGTTCTCCATCCTTACTTTTTGATCTGAGAAAGATGCCCCTTGCTGGCTCACCTTTAGTCTAATTCTCCTTACTACAAATGCAATGCATTACACATTATCTCCTGAGCTATCAGGAAGATTTCTTTTTTTCTTTTTTTTTGAAGGGCTTTCATATAATTTTATTGGAAGATATATAGTGGGTAAAATATATATGAACTATAGCTTGCTAAGAAAGAACCTACCAACCACTGCTAGATAAAATGTTATAAATTTATTGCCAACTTATCTGGGAAGGGTTATTTTAAGAGCCTGCTGGCCACAACAAGTTTTTGAGCTAAAATTAATAGATGGGAAACCTAGGAGAAATGGGCATTTTCCTTCACCCCTTAGTTACAAGCAAATTGCAGATATTGTTATCTTTGCAAGTGAGAATAATCTCTAGTTTTTGTACTACTTCTGCTGTAAACAATGTACCACTTGCTTTCCTATGACCCTCAGTCTGTATACATATTTATATATTATTCATACCAGATTAAAAATGAATGTGCTCTTTACCACAGTTGTACTGCATAGTGACAATACAAATTAACTTATTGTGTACTTACTTTTCACAAGGCAGTGATGTGAAATTTTGATGGCCTGAAAAAGTAAGTCGGGGGAGGCAATGCAGAACTGAATCCTTGTTAGGTGCACTTTCTATTGCCTGATTTATTAAAGAGCATTGAATTAATAAATGACATTCTCCATATGGAATTGCGTGGGTTTGAACTTGGTTCAATGGTGGGCAGAAAGAGTTTGCTTTTATTCTGGCACATGTGAGGTTGTTAGCACCGACCATGCTTTGTGGATTCCTTGTTTAGAATTTCTTTGCAGGAATGAATCAGGACGGCCGTTCAGTGAGAGCTACTTGTGGGCAGAGCATTAAGAGCTGCCTGGTGAGATCTCACGCTGTTGGCTGGTGGTACCAATTCTAGCTACAACTGTCCAGTTGTGTGTTTCCAATGTCACATGATGCTTGAGGGGTTTAGAGGGGACTGGTAGGCTCATCGTGCCTGGTTGCTCCTGGAGTCCCATTGCTCTGTGTCTGTGCCCCCTGCACGCTGCTCTGCGAGCAGTTATCAGGGACGTTCTACCACCGATGGTACATCCAGTCGCTAGCCATTGCAGCACACAAGAAGGACAAAATGCACAGGATATATTTTTTTCTTTTTCCATAGCATCAATAAAACCAGAGTAAATAATAGTAGAGGACAAGTTGCACCTTTTGTCCCAATTTAGCAGGGCGTCTTCTGCTCTTAGCAGAGGAACCAGTTGTCAGATGGTCAAGGGAAACACTGGAAATACGAGAAGGGAGCTGTTGCTGCTGGTGTAGAGTCTGCAGTCTTGGTGGATGTGTGGCAGTGGCAGGCCTTTACCTTTTGGAGAAAGGGAAAAACCACTTCAGTTCTTCATGGAGTACATCTCTTTCCCCTTTATTCAATGTTTCTTCCGCTTCGGCCAGGGCATTTTGGCACCTCCCCAAGCAGAGTACGCAAAAGACCCCTTAACTCTGGCTGGTCAGAAGCATTAACTAGGAGGGAGAAAAAAGAAAAGGAAAGAGTCCAAAACCCAGCTGTGAATTCTGGTGATTTTATCTGTCTCTGACAAACAACATGGGAGATGTAATTGTTTTCTTAGATTTTTTTTTTCCTGAGTTTTCAAATATTTCTAGATTTTCCGAAACAAAGAAAATCAGACTTTCTCTGGATCTTCTTCTTATCCGGTTTTGAGTGCTTCCAGTTTTCAAAATTATTACATTCAAAATTTTTCAAGCATATTTGTGCTTCTGTATTGATTTTAGGGCTGACTCTAAGAGGCACTGGGGACACCTTCAATCTCTTCGTTGACTATTTCCTCATATCTTCCAGCTGAAATTTTTCTATAACAGCCCAATTCAATTTCTGTAACATTATCTATGTAGGTTTGTTCCATTGCTAGTGCTATGAAATTTTCCACTGAAATTTGACTTTGTAATGATTAGCAGCTTGCAGATTTAATTTCTTTTTCCTTATGAAGTTGTTGAGGAAAAAGTCTTTCGTTATCCCTGGAGAGAACTAGAAGATCGACCCACACTCCATCCCAAGATTTATGCATGAACGTGTGTGTTGGAGGTCTTGGGGGGGTGGTCATGCTTCTGGCAGTCTTCAGCTTGTAAAAAGGAAAGGTGGAGGGGAGCTTTCCGTGCTTGAGGACAGAAGCATGCCTGTAGTCCTGGGGCACAGGGCTTAGGTGAAGGGACTGGACTTAACGCTTCTTTACTCTGGGTAGCAAGCAGTATGTTTGGGGGGACTCAGCCTTCAAATGTGTTATAGTTTGAGAAACCCACAACAATTTATCGTCGTTCAGCCGATTATTCTATCACACGATGACCCCTGCCCACCCAGGAAGGGGAACTGGGGAAAAAATAAGGAAACCTGAGGGTTGAAATATAAACAGATTTAATAGAACAATACTAAACAATTGACATTAATAATACTAAAGAACCAATATTGAAGCCAATAAGAATATAAAATACACGAGGATTATACTCAGCCCATTCTATCCGTAGGATGCCATGCTCTCCCAGCAGTGGACAGCAAATGTCGGACACTGCGAGCGCTACGGTTTCAGGATGAAGGCAAGGGCTCAGGGCTCCGGCTCCTGAGCAAGAAGTTCTCTGAATCACCATGATCATAAAAGAGAGAGAACCCCTCAGCAAACTCTCTAGTTTATATTGAATGTCATGTTTACGGTATGAAATAATCCTGTTGGCCAACTTGGGTCAAGTGCCAGAGTCTCACTCCTCCTCATCCCTGCACCTGGCGAGCTCGAAAACACTGAGACCTTGAAAGCCACATAGCGTAGCTGCCTATGAAGTAAATATTTTACAAATTCATATACTGGAGTCTTTTAAAAGTGCAGTTTTCCCAAGCATTAGCAGAGAAATTAGTCCTGTGTCACTCAAATCAAGACAAAGTGGTAGTTCCGATGTTACAGTAAAAATGCCAAGTTATTTGATCAGCCTGAAGCACTAATGCTGGCTGAGAATTTACTTTGCTAGAGATGCTCATGTTGTGCCGGCAGTAGTGCGGGGCTGAAACCACCGGTTTTCCAGGCTCCCGTCTCCACTGGGAGGACAATGGTAGCATTCCCATTCCAGTACGGTTAACATGGGACCAGCGCACAGCAAGTGTCTATTTGCTTATCTGTTAAATTCCCACCTAAAACCAAAGTGAGGTGATCCCGGTCCCTTCCCGCGTATCGGGAAGCGTAGTCCACCTCCTCTCCTACACCAGCGTCTGCTTTATGCCTCCTAGGTAGTACCACGACAGCAAAGGAAAATGTGCTCTTCAAATGTGGAGAGAGGGTATTGTTTTTCACTTATCCTGGCTTTATGTAGATGGTCTGGCACATTTATTTATTCATTTATTTGAGCAAATTAAAGCAAGCTAAGCGCATTTGACCTCAGATGGTCCTGGTTTAAGTTAATTTGAGAGACAAAGCTCATAAAGTTCCAGT
Source organism: Chionis minor (assembly GCA_013398295.1). Lineage (NCBI taxonomy): Eukaryota > Metazoa > Chordata > Aves > Charadriiformes > Chionidae > Chionis > Chionis minor. The sequence continues at coordinate 354,993 of VZSF01000955.1, read as the reverse complement.
AAAACACATCAACAACTTCCCAGCATAGGTTGAAATGTGATTGCTGAAACATAACCTCCAAAACCAGATACAGCATGGAGATTCAAAGTCGCAATAATCTGAAAAATATGGGAGAGTATATTGATGGCCTTAGTAAGGAGCGATATCTTTCATTCATGCCTTTGTTCTGCAGTCACTTGCTGTTCCACCCACAAGGAGTGCATCTATCAGATTTTGTGCATTAACATTCCTTTTCTAATCTAGCTTGGACATTTTATTTTAAAGCTGGTGATAACCTCGGGCCCTGGTCCAGCAAACACTTATGTGCTTGTGTATTGTTACTTACAGGAGTAATCTCACTGGAGTAAATGTTTGCAGGTTTGAGGCCTTGGTTATCTCAATCCATTATTTCTTTCCATTAAAAAGTAATCTGTGTGATTAAAATAAAACATACAATTCTTTACTCAGAAACCCACCCAAAGACGAAGTGTGTTTATTAGACTAAGGGTCTGCACAGCGTCGTCCTCGAGTTGCACTTCAATAAAAAAGATAATTAGCAAATGTAAAAGAAGGCAGTCTCGGACATGGTCGCACTGTATTTACAAGAGTTTAGTTTGGATTGCAGGCTGACGGATTTACAGCTGCGCCTGAGGAGGGAGATGAAATAGCTGGGCTTCTCCTGGAAACCCAAAGCGGAGAGTTTTTAAAATGCAGTCTCTTTAACCAGACAGCACGTGAACAGCACAGATTTGATTTCTTATTCTTGCGGCCGCCACGCGGTGATGTCCTCCTGACAGCAGGAGGGATTCCTGCCCGGGACCGGGGGGTGGCTTTGGCGCGTTGGGTTTTGTCCGGCCGCGCGGTGGGCGGGTTTGCAGGCGCCACCTCCGTGAAATCAAAAAACTAACGAGGCTGTCGTCTGTCCCACAGGTCACAGGCCTTTCCAGTGCCGATACTGCCCCTACAGTGCCTCTCAGAAGGGAAATCTGAAGACCCACGTTCTCTGCGTCCATCGCATGCCTTTCGACAACAGCCAGTATCCCGACCGCAGGTTCAAGCGCTCCAGAGTTGACTCTGAAGCTTCTGGGAATTCGGAGGAGCCGGGAGCTGTCAAACCGGGGAGCTCGGCAGAGCTGTCGGAGGAGGGCGGCAAGGCCCAGGAGTGACGCCGCTCGGCGGATCCCTCTCCGTACTGCAGTAGCCTTGTACCCCGGCTTTACATCGCGCTTTGGGTGAGGGTGGGCTGACTGCCTTCCAAGCGGAAGAACGGCGTGCAAATTCCCAGAAGCGTACCGGATGCTGAAAACATGCAAATATATGTATATGTACACGTACAGACATGTGCGCATATATATATATATACACACACATATTTACACACACGCAGAGATATTCAGTCATACACACATTGAATATATGTCTACATACACACACGCACACAAAATACACACATTCCATACGTGTGTGTGTGTGTGTGTGTTTAAATATATATATTACACACGCAAAATAAATTTCCAGCCCTTGAAAATGGCTGCTAAACTGTTACCTGGCAACAAGTACTTCCAAACAATGTAGGTGGGATAATAAAGTGATTTAAAAATGTGAGGAGGTCGTTAGTTATTTAAAAAAGCAGGGCAATTTCAAACTTTAAAGTGGTCTTTGTCCAAAAATAATGCTCTTAACAGAAAAATGATACTGTCTAAACGATTTAGTGTTGCCTTGAAGATTGAGGGGCTGTGTTTTCATTGTTGAAAACACCTTTATAATATGACACCAGCTGCTGTCATTTGCCTAGCATAGTAATGAGATGTGTTGGTAGACTGCCATGGTGCCAGTCTGACTGGAGCTGTCATTGCAGAGAAAATCAATTCGAGTGGTGTTGCAACTGCAGTATAGGAGAAACCTTAGATGGCCCATAAGCTAGGGTCAGTACTGACCTATACTGAAAAGTATTGTGATATTACATTTTTCTTTTTTTTTTTTTTTGATACGCAGCCAAATGAATCAATGGTTAGGAAAAAAAAAAAAATCTGCAGCCCGATGTGTGATTGCAGATTTGAAATGTAATTCCATTTTTTGGTTATCATCTTGCAGTATTGAGGGAAATGCTTTTATTCCTTTTTTATTTTTTTTTTCCTTGTTGATGAAGAAGTAAGTTGCTATAAAAGTAGAAGTACAATATATAGAAATATTGTTTAGTGAAACTAGTCAGCCTTATCTATAGAAGGTGCTGGTGAGAAACAGAAATTTATTACATAGAAGGTTGGTAATATTTTTTTCTTCTTCTGTTATTTTCTTTTCTTGTTTTTTTTCAAACTTCCTTTAAATCCTTTTTTTTTTTCTTTTTACACTTGAATGAAGGATTCCCCAGTCATGGTTAATTTTCATGTGTTAGTTTTCGTAAGTGTTACAGACATAGTGCAGAAGTTTCTTCTGGAGCAGGCTCTTATAAAGTAGCTTGACCTAAAATATGAATGCAAACTTCCTGCTCTTTGTCTCTAATGAAGAAAAGTGTTTTAGCTGATATTTCTTTGGTTTTGTAAAACAAATGTGTTCTATATTTTTGCAGATTTTAGCTTTTTTACTGATTGGATGCTCCAAATTTAGTAAGGTCTTTGCCACATAGGAAGCTTTTGAGAGACTATAATGAACCACATACTTAAAAAACCGTAAGAAATATAACTAAAGGTTTATTCTGAAATTCTCTGAATGGCATAAAATTTTAGCCTTCTAATGTACTTCCTTTGATAGAAGCAAAATTGGTGCTGTTTATTGTGATGGTAGAGAAGTATTAACTTCTTCTAAAACAAAATCATCCAGACTTAAAAAAAAAAAAGTTAAAAAAAAAAAGTCAATATTTCTTTGCAGGCTGGGAGCACAGAGTAAAACCCCAGGGCCTTAAAACTTCAGCTCTGCCTAAAGCAGTTTACAAAAAATACTAAACTGCAATCAATGTAAATAAAATTCTTAGCGCTACCCTGAGACTGGAAAAAAAAATCTCAGGCTAATAAGGAATACGGTTTGCATATGCTGTCGGAAAGGATGTCATCCAACTGAAGTTTCAGTTTAAATGAGGTCACTGTGTAACTTGGACCCATCTGGCACAGAGCAAGCTGCTTTTCTTGTTTTTCTAGTATAGTTCTCACTGCCTTACTTAAAATCGAGTTGATAAACTTAATGCAACTGTTTCTATGATCCTAGATAAAGGATTGAAATGTTATTGAAACTTTCTGACTGTAGTAAGCTTTAGGATTTTAACTGCACTACTGTGTTTGGTGACTGTGTCAGTCGCTTGCTTTTGTGTGTTTGCGCCGCCTTCAGTATCTTAGCAAAAAAAAAAAAAGAGAGAAAAAAACCCCCGAAACCACCCCCCACATTCCATTTCTTGCACTTTTTGAGCTCTTTCAGTATTCTTTTGTGTCTTCTGAGCATTTTCAGATACGACAGGCAATAATTCTGTTTGTGACACTGGAAACATCTCCTGCTCCTTGTGATGTGTGTGTTGATTCCATTTGGTCGGGTGCTACTGTCCCTATCCTCCCCTCTGACATAGCCCTTTTTTCCAGAACATTTGTAACTTGTAATACAAACAAGTGACAGCAGCAGTGATGCATTGTCAGTTTCTGAATATCATCATGCTTCTCATATCTAAACATGTCAAGTTTTTTCTCTGTAACTTCTGTAGTCTGTGATACTGGTCATAATACTGTCTACATTCCTACACAAAGAAAAATTTCTATCTTGGAGGAAATCTGAGATCAATAGAGTAGAGGATTTTGTTGCTATGCTTGTAACAATTAGAAAACTTTGTATTTAAAGTTTATTCTTGGTCATTATTTATTATTATAATACATCAGTTGACAGAACTTTATTCTGGTATAGAAGTATTAAAAGTTGTTTTTTCAGCAATGACTGTTTTCTTTCTGCTGTTAGAATAAAAATGTCTTTGAAGCAGTACAGTTTTATCCAGTGTTTTACGCAATAAAACCTCTACCTCTGAAAAAAAAGTTTTCCTACTTGCTTATGTTTATTAGGAACAGTTAAAACATTATTTTCTGCAGCTTTGTCAGATTTAAAAAAAAAAAAATTAATGTCAGTAAATTCACAGTTGTTAGGCAGTTACTGGAGTGTATTATGCTGGGTGTGTGTGCTCAGTCCACTTATTAATCTGAACAAATCTATATACAGTATATACATATATATATTATATATATTGTGCTTAATTAAAAGACTGTGGAAATCTGTTTTAGCATGTAGTAATAATTGTTTTATATACTACTACTTATGTACTATAGAAAAAGTCTTGGGGTCTATCAAGCTTTGATTTGAAAGTGTTTGAAGTGTGTATCATACACTATGATGTATAAAGTCATGTTTTCACATTAAAAAAAAATGTTTGTATAGATCATATATTTGGCTTTAGAAAATTGTGAGGTTTATTGTTACGGTGCATGTTGAGGAAGCTGCCCACGCTTCAAAGAATGTGCATGTGCGAGAGCACTCCCATTCTCCTGGACGAATCTTTATTCTTCCTGTTTAAGGTTTTATTTGCACATTTGAAAGCAACTAAATTAAAGGAATTTTCACTTCTTAGAAAAAGTAAAGATGATTAACATCAAAAAAAGATGCACCGTATCTGAGAAACTACAACAAGTATGGGGAGGAGAGAGGAACATGGTCTTGCACAAAAAAAAGGCTGAGACGGAAAACACATTTAGAAAATGGAAATTTTAACATTAGATGAAGACACTCACACTCCCTGTAATAAAGTTATGCTGTAGTTTGAATTCTCCAGCAGGAAAAAGTACAAAAATTGCCAAGAAGGCTTACGAATTAAAGCATAACGTCACAGGAATTCAGTTATTGAGTGGCTGAAAGTTGCAGCAAGGAGTTGACGCTGCTGGTGGATGGGTGGAGTGCACGTGCGGCAGGGTGAGTCGTGGGGCTGGGGCCAAATTCACAGGCAAATGCCACAAGTCTCTCTATCTGCAGAGAATAAAAGCTCTAATGCATCAAATTTTAATCAAAATCCAAGAAGTTAATGAACAATTTTTATGGTTTGCAAAGTTTAGGTCTTTCACGCCCCCTCTTGGGGGAAACCGCTCTTCTTGGGCACAAAATTGTCGCGTGTAGAAGTGTTGCTTGAGGACGGAGGAGCACCAGCTTAGAGCTGAACTCCACCTCGCTACGGGATCCGTGTCCTTTCAGGTGGTCGCTGTGCCCTGGAGATGGGGAAAAACAACTGATGGGGGCGAGGGGAGGGTGTCTCCCAAGGATTTTCATGCCTTCTGGTTTCAATAGACAATAAATAAAAATGTGAAAACCTGTGTAAGGAGCAATGACCGTCTCATTGCGCCACCTGGAAATGCCTACAGACACAGTCTACTTTACCATCCCGAATGTCTGTTGGGCATTACATGGTCTTCTAGGGAATGCTAAAAACGACCACCAAGTGGCCTCGTACCACAAAGCGTGGCATCACCTCCCCAGGCAGTCCATGGGAAGGGAGGTCTGCGAGAGAAAGGGGGTTGTCTCACCTAGATCAGTTGTCTCACGTAGGTCAGTTTGTGGAGATTTTGGTCGCCCAGCAGCTGGTCGGCAGTCATCCTGGTGGTGATGGTGGATGTCTTGACAAGAGTCTTCCCACCTAACATCAGAAGGCTGCTCTCAGCTCTAAGATAATGTTTCTTGTTGAAACTTTTATCAGGACAGTAACCCCTCTGTCTGCTGTAATCTGGGAGTTGGGTATTTCCCCTCTCTGTTTAACATCCGTATTGTAGCAGTATATTATAAAAATCTCACCTTGTCTATTGTAAGCATGATCCTAGTGAAATTATTCTTCAGTATTGTGTTTTGTATTTCTGGATATCACTCCTTGGCGTGATCCACCACAGTGGAAGCATTTTTCCCTGGGGAAGGCCGGGGAGGAGAAGGAGGGACGGTAGAGCCGTGGCGTAACGTCATATTAAAAATGTCACCCAGCTGAGCCTTATAGGGGCTGTGAGAGGTTCTGCGGCTCCTCACCTGTTGGTGTTGCTCAGGGTATTGTTTGGAGGATTTTTATTGCAGGGTTTTTTTAACCAAAAGGGTCTCAGTGTACAGAGAAATCGCAGGAAAAGAGGAAGAAGAAAATTTAAATGATCCCGGAGTGAACTGTTTTGCTGTTAATACAGAAATACAGAGCAAGACACATTTAATGGGCTCTATTTTTTATTATACTATGCTGAATAATTAAGTTTGAGGCTAAGTGTCACATAGATTTATCTTTTAATTAAAAAAGCATGGTTCACGCATATTTGAGTGGTAGTCCAAATAAATGCAATATAGAAATTTATGTTTGTTTATCTAGGTGTTAATTACCTAGAGATTGTTCTGGATTACTTCTTTTTATAAAGTGTCATAGGCTCATGTCACAAGTAATAAAGCTTAACAGTGGAACCTTATCAATTTGCTAACTATAACGCTGGTGTGACCTGGAGGAAAGGGAAAAAAACACCAAACCAACTTTGGAAAACGTTCTCTGCGTGCACCCCATTCAACACATAAAAACCACGCGGTGAACAAAGCAATCATTTTTCAAATGTTCTCGTAAGTAAAAGTACAAATATATCTTCGGTGGTTTACAGCCTTTCATACATGTAATTATTTATATAACACACTGTTATTTATGCCCATGTACTACATGTTGTGCAAAGACAGACACGGTAAGCAACAAAATGTAGTTTACCTGGTGGGCAAGCTATTCATTTAATGTATGAAGTAACACTTACAAAGACTGAACACTATATTTAAAGCGAGATGTAGCAGATGTAATTTTCTTAATATTTTAAAGGTTTTACAGCGCTGCTCGCAACCAAGAGGACAGGAAAAGCAAACTGAAATCTAAAGATAAAAGATCATGGATTTCAGTGGTGCAAACAGAGGGAAAAATTGTGTACAGACGCAAATTGTTCATCAAATTCTCTGTCAGTCTGTTTTTTTCTTTGTTTATGACCAGAATTTATATTACTGCTCCACCGAGCCATGTGGAAGGATGCTGAGCGCAGGCGGAGAAGGCAAACTTCACAGCACACGCAAGCCGAGGGGCTCTCCACCGCTCCTGTAAATCAAATGCTGCCCACCGTATGACCCCAGGGGAGGATGTGCCCCCAGGATTTGAGACACTGATAAATCTTTTGGTTTTTCTCATAGGTGCAAACACCCCTCTCTTTGGGGTTAATTATTTATGATTTTCTTAGAGTTCTGATGATTTAAAATAATACCTGGTTTCTATGGCACTGTGTTGTGCAGCAGATGTATCTGAGAACCTTTGCTTACAGTATCACAAGGAAATCAATGAAAATTACTCTCCGTGCTCACAGTCATTAATTCTTACTTGATATACAGGTTCTCAAAATGTGAAGAAGCCTGGAAACAAGGGTTTCTTCTATTTATTACACATCAATTACCTGTATAGACATAGATACTGCAAGCTTTGTCTCGTGCAGACACTAGTAGTAGGTAAGTTACGTCTCAATAGATAAGGTTGAAGGTAAATTTGATCTTTAAAAAAAGCTGCTGAATGTGGGGTCTTTGGTGATAACCAAAATATTTTAAATTTTAAAGGACTGAAATTGATACGTATATTCGTATATATGTAATAACTCCATGTGTAGATACACAAGCTTATACACTCTGCAGTTTTTCTTTTAACAGGAACCCAATTTAACCCCTTAACTCCATAGTTAGCATCCTGATGTCTCTGATTTTCAACACCGTAGAGAGGCCAATGATGGATATTCAGCATTTCTGAGCATCAGCTAGTTACTGAGGAGGACTGAGGGGTTGAAAATCCGAGCCACAGGATGTGATGAATCACTGTAGCTCCTGAAATTCCAGCTGCGTAAAGTTGAAATAATTTGATGGCGAATCAGGACTATTATTAATGAAGCTAGAGAAAAAAAAACCCACTTCTATTTGAAAGAGAGAATTTGTGGGGAAAATGTTTCCTTAAGTTGTGTGAGATATTGCAACACAGAATACGTGATTTCTCTTTAGTTTGTGCCACTGTGCTTCCTTATTATTTTTTAGATTTTATTCTTGGGGGATTGTTTTCTCAATTGTTTTCTGTTTGAAAGAGGTTGATGCATGAATGACTGAAACACAAGGAGTAATAAAGAAAAATAGAGCTATTAATCCCAACAGAGAAAATCTCTCTTTTTTCAAAAATCTCACACAATATCTGTGACTGTGGTACATCTGTCTTCACTAGAGAATTACTGCTCCCGATTTGTGCTAGTCCTGGCGGCGCTGCCGGTGGAAGCCAGCACCCGGCACAATGGGAATAACATTCAGTATGGGTCTGCTCCCAGGGAGGACAACTGGTGATTTGCTATGAGGAAGCCTGCTGTGAAGAATGTAGGTATCTCCAAAGCTTCTTATGGTCCATCAGTATTTGCATTGCTTTTGCCAAAGCAATGCGTACTTTCCCTGTGGAGCAATGTATCTGTGTGCCCATTGTCATTGGTATGTCTCCACTCAAACCTTACTGGTGGTACTGGTATCCCCAAACCCAGCTTGCCTATGCACTAAGGAAAAGGTTCATTTTCAATCAGCTTTGAAAAACTGGAAGGCTTGTTCATCTTTCCCAAAACCATCAATTCACCCCATGCTTCCACAAAACAAAAGCCTCCAAGTGCTATTGATTTATGGGAGAAACACTTTGTCCTCAGCGTTATAAATGTTGGTTCTTTAACACCAATCCTTCCCTCTCCTTCCGTGGGTGTTAATGGCAAAACCCTTCTGATGTTCAGAAGGAGCAGAGCCACCATCTGGGTGTCCTGTTGGTGCTCAGTGGTATTTAGTGGAAATGCTGTCACCTTCCAATGGCCTCATGGCCATGATCATTTTCAGTTCTCTGCAGGGAGTTCAGTAATCTCCACCTGAGCAAGAGTCAGTAGAGCATCCTCGTGCATTTGCAGTTAAATCATAAATGCCTAAACTACTGCAAAAAAGTGCCTGATCCTGTAAATATTTCTGTTCGATGGAAGTGGGAGGGGAAGTGTGGATGGTTCCCCGTGCTTTGGGTTGCTCTTGGGAATTAAGGCCCCCAAAAGTGTGCCTTGCCCAGGTGAAACCGCTAAACTCCTGCTGCTTGCGTAGAGGCTGAAAGATGCTGATTTACTGTCTATCACTGGCCAGTCCCACCCCCAGCGCTGTAACACAGTGCTTGGCATCCAAGATGTGACAGCAATTGCCCAAACACAGCCAGCATAAAGAAATGTGATATTCTTCGCTTAACCCAAATTGGAGAACAGTGTCCCCGCAGAAAACCAAGCCCTCATTTCTTGCAGTTCAGACCATTGCTAATCTCCAGCTAACATCAAAAGCACTAAGGCTGGGGGGCAGTGATTCTCACTCCAGTAAGAATGGAGAAGTGAGCTAATGTGGGACAGTATTTGTCCCAGAGATGAAAATTAGACCTCATTAAGTCTTTATTTTCAGCTCGCACTGAAAATACAGTTTTCCTCCAATGCTTCGGAACCTTTTATTTCATAGTACTGCACTAACCAAGGGATGGCAGAGTAAATGCTACACAGCAGCATATGCTTTAGTCCTTTACACTGACCATCTCCTCGCCCCCAGCATTGTCTCAGACCAGGTAGGTGTCAGCCAGCTTTTGTCTGCAGCCAAGGAGGACACACAGTTCCCATTTTATCAGCCAGAAATGATGCAGAATACAGCACATATTGTTCTAACTACTGATTTTTCCTATTTGGTCAAATAACTCCTTCCAAACCACACGTATGGAAATATGATATGAAGAACTGACGAATTGCTCAAGTACCGAAGACCTGGCACCACTTCAGATCAAAGGAGAGACGTGTTTTCCTAAGGAGACGGCAAACTGCCAGGCTTGGAGAGGGGGTTTCGGGGTGGGACTTCTGCAGGTGGGGTGAGGTTTGAAGCTGGCTCTATTGAGACTGCTTGTGGGTCCCAGCTTGCCCCCTGCCCCAGGAAGGAGTGCTGCTGAACCACAGCACCATGAGCCAGGCAAGGTGCTGAGCTGCCCACTCCTGCCTGGTGCTCCAGAGAGACCTTGAGCCTCCAACAGGGAAGCCAGACCCACAGTTATAGGTCCCAACACTGAGTTGAGCCCTTCTGGACTCAACTGGGGCAGAAAGACAAAAGGAGAAAAAGGGAGAAAGAAGAGAAAAGGAGCCATCAAGATCGTCTTTCCCTTCCTTCCTGTGGTGATGTAATCCCTAATTTTCACAAACGAGGAAAAATAGTCGCAGCACCTGTCTGAGTATTTGAATTTACTGCCATGTTGCTTCTGTGCATTGAAAAAAAAAAGCAAAAAATCCAACAAATCCAACCCAGAGTAAATTCAAATACTGAATTGTAATATTTGCTTGGTTGCTATTTCTTAGTAGCAACCAACGTGTTAATCACTAGTATATAATTAGATGTCATTTTGGAGCAATTCAAAATCAAACAAAATCTCAACATGCTCTGAACATGTTGTGAAAGTTTACATTACAATTAATTTATGATTACCCAAATGTGCATCCAGTGATCTTAAGTCTTCCTTCATACATCACAAAGAAAAAATACAACTTCTGTTTCTGCACACCTTAATGCCAGAAGGCCCCCAGAGAAAAGGCTCTCCTTTAAATAAATGTAGTGTTTAAATTCTGTTTAAATAGCTGAGCATGAGATGTAGAAATGAGATGAATTTGATAAACTAGCCCTTGTGTGTTTGGACCTGTCTCTCTTCTCTTTCTTTGTTTTGTTGTTTTGTTGGGTGGGGTTTTTTTTGTTTTCTGTAAGCATTTGATATTTCTTTGCTGTGTCTTCAGCAGATAGAAAATTAAGGGAAGCCAGTATTATTTCATTTCACACCAATTCACTAGAGCCATGAGTTAATTTCAGCACATTTTCCTGAAGGTGAAAAGAAGTGCACATCCTTTTGTCCCAACAGCAAGCCAGTGCCATGAACTGCTGAGTGTTCCCAGCCCTGTCAAAATCAAAGGAACAAGGATGGCTAGTGAGTCCTGGGAAATACTGGATGCATTAGCGGATACAGCCAATATGCTGAATTATGGTTGTATAATAAACATACAAGGTCTTATATTAAGACACAGCTACAGTAATCACAGTGAGTAAAGTTTTAAAAGCACTCATGTTCCCATCCTTTGTTGAAAACAGGGATAATGTACATAAAAAGGTTAACAAATGGCTACACTTTACTCCTCTTCATCTAGAACAGAGAAAACCTTGCTACTTCTGCTATAACGAGCTGCCAGCTGAAGTCTAGTCGTGCTCTTTATGTATGTATACTATACATGCAAACAGAACAGGGAGGAAGATTATTTTGGGTGTGAAGCGAGAAAGTTGTTTTATGCTTTAATTGCCTATAATGAGCATAGCAAATGCTGAAAGATGCAAGGAAAAGTCTTGTCCAATAATATAGTTCTTTATTACCTTAGGATCCCATCTTCCTAACTATTTCGAGGATGTTGTTAGCAGAGGAAGGCATATTTTTATTTAACATCTTTATTAATGAGCTAAAGAAAGAAAGAAGTAAACACACTAATTACATTTGCAAATGACAGTACATTAGTAGCTATTGCAAACATCATTGAGGACAGAAATAACAGAGGAAAAAATGGGCAAGAATAAAAAATGTAACCTGAAGAAACACAAATTCAGGTCTGAAGGCAAAACCGCTCCATATTTAGACAAGGAAGAAACACGGAAGCCGGAGAGGTGGGGGGGGGCAGGGGCAGGTGGGGAGAGCAGCCGGGCTCCCGGGGGGCGCAGCGGGGAGCCCTCGGGCAGGGGCTGGGACAGGCGTGGAGGTGTTTCGGGACCTCAGCGGGCACTGCCATAGCCTCCACTAGCAGAGAGCACGGAAAATGACATTTTNAAAATGCATTTTTTCTTTTTTTTTTTTTTTTTTTTTCTTTTTCTTTGAGAGAGAGGAAAACCTAAACCCCGCACCTGGAATTCAGGAGTGGGCGAAGAGCAGCAGTTGAGGCGAGGTTTCCCGCTGCGCCGGGCTCTGCCCAGGTGCTTGCAATGGCCCAGCTCTTGTGGTGGCCATGAAGGGGTGAGGCGCAGCAGAGCCTGGCTGCTGGGAGAGGGCTGGGAGGGCTGTGGGGCTGACCTGCTGGCTCGTGGGATGAAGGAAGCGAAAGGGCTGCTTCCAGGTGTGTCTCCTCATGGCAGAGGGGGCACTGATGCAGCGAGTAGCTTACTGGTAAGTGCCTAAACACCAAAATTAAGAGGGAATTGTGGGGACGGTCTGAAAGAGTCTGGGAGCGATGAGATCAAACTGAGTAAAGGCAAACTTCCCAAGTGCGGCTCTTCTAAACTCTTTAATAAGCTCCCCGGAGAACTGGTAGATGAGCAGTCACTCCAGTGACTTAAAATTAGACTGGATACAACAGGGAGTAATATGCCTGTGCCTGGAGTCAGAGGGATGGAACCCTCCCCAGTGCTGGGAGGGTCTGAGCTCCCTCCTGGAGGCTGCTGCTCTGTGCCGTGGGATGTGCTGCGGGGCCGGGGGCTCCTCACTTACCCGCCTGCCTGGGTTGTGGCAAACACAGGCTCCCTGCCTTAGCTGTGCAGCTGCTCTTTGTTGCTGCTTAATTTCACAAAACTCACAAACTATAATGGGTTAAGGGCCGTCTAATGAGTTACAATGCAGGAAACAACCACAGAGGCTTATATACTAGTGAAAGGCAGCGTTACTTGTCATCCTTACCTGTTAATGATTTCCAAAGAGGAAATAAACCAACCTTCTTCTCCCCAGCCCCCCGGAGCGTGGATAACCTGGTACAGCTCCTTTCCCAGAGACTCTCAAATCGCAGCCTTCCTACTCTAGGTTGTGGTACGTGGCTGCTGTTTGAAGTTTTAGCAGCTGGGCGAGGGAGCAGACTCGCTGTCCTGAAGTACTCCCTTCCACCTCAGACTGGGGACAGCATGTGCCGCACTCAAGTGTGCTGCTTTGACAGGTTGTGATGGAGCCACGCGCATCAACTCTCCGGTCGCTCGGCTGTGAAGGCAACAAGGACCGTGCACCTCGATGGCACTGCGTGAGTGATGACAATAACAGTTGAAGCTAACGCCAATCACAGTGGTGACTTTTGCTGTGGTGTTACTTGTGCGGTGGCAATTGAATTGAAACTGCCACATCAGTTTGCATTAGGCCACTTAGCAGCTGATGTGGCTCCTCACTAGCACAGCAAAGGGGAGGGAGCGTGGCTCTGGCAAAGCCTCTGGGAAGTCAGCTTTCCAATCGGGACCGGGAGCGCGACTGCACTCAGCTACAGAAGTTGTAAACTGGCTGCCTGGAAAACAATTTCCTTTGGCATTTCAAACTTAAAACCGCCCCCTAAAAAGCGGCAAGGTGCTAGCCTGTGAGCGCGCGGCTGCGGAGCTGGCTCTGTGCAGCCGGAGCAGCTCCGCTGAGCATCCGTGGTGTCCCCAGGGCACCTGGAGCTGGGCCCCTGTGTCATGGGGCCGGCAGTGCAGCTGGATGTGGACGGGAGTGTTGGGCTCTCCCTACACGGAGCTTGTTGGGCGCCCAGAGTGGCCGTGAGGAGGGGGTTTGTTCCCAGTCCTGCGGCTGGGAGGGAGGAGGCTCCCCCTGCAGCTCTGGGGCGCCCCGTTTGTGCCTGGTGGTGACACTGGTCTGGTCTGTGCTCTCACCTCCAGGTGGGAGGATCAATATCTCATTACCTATGGCCCTGCTTCTCCAGAGCCTCACGTTTTGTGGGGTTTAATGTAATATCCCCACTCTTCAAATTGCAATATCTGAAACACTGATGTGAGCAGCGTAAATCCATTTTTTTTTTTAGTGAGGTGAATTAGCCAAGCAGCTTTATTTTTTCCAGTTGTAGAATTGTTCTAATGCTGCTTTTGACCAGCCTTGGCTTAAAAAAGACTTCATCTTTAAAAATCCAATTTTACAAACAGTTAGTCTTTAGTGTGGACTGTTGCTTTTTAGTAATTTTGGGGGGAAAAAATTAATGGCTGATATATTTAATTTTCAGACACAACTACTGCACATTTAAAGCGTCTTTTTTTATAATTTTATTGTCAACAATATAGGTTGAACACTGCAGAGATATTGCTCTTGCAGGCTTGCAAGATTAAAATCATGGTATTTCTGAAGGGGCTGTTAACATGTCTTTGGAGCTGTCTGCTGCTACATAGCTCTGAACTAAGTCAATGAAAACAGGCTTTAAATACCAGTACAGCAGCTTGTTTTCCAACTAAACAGAAAGCTCCAAATCTAATGTTGTATTCTTACTGACCTCAAAAGAGGAGCTGAGCATGTTTAACTTTCATGTTACTTTGTTCTTTAAATATGGCTAAAGAGCAAAGGCTCTGAATCTGCATAGTGTAACTTGAAACTAATGGGTAATTAATGTACAGTCAGATCTGCAGTAGCTCCAGGGTACGGGTACCTAGATTTTGCCTCTCTTCCCAGGACCTACTTTCTTTGAATCCTTTTATATCTGCATCTATCTTATATGGGTTAGTGTGTGTTTAAGCTGTGAATAATGGTTGAATTCATTCCTGCATGGGCAATACTGTATTCCTTTAAAGTAGATCATTATTCTGTATGGAATAAATACTGTTATCCAGTTGATATGCTTTAAGGCTAATGAACCAAAGTCTACCATCTAAGAAGCCAGATAACAAGACATGTTTCTCCTCTGGTTTCTTCTGATATATTAATTAATGAAAACCAAGATTCCTCTCTGAGAGGGAAATATGCTTCTGCAGTTCCTATCTGTTTTCAGGAGTTTTCTTCAGCATTACTCCTTAACACTTGTTACTGTGTGTAGGGGAATGAGTCTCCTGGTGATCTGGGTAACAGAGTGCTCTCCCTCTGGAGGGGGTGTGTGTGTGAAAGGCAGCCCCTCAAAGCCATGAAGGGGGAGCAGCGCAGCCCATGGGCAGGGGCAGGCAGGAATCCAATGCTCCCAACTCCCCTGGCTCCGTCCTGCCTGGCTTTCTGCACTGACTGACAATGTTTTTGCTGCGTATTTGTTATGGCAGTGCCTGGGGCCCATCAGGCGTGGGAAGGCAGTGTTTGTCCGCGCAGGGAAAGTTAAGCGTTGCCTCGTCAGGGGGATGGAGAGCTGGGTAGGAGGAGGGAGCTGAGGGCAGGAGGTGGAGGGCAGAGCAAAGTGCTCCTGGGCAGGCGAGCCCCTTCCTCAGCAGGTGTGTGCTGGGAACATGTCACCATGGCTGTGAGAGGGGACCTTCCAGCACCAACCAGTCCTTCCAGCAGTCATGCAACCCAGGGCTTGGCACTTCTGAATCTGGGACCCTGATTCTCCCTAGTCTGTGCATATATCATGGTTTAGAGTCCTGCCGATTCCAAACATACGTCACTCATAAACCTGGCTTGGGAAGCATGAGATTAAGTAAGAAGATAATAAAGTAACTTTCTTCCCTTTTTTTTTTTTTTTTTTTCACCCTTTAGGGTATATTGGCTGCAAGCTAAAGCTTCCTTGCAACTGTCAGTTGGACTACTACCTCTTCAAAATAAAAGCAGGTCTCAGTCTAGGGCTTTAAACAGATCATGGCTGTGGGGACAACTGAACCCCAAGGTGTCGTGGCATTTATTTGGAGAGGGAGCGAAAAGCCAGCTGTGGCTTACCAGAGTATGCTCTGCATGCATTCTCCGGAGTACGTGGTTACCAGAATATGTCACAACACAAAATGGCACAGAGGGAAAGAACTTGTAGCATCTTTTCTGTATGCTTTCCCAGTCTGAGGAGTTTTCTGACCCACCTTTCTGAAGCAGGCTGCTGCACCCTTGAAGAGCATCTCAATTCCAGGGGGTCTTCTAACTTGGGGTGCACTCCAGCAGAAACACCTGAAATACTCTTTGGTGTTGGCATTGCCCTGTAGCATTCTGCTTTGTGTTGCGAGTTAGTCCTTTTGGAGTTCAAGTACTGAGAGTTCTTACATCTTTGAAGGCTGGCAGAGTTTGAGGGGAAAGTAATTGGTTTGTTGCTCCAAACCTCTTGGTGGAATTTTGTGAGAAAAAAGATTTTCAACTTAATTTTCTACCTATATTTGGAGCCGTTGGCATGAATTCAGTCTGTACCGTAAACCTACAAGCTCTACAAGTGTGCACAGCCGAGTATTGCCACAGCATCCCTGGTTGGGATAGCCAGTAGGGCTCTTTGCTAGGTGTAAGAATTTTCCGCTCTGCAGAATGGCTGTTTTGTACAGTACATGGCAGGCCTGTTTTTCATCTTTACTAGTAAGTTGCTCAATTGCAGTTTTATGTTAATGTAAATGCTAATTAATGCTGTATGTTAACTATGCATAGCGCTTTCCAAGAACAAAAGGAACCAAATCCCAAATCATATCTTGCCCTCCTGTTCTGACTTTGTACTTTCTTGTTTATTTAGCTACAAAAGCCTGCTTGTTTCGTACTACAAAACTTCCAGGTTTGTCAGCTATAGTTCTGGGAGATGTTGAGACATCTTGAAGTTTTTCCTCTACCTTCAAATGTGCTGTTTCAGCAGATGAAAGCCTGTGGCCCTGGTAAGGAAGGCCAGCCGTTTCTTTCTGAGTTTTACACATGCTATCTGCTGCAATCAAATGCCACCATCCCCCAAAGTCCTCTGGCTCGTGCACCAAGCAAAGCAGGTGCCCTACAGGGATGGGACAGATGGGGTGATGAACACTGCAGTGTGGCTTTTCTGATGAGTCATTGCAGAGGACGTCTTGGACAAACTTGCATGGCAACAAAATAAAAACCAATAGGTGAATGGCGTGTGTTACGTGGTCCCTTTTTCCAAGGTGTCGTTACTCCAGTACCAAGCTTTAAAGTATGATGCTGAAACCAACAGCCTGGATGGTCTCAGTCTAATTCTCTCTACCCTCTCCCTGAGCCAGATGGACTTTGACCTCTTCTCTTTCCTTGGCAGTCAGACACCTGATTTCTGTGTGGGGCTTTTAATGGGCATCTTGTCTTCCTTGGTGGGCAGGAGAAAAACCATGATAGGTGCTTCAGTCCTGCATTGTCCATAAGCACCATCTGGGAACAGTGGAGGACAGCTGGACCACCAAACGCTTGTAAAAGCTGCTGCTTAGTCAAAGCAGGGGAAAGCTAAAATCTGCTTTAAACACCCTTTGCAGTTCTGAAATACAATTTCTCTTTAAGCACTTTCCCAACTGCTTCTGCCCTTCCCTTCTCATGTTTCCCTTCTCACCAACATGAATTTCACAGGATGGCTTTGTCTGATCTATCGCACAGATGCATTTTTCCAAGTTTTTGTGCTAAATGACCTGGTAATTCCAGTCATTGAATAAGGCCTGCTTGGAAAGGTGGAAACTGTTCACTCTTCCTGGAATTTCACATTGAAATAATTCAGTTCATGGTTTAATCCAGTGAATTATGTCTGCTAAGATCTCCGCTTACAATTCTAGGTAGGGGAGATCAAGCAAATCCAGGTTAAATATGCTCCTTGTTCTGACAGAACCTTTCTGGACCTTCACTAAACTACCATCAAAGGGAAGCTTACCCCTTTGGCATTTAAACCAGCCTGTTTTTCCACTGAGTCTTATTGATTGAAGCTGGAGCAGGACTGAGCCCTACAGCTGCAGAGCTGATCTTTGCATTTGATGATATTGAAAAAAATTTCAAATAAATCAAAGAAAATGTAGGTACTTTGGTAAAACATGGTTGGCTTATTTCCAGACACTTTCCTGGGTTTCATTAGACCTGCACAGGTGATTCCTCAAGAAATGGTGATTTCAAGTTATCCTTCAATGTTCTTCAGCTGTTGAATCTAACGACCTTTTTTAAAAGTGTCTAATATATAAGGGGCTGGATCTCTTATGTATAAGAAAACACTGATCCATTAGTTCAGATATTGGAACTGGAAGTAACATGCAACTTTCTGCTTCTGACTTCCATTAAATATGGCCAAATTGTATTAGATCATCATCTATAATTAGGCCAATTTTTTCTAATCTTTGTTGAAATGGGTTCAATCTGGTTTACAAATGAATGCTGTTCTCTTTTTTTCTTTTTCCATAGGCTGCAAGCTTTCCACTGTCCAGCAATACATGAGTCAATTCAATAGTAAGCTAATGTATTGCACATGCTTCATATTTATGTAGTTTTAGCCTTAAATGATTATCTCCAGGCTTTCTGTTCTTCCCTGTGCATAGCATGTGTGTGGTGTAAGTGTTTCTGTGTGGTTATGCAGCCATTAGAACTTTTTGATGCCCTTGTGAACTGCCGCAGTAAGGTCCTTAGAACCTGAGGGCTGTTAAATGTACCCATGTTTCAGCTAATTATTAGTACTCAACAGAAGCTACTCCGTAACTATGGCTTTTGTTACACCGTGGCAGCTGAGTAAGCCCCTGACATGCACATTATCAGATTACAAAACTCTACTTAACACTAGCATTTTTCTTACAGTAGATATTCTTTCTCATACCTAAATACACTCATACGGAACACTTGTCAGGTCACTCTAAATGCTGCATCCTTTCAGCAGTGACATAGATCTCTTCTGATACCACTCTTCAATCAGCCTTAATTACTACTCAGAGTCTAATTTCAAGGTCTCCTTAGGTGTTGGTATTAGCTAATATTCGGTAAGTAAGGCAAAAGATAACGCTGTCAGTCTCATTCGCTTTTCAAGTTAGTATCTCTCTTTTCCCTGCAGAACACAGTAGGGCTAAAACCTTCTTGTTTAGCTTGGGGCAAAAGACACCCTGCAAAAGCTGAGAAATAATCTAATTTTTTCAATGAAAGTCAGTGCCAGTCAAAGAAGCTCTCACATACTGACACTTAGGGTACATCAAAAATGTACAAATATTGGTAACCCCAGCTTATCGTGCACAAGATTATGAAAGAAAACCAAATTAAGGGAGGATATTCACAAAGTCTTTGAAATAATGAAGGAACTGCAAATGCTGCTTCATTTTAATGTTCTTGAGTCACTGCAAACGAGGAAATTATTGTCACTTTCATTGGATGAGTTTCTTAGTTTTTAGCACATTAGTATTTATGCTGCTCAATTGTCTATGTTATAAATAGCCTCTCAGAAATCTGTGTGGGTCCCTTTTTAGTTTAGGTATTTAAAACGTAAGTAGCCTGAGAGTAGCTAAATACCAGTGCTATGTGCAACTTCATCAAAAGGCAGAAAGAAGGTGCTCAAGCACTGGATCTCCTCCTCCTCCCAGGAAAGAGTTAACACAAAGAAATAAAATCAGATATGTGTAGCCTCCAGACGTCCATTAAAGTGCAGAATGCTGTTTTCTATCACAGATTATATGCCAGATGTTCAAACTATCTCTAATCATTGCAGATGTAATGGAGTAGAATGTTGCAGTTTGTGAGTTTACTGGCATTAATTCTGTATACTGCACAAGGGAAAAGATTTTAAATATATAATTATATCTCATTAATACTCAGGTTTTATTTCCTTTCAATGGAACAGGACTTATTAAAGCAACCATTTACCGCATGTTTTCTTTTAGTGTTTGGCCCCAGCATAATCCTGTGTGCATTGTACGTGTAAATATGTACTAACCTGAGTAGATAGAAACATACACTACTGTATATAATTCCACTGGTACAAACCCCTACTTTTTATATGCATGACATGTTTTTATAATGTAAATTGACAAGGAAAAAAAAATCTTACTTATACAGTACTGTTCTAACCACATGCTATCTTACTTTTTATGGAGAAGAACTGTAAAAAATGTATCTTTTAATGATATTTATTCAGTTATGCTAGAAGAAAATTGTGCCGATATGTGAAACGTGTCAGGTTACTTTCATGCCCTCTGACTGCTGCAGTCTTGCCCCAGTACCAAAGGAAGATACTACAGTGGTGGGAATGGTTTGCTGCAGATTTTTCTGTGGTGTTATTCAGTATGTTGAATGCAGGGAAGCTGGTCCTGCCCTGCCTCCTCCCTTGCCCCCAAATGCACCCTGCGCGAAGGGATGCTCCTGCTTTTTCAGACTTCCTTTCTTCTGTCCTCCTTTGTATTCTTTGGGGCTCAGCTCCCATCAAACGGTGTCCACAGAGCACAGCGCTTCCTTTGTCCTCCGTCCTCTGCTGGGGGTTCCTATGTGGTGCAGAGATCAGCCACATCTGAGACAGTCTCTTTAAATCCTGTATCTATTGAAATCGCTGAGAAAGTGTTCATCGTGCTCAATGGGCTGTGTCCTCTGAAAGACAGCAACAAAGCTGAGAGGATGAACTTTGTGGGGAAGTTCCTACATCTCCTTTCAGGTACAGAATCTCAATTATGATTTCCCCAGGAGCTATCCCTCCTTCAGATGATAATTTTCATCTTCCAGCTTTAACACGTAGCCTCAACCTATGTAAAACATACCGCTTGTACCAAATGCAGAGTCCTTTCTCCGAGCTGTTTCTGCTCTGTTGTCATCGAATCCAGCAGCTCCACAAACACTGACCCTCCTTTCCCAGTCCCACAAAGAGCAGTAGTAATCATAACTAGGCTTTCTTGCTGGAGACCAGGCTGCCAGTGAGGCTAAAAGGGAGTTTCCCAAGTCCCTGCTGAGGGCTGGTGCACGGAGTTGGACACCCCTGGGTTGGTGCTCAGGCACCTGCTGCCTCCCACCGCTGCTCCGCAGGCCCCGTCTTGCTGAGACGTTAAAACTGTTTTGACTGCACCAAGGCGGTGGCTAAATTAACTTGCTTGGACTCTTTCTCTGTGCAGAGGCCTCCCTCACAGAAGTTCAGACTAAAGGTTTAGTTGGGCAAACATGGAAGCAGTTGTGGAATACCTTGAGCCTGGATGTGTTGGGCAGGCTCGTTCCTGTGATGCAGTATTTGGGTAAAACGGGGAGTGTTTCAGTGTTCTCTGTGTGCAAGTACAGGGTTCAGGCAATTAGTCCTGTATTTTAAGGCTGTTCAGGCAGATAGTACTGGGAGAACATGGGCATTTTGGCCAAGAACTGCAGGGGGAAAAAAATTATAAACATACATATGGCATGCATGTAATCATGCCATGTCTCACGGTTTGAGAAGGCCAAAAGAAAGAAACCATTGAATAACTTCCATTCTCCCATGACTCCTCCATCTAGTTTCTTTGCCTTTTCAAATATTAAATAGCAATAGTAACTTCTCCACTGTTTCCTTGAGAAGTAAGCAACTGTCATCGTGTAATTTAGGCTTTGAGGCCAGCTGAGCGCCGCGCGGTTGCAGTGGTTTGCTTTTGTGGAGCTTGCTGCTGGGCGATGGCCTCTGTGCCAGTGTGCCATGTCGCACTGACTGCTTTGACTTTGAAAGGAATATCTTCATCTCAAATAATGTAGCATCAGGCAATGGGTGCTGGACAAAGTTCAGGCTTATTTAGATAAACAGATACATATGCAGGCAGTAGTTTTGCTGCTGATATTTTTAACACGATTTGTGTACAATGTGCTTGATGAAGAAGAAAAACTGGCAACTTGTTGTACATAGTTGCATGTAGGTATTATTTTTAATCCATAAGCAAGTGTCCGGCTGTGCACAAACTGAACGGGGTTTAGAAAGACACTATGCTCCCCCAGACACACTTCATCTTGAAAAATGACCTTTTCAAGCACTTAATTTAGGTTATATTAAATATGTAGATACGCACCATATAAAAGAAATAGCAGTACACAAGCCTCAGTAAAAATGAAGATGTTATCCAGGATTATTTATATCCACATTTAATTTTGTGTATTTTGAGACGCAGTTATGCTTTTACACTAAGGCCTGTTTTCATGAATTTTCATGCTATGTGCATCATATCATATGCTGTAGCTAATATAGTAATTAGCAGATGAAATGCCATCAGATCCTATCCACTGAATCCAGTGGGTTAAATAGTTAAAAGGTAGAAAATGTGACAACTTGAGCTCTGTTCCATATGGTCCGGAGATGCAAAACGTCAACTGAAATCTCTTTTTAGTGGTGCACGACAAGGATTAAGTCAACCTGGTGATTTTCTCAAACAGTCAAGACGGCTTTTTGTCAAAAAAAAAAAAAAAGCCAACACACAATCCCGACCTGGCTAGCAGTCTCAAGAGCAAGGAGGTCAGGGATGTTCTCTTGCTGAAGACCTGCAGTGTCTTATAAGAAGAGAGCCATTTTAAAATCAATGCAATATTTACTGGAATACTGAAAATCATTCCTACTTTATTTAAAGGGATGTTTCATGGGTATCCATAAATAAAGAAACCCTTCCTTACATGCCAGCCTTTCAGAAATAAGGCAAAGATGCGAGACAGCAAAAAAAGGTCTGACCATATCAGCACACAGTATGATAGACTGCCCCTCCAAATGACACTTTCATTATCAGTAAATTTATGTTCCTATTTCAGTCTGTAATAATGACCATTCACGGCAAAAGCATGGTGGTTGTTAATGGACAGGAGTGGGGATAAAAATTCATTAATTAATGTGGAATTGAAGCATTTCCTCCACACACTTAGAGCAGCCAAGTATTTCACAGCAGATCTTGGCACCCGAGTGCAGGTATAATAATTATACACAATTTTCAGTGATTAAAAGGTTGTAAAGTAATTTTAGATACATCTCAAAATTATTTATCTTATAAATGAGGATAGAGTGAATACGAGCTGAATCATAAGTACCACTGTTCAGAGCTCAGCTGAAGAGCTTGTAGGGGGAGATTCCTGCTCTTCAGCAGTGATGTCTCAGCTGCACCTCCATCTAGGTTATCTACTCATCATTTTCTGCCTTGCATCTTCTGAAAAGGCAGGTGACTCTGAATAGTGCGATTTGCAAATATCTGTAACATCTTTTATGAAACAGTAATTTAGGCAATGATATTCTGGTTCTAATAGTGTGTTACCCACCTTGATAACCAGCACGTTAGTATCCGCTGTTGTGGTGAGGATGGCAATCCTACACAACACTGTCATTCTTCCCATCAGATTGCATTTTAATCTACCGTGGATTAATTTCCAGCTCCTGTCTCTTACCTTGTCATCTAAAAAAAATGTGGCTGCGCTGAATCCGATGGGCAGCCCAGCTCTCTGCCATTCACAGGACCACACCACCAACGAAACTGCAGGTTAATCTGTCCAGAAAGCAAGTTCCCTCTTTGCTGTGTTGTCATGACATAGGCAGTGAGATCCCAGTGTAAACGCCAAGGTGTGGTATAGGTGCATATTTGGAAATAGTCCTTGGGGTTTTGTTATGGAACTGTAGTCTTTGTTCTGGGTGATGTGGGCTCCAAAGTTGTTCCTTAATCTTTAGAGATAAACAATGAAAATAGGTCTTTCACTGTTCCTGGGCTGTGATCTAAATTATTTCAGCATGGCACCAAGGGCTGTGTTAGACATCAAAGGCATAATTGTTTCATTTCAGTGTTAAAGTCTAGGAGCTTACGGCAAGGCTGAATGGACCCCAGTGATAACCTGAAAGGAGGTGATGGTCAAAACTTATTTGGGGGTTGGAAGTGTCCTATCTGCATCTGGTAGTCCTACATTTTCGGGAACATAGAGGATGTCCAATCTGCTTTCTCATGTATTTTCACTTAGGTTTCAGGTGGGTGGGGGAAACCAGATGATTCATTAATGAACTCAAGAAGCAAACAGAGTTAAGGGGGAGGGGAAAAGCCTTTCTTTTGGGATCAACCATAAAAAAGTTTTAAAACACATTTTCCAAAACAGGAATATGCAAACACTTCATGTTTTAAATGCAAACAAAGTTGTTACTGTCAACTATTCCACATATGTATGACAAAACCAGCTAGCCTTGCCCTTTTTAGATGAGGCATGATTATACAAATGAAATCCAGCAAAATATATGATATGGTTCAAAATGTAACAAGATACTCAGTGTGTTATGCTGCTTCTATATCACATTTTCCACTGGGGGGAAATGTAATGTTTTTTTGGAAATTTCTCTTGGTGTGACTGTGCTAGTAGTAGTGTAAAAGTGGTGGGGACCTTAAAGCTGCTATTGACTCAGTGAACTAGAGCACTTATTTCTGTCACCTTAGTGAGGTCAGCTCACTTCTGAGCCAAGCCAGCTAGCAGCTGGATGTGTTAAAAATACAAAATGAGGCTTAAGAGAAGAAAGAAAACAATTCTAAAATGCATTGCATTCAGCTGAAAAGTAGTGTTTCTTTGCTAAGACCTGAAGATCACTGCGAATAGAAAGGGAGGTTGAATTTTGGGGATATTGTATTGATCTTTCCAACAATCCACCTACTGTAATGTAAAACTACAGAAAGAAACCGTAGCTAGACTCTGCTGAAAGTTTCCTGATGTGAAGAGGTATGGAGCTCCTGGCCAGAGCTCAAGGGAATGCTGTAAAGCTTAGATCTAATAGTAATTTCTATCAAACACACATTTTAGTCTTTTCCTATTCTTTTTAGAAATTAGAGACTGAACGATCATATCAAACTACTGGTTATAATATTATCTTTTTAAAGGGTATTTACCTCCCCAACTTTTTTTAGAAAGTCTTCCAGACTGAGTTGCATTCATAATAATGACAAAAACCACAAGAAGTGAGATGCAGGATTTACTCGCTTTAAAGTGGAAGATATCTGTTCCACATTGCAAAGATACAAATTAAAAGGGCAACTGAGCTCCCCAAAATCATCTGTTCATGTCAACAAAGTGAATATTAATGAAAAACAAAATTGAGTTCTTCCTGTGGTTGATTTTCACCGCAGTACCCAGGTATTAAAAATAGCCATAGAAATTGAATCCATCAGTCATTAAAATAACTTTGGCTTCTCCTCTGTAGCAGGCAAGTACCACTGCTGCCTGCAAAGGCATGAGGCTGTTACGCAGAGTCTATTCGGACACTTTATACTACATAATGGAAAGGGAGACGAAAACATCCAACTTCATCTCTCCCCTTAACATAATCCAATGCTGGTGAGGAAATGTGCTTGTTCCAGAAAACACATTAGCACAGGTTGGTCAGCTCTACTATCCTGGCTGTCTCTGTGTTGCACGTCTGCACAGTAGGGTTGCGCCCTAGAAGTAAATTCGATCCCTTCGTTCCTGAGGCTCAAGACTGATGTTCACAGAAGGACTTAGTCATGTGGAAGAGGATGTAGGCACATGTGTCAAAACTGTAGCTCTACAAAATTCCTGTTCAGCTGCTGCCTGTTGGGAAGTGGGACCATTGCATATTTGGCCTTACGAACGTTGTCTGGAGAAATAGGAGGTGATGCTTTCAAGGTTGCTTCAGATACCCCGGATCAGGTCCTTCAGCTATCCATCCTACAAGTTGTGTATGTGTTGTGAGGATAAAGCTGTTGGATGAAAGGTTGTGATGGAGAGGGACTCCCAGCGCGTTTTGAAGGACATGTGTCTTTCCCTGCTGCTGGCCCCTCTGATGTTGAAGTGGAAGCTGCAGGAGGGGCTTCTACCTGGCTGTGGGCAGTACAGGGCTCGCTGCCTGCACCCAGGAGTGGGGTGGGATTGACCTTATGAATGCTGCACTGCTCACTTTCCCCAGTGTCTGAGAAGGACAAGTGTGCCATCTAACTCAAGGCTGAGGATTCTTTGTAGGGATGTGGTACCTGAAAGTTATGTAGGTTTGTTCTGAGCATCATGGGTCCCCATTCCTTTGGGTATCTTGAGTTGTGAGATGTGTTGATTAGCTGACCTGGGGCAAAATGTAGTTTCGTTCAATTGGACTGTTCATATTTCCCAACGGCAGGGTTAAAAACTCGGTCCTGTGCAAGTGGGGGGTGTGGACATTGTAGTGCTAGAGGGGGTAGTATAAAATAAATTCATTTGTTAAAAATCTATAGGGAAAATGTTTGTGGAACTGCCAAAACACTCAGGTATCTTTTGCCTTGAGGAAAAGCATGGTGGTCATCTTGGCCAACAAACCAGGCAGCAAAGCAAAGCCATCCATAACTAAAAGCACGAGCTTCTCCTGGAGCTACAGCTCTGCAGCTGGGAGCTGCAATAATTCATATCCTCTGTGGACTGGCACAGAGGGAAACTTGTAAAATGCCTGCCAGGGGTTTGAAGAACATACCTCAGTCTCAGAGTTGGCTCTGCTCCCTCTGTTCCCTCATTTTATTGTTGAAATATTATTTATCTCTTAAATAAAGAGGCTGAGGTAATAGATGGGGACTTTTATCAAAAGGATGAACTCAGAAATGTTCCGACTATCGTCCTTCATACTTTTTGGGTACCTCATTTTGTATCTTTATCACGCATTTGCCGGCTGGGAGTTCTCTGAGCAGCAAGTTAACTTGTAACTTGCATAAAAATTTCCTTTTTCTCCTTTATTGTATGCACTGGTATTACCAAAGAGGGAAGCAACTGAGTCAATTCAAAAAGGCTAGTAACAATCAGAGTAAAATAGAGATATGGTTTGGGCAGATGCCTCACTCATGCTGGTGTTGGTCAAATTCCAGATCACCCTGTCTCGAAATGCACACAGGACAAGTGCTCAGTTTGGTTTGCTTGTGCAGAATTAGAGGTAGTTATTTCAGCAGAGACTGAGTTATTTGCACTCAGTAGTGACTGGAAACCTTTGTTGGTTTGGGAAAGTATAGCTGATTCTGTATTTAGCCCGAATTCTGTAAAATACTGAAGCTCTTCAGCATTAAGGATTTAAAGGGACACTTGGACACTTAAAGTCCCACTTTCTCCCTGTGTTTGTAGGTATGGGCTGCAGCCACCTTAACTGATGCACAGAGCTAAACCGTTGTGTCCTTTTTTTGGCTTATTTACATGTAACAGCATTCTGCTTATTCGCAGTGTCACTGCTTTTCCCCGAGTTGTGTCTTGATCACATGACTGCTTAATTAAGTGTGTGCTTAATTTTGTAAAACTTACTTATTCAGGAAAGTTTGTCACTTGATTAAAATTAAGCATATGAATGTTGCATATCTGGGGTTCTAATTAGTTTTCTTGGCTGCTTGGGTTTTTTCATAAAGCATGAAGGGAGCAAATGAAGACAAAGGAAAACTCTGTCTGTAAAGGTAGTTTGGGGCTTAGCAATGGCATCTGACATGGTTTTTACTTTACTGAGAATAAAAAACCAAGTCAACTCTTCCTTTTAAACCGCTTAAGGATTTAAAAACTCCAGAACACAGTATGCAGTAACTGCTTCAGACTTAGCTTTAGGGATTTAGAGCCTGATTCAAATCCTGTTGAAGTCAATGGAAATCATTTAACGGATTTCACTGGGCTTTGGATCGGGCCCTCGCAGCCAACGAGAGCCTTAACTGCATCAAGGAGTTATTGTCCTTAAAGCTCTTCTGGACTTGAAGTGGTTTAAGATCTTACAGCGCGTTTTCAGGTGTCCTGGTGTAATTCAGAGGATCTAACCTCTTGCATTGAACGCGCTCTTCCATACTGGTAGCCCGTGCAGTACCAAAGCCTTTAGGACATCCGTCAGGGCAGCTCTCACTCATTCGTGTTTCTAGAGTGAGGTCTGTGTGCAGCAAAGCTCCCTGCGGGATGAGCTGCGCTGCACGCCCTGGGGCAGCAATGCAAGGGGCACGATTTTAAGATGCTTTCATGGCCTCTGCTTGGGCAGGTAGGGTGGGTGGACGTGCTGGGGCACGTGTGGCGGTGTGAAGATGCATACACGCACAGGCTGCAGCGGGGGGAAAGTCTCCAAAGCCACGTTAATACCAGCCCGTTCAGTTCTCTGTGCACCGCCACCAGCTGGGACGAGCAGCTCCTCCTTTGGGGACAGGGGGGCCGAGGTTTCTGGGCTGGGCGCTGTCACGGTTTTCTGCAGTGGCGACCCTTCTCCCCAGCTGCCCTCGGGTCTGAACCCCGGTGATGGGCAGCGGGTCCTCGGTGCGGAGCCTCACGCTCCCTTCCCGTTGGTACGCACCAGTGCAGGCAAATCTCATCTGGCTGATTCTTCCATCCCATCACTGAAATTTTGCTTTATTATTTTTCTTATTTAATCTGATATGCTTGAAGTCTGCCTCTAGTCACAAATTTAAAGATGTTTTGTGTTCTCAGTGACCAGCACAGAATATAAGAGGACCCTTTTAGAGCCTTTGATTACATGCTGTTTCTCCTTGCCTGGGTAATTGTTGAGGAGTGAGTCAGAAAGATGTTCTGATTAATTAGATATGGTATTTTAGGAAGCTTCAGACTGGTAAAGTATGGACTAGAATTCAGATTTCCCACTTATCTGCCTTAAATACTCTGACCCTACCCTGAACTTCACACTTGCTGTATGAGTGTTTGTTTATGCTGGAATTTGCTACAGCAGGCCTTATTAGCTGGTGGTCAAGATTTTATTTTTAAATGGATCATTAAGTTGTTACATACTCAAGGAGAGTGTTGATGCATCTTTGTGTAGGAATCCTTTCCTCCCTTTCCTGCACCCACCCTGCGTGCCCATACCGTGAACCTGCTTAGAGACCTTATGGATTTCCTTCCATTCATGAGAAAATAATAATAATAAAAAAAAAAAAAAGCGGGGGGAGAGTGGGGGGACACACACACCAACCAAACAGGGAAGTAGCAGCAGTGGAAGCGGAAACACATTCTTTAATCATGGTAATGCAGCAGATGCTTCAATAGCAACAGCAGCAGGTCCAGTAAGTGCTGCATCTTCTTCTTTCATCCCCCTCGAACCAGAGCCGCTAGCAACACATCGTCTTTCCTTCTCAGGATTTTGCTTCCAGTAGCATCTGCTGTGCCTCTTTCTCCTACATGCTGCAACATATGTAGCTGCATCACAAGAAGCAGCCAAGTCATACACTAAGGTAATTTCTATTAATGATTTGTACTTGCTTAGTGGGTAAAATCCCTATCTAGGCCTGATTCATCACAGCTGCTTTGTGCTGCTCGTGTGCACAGGGGAAGCGCTACAGGAACAGAGGGATGATTACTGGATAGCCCAGGACTGACAGTGGAGCAGGAGTGCCTGGATTAAGGGAAATAACTTCAATGAGGGTAATAATAAGATCATGACTTTACATTTGTTGTAAGAGACAGTGGCTGCTGGTTTTCCATGTGAAATTCTTCTCTCCTTTCTCGCTGGCTTTGTTGACAGAATCAATTATCAGAAATTTCCAGTACGATTTCCAGAAGCACATGTTTGCATACTTTAGATTAGAATAAAGAAAAGGGTGGGAGGGGATAAGCTCACCTCCATGGGGTATTTGTAAACTAAACTGAATCTCAGATCTTGACTTTTGCATCCATCACAACTTTGCCCCTGGAGTAACCCAAACGTTGGCTGTGGTGGAGCCTACATTTTGTCATCTGTTGAGCTGGTATATTTTATTCTGAAGGCTGAAATCTCAGCATTCGTGTCTGTGCTCATAGAAACATGGGCAGTTTTAGCCAGGTTCTGTTCAAAGGCTGACAAATGTGGAAATGAAACACAGGTGCGGCACTCGGGGCCTCCTGAGAGCCCTGTGCCAGCGTCCCTTGGATTCAGGGGCAGCCGGAGGCTCTTGGGGAGCTGGCAGGATCAGGCCCACCAAGAATACAGTGTTTGAGCTAATATGCAAATTCTAGGTAGTGCAAACACCAACACAGTCGATTACACACAGCAAAAACATACACAACAGCCAGGAAGCCATATGATAGATATCATGTTGTGACTATGTTGTGGGACTTTCATCTTTATTGGCAAACATTTCAGGCAGCAGTTCAGATTTACATAGAATCACATATGTGCTTAAGAAAGCTTTTTATCTCCCCCTTCCTTTACTAAGCTGCAGTTACTAATACCCTGTTACCAGTAAGTAATTAAGATATTTCTGTGCTCTTCAGATAATCACTCAATGTCAGTATCTCTTCCAAACCCCATCTAAATTTCTAGAAGTTGTTAAACTGGGATGGAAGTTTCAGGCGAAGTGGCAATTCTGCTTTTTTCTAAGACAAACCTAGCTTTTTTCTTTTTTTTTCCCTGTGGTGTTTTGTTGCTCTTGTCTCTTGCAAGAGCCCAAAAGGAGAGTGTGCAAAAGGAAAGCTTATTGTATTGAGAGAAGTCATCCAGAAACAACCTTTACATTTGTAAAGGTACTTAAAGCAACAGACTTATTGTCAGTGTCATGTAACAGGTTTCTAACTTGGATTACATTTCTCTAGCCTTTTTTTAATTGCTTACTTGTAATTGTTTTGAGGAATTATTTCTGTAAACTTCCACATAAGCCTTCTGAATTGGGATTTTTTTTTAAAGGGACCAGAGGAGGTTTGGTGGTTATTGAAAGTCAGGCTCTGAAAGATAGTCCTAAACACAAAGAGTATTATGTAGTCTAATAATTTAAATTCACTAGCAAACAGAGCAGTATATTTTAAAATATTGCTTACATTCTCTATTCATTATATACCATAAATTCCTAGTATCGGCTGATTTTTTTCCTTTTTTCCTCCATAGTTCTGTTTGGTTTTTTTAAATGAAAACATTTATGAACACTCATTAAGATACTCAACACCTAATGAACTTGGGGAAGGTCAGCAATCCTACTGTTGTACAGAGACTTTATCTGAAAAGTTTCCCCAAATGCCACATATATCACTTAGAAAATTTCTATAAGATTCTTTCCAAATGAACAGTATTTAAGCATTTTTACAAAGAGCAATCAAAGCATGTAGCACTTGAATTTATGTTACATTAAAGCTCCCTGATTGTGCAATAATAAAAGATGAATGTGGATTTATATTGTATGCAAATTGATTAATCTTTTCACAGCATTGCTCAATAAAAACACTGGGTAGAATCACAATGGTTATCTACTAGTACTGAAAGGCAAACAGCAGAAGAGTTCATATAACATCCATGCGCAGGCATAATGTACACAGCAATCTTTCATCTCAGTTTTAATGTAAAATGTGTGCAGTATCCGTAGTTCCAAAAAAAATACTCAAGAGTGGCAGTTGCAAGGCATGGGTTAGAACTGTCACTGCGGGGCTCCTGAAGGACATGCTCCAAGATGCCATTTTGCAGAGCCTTTGCAGAAGCAGCTGTTGGGGAACGCAGAAGTGTCAGCTTCTGTTTTGTGGTGGTATGTCTTGGAGGATGAGGAGACCGTTCCTAGGGTGACATCTGGGGCAAATATGTAAGACACCTTGTCCTAAAGGTTCAAGAGAATGTGATCTCTACTGTTGCAACATCTGTAATTGTGGAGAAAACACATTGCAAATAAAGAACAGAGCCTGGTGGAAGGCTAAGCCTCTCAGGCACAGAACCAGTTATCGTGCCAAAATGTGCATATTTTAATAGCAAGGATCATTAGCAGCAAATGTTCTTAGCAAAATGGTTTGTTGCAAATAGAGGGCGCTGGGGCTCCTCAGGTGTCCTCGAATGTGAATTAGATTGTGTTTGCAAACTTTTTTTCTGGTTCGTTGTACTGATCAGAGAGCGGTGGATCTGGAGAGGAAGGTAGCATTTCTTTATATGATTAAGATGTATTAGCCGGGAGAGTTAGACTACGATTAAAACAGAGGCAGTCATATTTACTCAATTCAGTGATTTTGGTCAGCCATCCCCCAGTTCAGTAAGTCACGACACTGTGTTTGGATGTTTGTCCAAATAGGATGTGAGTGTGAATTCAGCCTACGACCCTCAAACCCAATTTCAGTTATATTACGAATGCCTCCAACGGGAGCTATCACTTTCTAACGTGTTCCCTCCTCGCACAGAGGTGGCGCTCTCTGTGTCTGGGCCTCCTGGGTGCTGCTGCAGCACAAAGCTGTACAATGATCCTCTAGCAATAATGGCCTCTGATCATGCAAAATGCGCGGGCATAAATATGGCAAAAGCAACCGTAGGAAATGTGTTTGAGATAAACAATAGGGGACTGCCTGAAGAAGGCTTCCCGGCACTTTCCTCCTACCCTTCTTTTTCAAGACCTTTGTTTTAAAGGTCTTCCTGCTGTCCTCTTCTGTGCTGTTAATAAAATGCGTCCAGAAGCAGTTAATTGGCTAAAAGGCAAGGTGCAACCAGCTCTGGTGCTCATTCAAGTCTCAGAAACATCCCCTGCTCTTCTCTTCTTCCATTTAAAAAGAGAAACATTGAAGTTCAGA
The DNA here is from genome assembly GCA_013398295.1 of Chionis minor. Lineage (NCBI taxonomy): Eukaryota > Metazoa > Chordata > Aves > Charadriiformes > Chionidae > Chionis > Chionis minor. The sequence continues at coordinate 323,006 of VZSF01000955.1, read as the reverse complement.
CATCTCCAAAGCCTTAGCAATGTTTTATTCTCAACCAGTTTTCTGTTGTTTTGCATTTCCTACATAGAAGGTGAAGCAGAAATCAATCTCTGGTCATGAGATTTTGGAAATTTTGGAGCTGATGACCCTGTGCAGGTCCCTGGGGCAGGTCTGTGCTTTGGCAGCGGGCTGGGTGGGTGGGAGCTATCAGGATGCCACTTGCCTCCTTAATAACAGATTGGTGTAAGAGTGGTTGGGTGTTTTTATACAGGAGCTGGCTTGTGTGTGACTAGCTCAGAATGGGACTAGCAGATCTGTGATTGGGAGGGCTTAGCCATGTGAACACCTGGCTGTGGTGTTAAGCCGATACCCTAACAGGCCATGGGAAATAATCAAGTAAGCCTGATTCTCCCCCCACTCCCCAGTTAATTGCTAATTATGATCACCTATACAAACTATTATATGAAGTTTTTTACAGTCATCTACTACTGTTTTCTTATTTGCTTATTTAAAAGTAGTAAATTCATATTTGTTCACACAGCACAATGCTTTTTTTTGTCATAAAATAAATAACTCGGCAAACTATCAGCATTACAAAGTGACATTATTTTTCCTTTGAAGGCTCACTTTACACAGCATGTCATACTAGAGACAGTGCTGCTTTCAGATGATATTATGATTTTTTTTTTTTCTGCTTCTCCCGCACTTCCCATCCCATTTTGGCTAAAGTTAATGGAAGTGCATGTTAATACCTCTATTACTGGCCCTTTTGTACTTCATCTGCCAGCCTGTTTACTCCTCCAGCGAGTGACAACAGAGGACCCGATAGAGTTATTTAGAGTAATGAATGGTCTAGAGGAGGCTACCTGCACGCCGCTCTTCACCCGTCACCATAACACAACACGGAAGACACTTGCATGCATTAGCCTGAGCAGGATTATATGTGCTGGTCCTTTGCGCATCCCGTGGGCGGCCTTTGGCTGTTGGGTCTCGCTTGGAAAAGGCCCAACCTGAACATCTGTGCTACCTGTAAAATGGTGCGAAGCGGACCCTGCCGAGGCACGGCGGCGAGGCGCTGGCGTGGTTTGCCGTGGTTTATCTGTGAGGTGGGGAGCGCGGGCACCGCAGGAGCCGCAGAGTGTCAGGGCAGCACCGAGCCCTTGAAATGAATCGCTTCCTGGGAAAATACAGCGCACTGCCACACCACCCGTTCCCTCCCTGCACACCCTTCGTGTTTGACAGGAAAAGTGTGCTTCTCTTCAGGACTCTAAACAATGAGTTGAGAAGCCTTTATAATTAACACTTTATTAAAAGATCCTAGATAAGGAGGAAAGCCATTGTCCGAGTGCATGCCGCGTCCTCCGTAGGCGCTGGGCTACATGTGCATCACTTCCTCATACAATTCCTGAAGCTGAAAAAAGATCTATTTAACTCATTGATTCCCTTTATGCTGTCTTATGTGCCGTTGTACACCTGCATTGTTTTAATAGCATTACAAGCAGATCTTTTGTAATTTCAATCCTAGTTCTACAAATAGTTCACCTGTGGGAGAAGGGGGAGCCTGGGCTGTGTCCTGAGTGGAACGTAATACCGGGGGTGTCTGGGTAGCATTGATTTCTGGTAACAGTAATCAGTTTAAAATAGTCTTGATCTCACAAATGACCTCTGAAGCACTATTTATAGGAAATGTTTTAAAAATGAAATGTTTTTTAATTTTTACATAATTAAAACGCTTCTTCCAGGTCAGTTTCACAGAGAACCAAATAGAATGAGCTTATCCAAGTTTCTGAACTTGGGAAAATTATGTATATAAGGAAGCAGATAGAAAACAGCACTGACGTGCAAAGCTCAGTAGTGTTTTGGACAGTGTTCCCCTTCTAATATGTACAAATGTCAAATGGTCAAAGACCGTTCTGCTTCTGGAAAGTTCCCCCATGCTCTCACATCCCTATGTGAGAGCCATCATAGTCAGTCATCTTAAAGAACTGGCTTCTGTAGCAAATAAACATATTTACATACTGAGAGCTGAAGCCACCACATCAAAGACCCAGCTGAGGTCAGGTGCCTGTTCATTTCAGAAAGGTATACCGGATGCTGTCACTGAGGCTGTGAACACTTTACATCTATAAAACATCAGTTATAAAAGCACAGAGTATAAAGCTTTCAATTTAAAGGCTAGTAGCAGATTCCTCACTTTCTGATCACCTCCCTCCCCCACAAGCACGCTCACACTCATCCTTCTGCAAGTCAATCAACACTTAGCCAAACAAGCGGGGCTTCTGCTCTCATCTCCAGCTCAGTAGACCAAAGCCCTCAGCTGACCAAAGCTGGGTGCCTTAGGGTCAAGGCTCTAGATTCTTCCATCCTAAAAAAAAAAAAAAAAAAAATCAGTCAAGCCACCCCTCTCCCCTTCAAAGCCCCACCCGTTGTGAACGCAGTAACCACCTGAAATGATGCCAAGTCAATAATACTGATATGCCGTGATTTTCGGAGAAAGATCAAGAAAAAGCAAGTTTTGTGGTGGATTGCTCTAAAGTAAGATTAAATCTACAAATATTAAAAGGCTGATAACCTCCCAGGGATGGGGTAATGCCTAAAAGATATGACATTCCTATGCATTATTGAATACCATGCATGTTTGCTCATCCCTTTAACAGTGAGAGCCGTGCAACACAGAACATCTGCCACTAGTTGTAAAATTCCTGGAAATGCAAAGAAAAAATGAGAAAAAGTTCCTCTCTAAGTGAAACAAAAAATAGTAAGTTGCCTTTTTTTTTTTTTTTTTTTTTTGCTAAGTCACTGCTTTCTGTGGCTTTTTGATCCATTTCTGAAAGGATTGGCAGTTCAGTTGGTAATTAAACAGTCTCTGGAAGAACACAGGCCTTTTGGAGTCTTTCGAACAGTCTCTCCGTTTTCACCTCTTCTCAGGGTTTCTTTGAAGAACCAAAGTCAAAGATGTGTTTTCAAAACACATCTCAACTTTGTGAGTTGCAGACAGAAGGATCTAGATGACTTTTGTTGCACAGTGGGTACTCCATGCTATATAGTGCTCAGACATGTACGAATGTTGCTGAATGTCCTTTAGCTCTGAATTATTTTGTTGACTCCATTCAGGAGCTCAAGACAACATCTTGAATACTACTTAGACAATACTTTCTAGGTCAGTATTTTCTTCAATTCTTAATGAAAAAGAGGAAAACGTAATACTGCATTTTAGCTGTTGCAGCTATAAACATGTGAAATCTGAACTATAATTTCAGGACAGTGAATTGTTGATGGCAATATACTTCAGAAAAGAAACTTTAGTTTACAACATTATTTTCAGGAATATATAGCCTTATCTGTCTAAACAAAATGAATTCATTTTTTGCTAAGAGGCACTGCAGTGATTTAGGATTGAATTCTCAAAAGGTCTAAGCATCGGTCTGTTGCTGTTCCCTATGAGCCCTGGGATGAACTCTTTGACTTCTGTGGTGGCAGAGTTGCAATACTGCAGCTTTTTGGGGTCTTTCTAACATTCACACGCTCTTAGATTTGGAATATGAGTGGACTGGTGGATGCCCAGCTTCCACAGAAAGTAATTCCTCAACCAGATCAGAAATCCTGCAGGTACCACTCGGACCCAGTGAAAATTCCCTTTTGCTCGTTCTGCTCTGCTGGGACGCACACAACTCCACAAAGTCCCCATGAGCTCTTCAGGGAAGACCCATGGGGGAGCAAAGGTGGGAAGGTCTTGCGCTGGTCCTTGGCATAAGGGGAATTTCATTGGTAGCTAACTGAAAGCTGTTGTTCCCAAGTTTTTTGAATGTAGCCACAGCTGTGTACAGTCATCTATTCAGCAAGTGGATATGAACAACCTGGAAGCACATTTGTATTTTGCAAAGAATTTTGAGTGTTCTGAAAAGACTCATTAGGAACATTCTCATTTATAAACCCTCATCTACTGCACTATGATTTAATTGTACTTGCAGATTTAATTGTACTTGCAAATAATTAAACAAATCCACAAAATGTTTGCATTACATTAATTTACTTCACTTGGCCCTGCAATACTAGAACCATAATTACTTACATATTTCCCTTTACTATTTTCTAACCTCTCTTTGTAAATTGTCAATAAGCATTCTGGAGACAGTTGGATTAAAAAAAAAAGACCAAGCATGTGTCTGATTAATATTTTAAGACCATGAGGATCAAATCTAAAAATGTGGCTTTTTTTTTTTTTTCCAGCAAGTTCAAATTAACTGATAAAGCTGTACAGGGTGTACTCAGAAGCCCTTCTTTAATCATTGAGTGATATGAGGTTTTATACTTCAAAATGCAACCACCTATACATTAACCACAAAATGAGAAGGCAGGCTTCAGTTTGCACTGGCGGGGGGGGCCATGGAACAAGTGGATGATGTGCTGGACACCTCAGCTTACAGTGAACGGTCACCTCAGGCAGATGTGCTTCACGTGCTGTCACAGGTGTTGGCACGGGGGCATGTGGTGGCCCCAGACCCACTTCTCCCCCAGCCGGGCTGGCAGCGATGGTGAGGGCTGTCATTGCAGCTCATTCAGCCTCCACTGTCAACGAGGGTGGGGTGGTGCCAAGCTCACCCCTTCCTTCCACTACAGCTGCCGAAATAGGTTCTTATTTCTGATTTACATAATTTCCAGAGTTATTAGGAGGGAAGAAAAAACCATAAGGTTACTTCTACACTCTTAGGTTCCCTGTGGTGCTGGTTGCCATGGGGCACTGAGGTTTGCCTGCTTGCAGTAGGCACCAACCCTCCTCCAGATCCACTTGCAGGTGTTGCAGGGTCCCTTCTCTCCTTCAACAGGCATAAACAACTCTGTGTTAGTAAGAGGGCAATTCCCCGTGGGAAGAGAGCCCCTTTTCTCTGAAGGTCTAGGCATGAATGGGGACATATGGAGACTCCTTAACTCTTCCCTTGAGATTTTTGGTCAGGGTTGGTAACTACATGGGTTGTGGTCCAACTCTCTGCACAGGGACAAGGAGAATTCAATGTTTGAAGGTGTCATGCTTTTTCACTTTCTGTCTCTAAAAAGAGATCTAAGTCCCCCTTTTCAGAGAAGCATCTATCCCTATGCTCTTGCTGATATTGATTTGTGGTACTATAGTCTCTTACTTAAGGAGTGTCAGCAAAACTTCCTCCACTTTCCTCCATTAGAGTTGTGCAATGTCTTCCTACAGCTATTGGATCCCATGGGAGGTTTGGGAAGAACATACCCATTCAGTGACCAACTCTAGAGGAGAAGAACTTCATTGTTGTAGGACCAATATTTCACTTGAAGTAACTGGTGGGTTCTTGATTCCCCAAGGCCCTTATTCCTCCACGTTATACACTGTTAAGTAGCTGTCACGTTCCACCCCAGAAGACAGTGTGTTTCAGTGATGGGTGAACTAATTCTTGTTCTTTCTGCTTCATTGATATAATGGGGTGTCATTAATCTTTGTAAAGTCTTTGGAGGTTGTCATATGGGAGATGGTGTCCAAGTGACAAATATTAAATTAATTAGAACTAGTAGCATTCTGTTTCTTTAAAAAAAAAAAAAAAAAAAATCTGAATTGCCTCTGTAGTGGCTATTTATTGGTTTTGTGAGTGGCACCGAAGGATCTGTACAGACTAAGATCATATCAGAGAACAGTGATGATCTGAAAGGTAAAACTATCCCTTATTGATAAACTTTTGCTGCCATCAGTTGAGGAACAGTTCATTCTCTGCACTAAATTCAAAACCATAATCCCTTAGGGAAGAGGCTAGTGCATTAAGGACAGTGCATCCATCAAATGTACCACCTCGTCCCCTCAAGCTTTTCCTTTTTGGAATGGCGAGATTTATGGGATTTCTGCCACTTAGTACCTTACGAGAAAAAAACAGTGTTTAAAAAAAGGCACAAAGCTGCCAAGTTTAGCATAAACCCTACCTGCTGTCCTGGCTTTTGACACAACCATGAACCAAAGCATCCAGAAGGAGCACTCCCAACTTTCTCCTGGTTAGGCCAGTCCTGAAGTTTTTCCCCTGCCAAAATCAACGTTGGAGATTAGAGAGAATTTACCTGGGTAAGGACAGCAACATTTGCTCAGGGATTTGTAGGAGTATTTGGGAGTGTCCTGGTCACACTGCTAATAGAGGGACAACTAGCAAGGGCAAGGGGTCTAGTAAATCTCCACTTGTCGTTTGGCTGGTTAGGCTGCTGAGAGCATTTTGAGACCTGGGCAGCTGACAGGCAACGTTAGCTCCGGAGACCTAAGGAGCCTTCAAAACAAATTTAGATGCCACCCACAGTAACCCTTCTCATTGCAGGGTTAGAGGACTGAAGGGAAAGCTACAATTATTGAAAGTATAAAGCTGAATTTTTTCACAAAAATATCTTTGGACATTTCTCTTGACACTTTTTTTTGTGCAGCTCTGAAATTTCATTTCACATATCTTAAGGGAAACCTTTGATTGTCCAATCAGAATAGAAAAATAAAAGCATGCCTTGCATTTAACTTTATTAGCCAGCATAGTATCAGGCAGTAACGCCTTCATTATAGCAATCTGAGTACTTCCTGAATAATTCAGAAGTGCCAAACAGAAGACTTGTTGCTTGGATGTGCTAATGAAAATATCAAGGGAATTAATTAACAGTCAATTATATCAATTTTAGGTTTGGACATTGATTATGACGCTAAAAGCAAAATCTACACTCTTTACTATACATAATTCCTTACTTCTGAGTGCTATAGCTCAGCTTAATAATTCCAGTCAAAAGTGTAAAGGAAATACAAATTCAGATTATTTTTCACTCCTTCTCCCTCCTTTTCAATATGCTCAAGATAAATAAGATGAAAGGCATGGTAGAAAAGTGTACATCTTACAACTGTGTTGATGCAGATTTTCCTAGTTTGTACTTTGTAGTAATATGTTTTGGGAAAAAGACTTTGAATTCAGGCGATAATAAAAATACAATAAGGACATGTATATTTATATTTTCAAGTTTATTTCTAAATTGGAAAAAATATTTCGTATTATTTGATAGTTTAATATATCAGTTTTTTAGAATGGACATTTGGATTTTTTTTTTAGGACTTCACAAATAGCAAAGTTTATCTAGAAGTGTTTTGTTAAACTCCATGTGTGCTTTAAAATAAAAAAAGAGAACATATTCTGGTCTTTGGTGTTAGAGGAAAGCATTTCATTGAGATCAGTTTTTGCATGATTTGGCACGAGTTGTCTAGACTGGTTTATGAAAAATGACAGCTAGTAGGAAAGTAATTAAAAATGTATTTTGCTGAAAGCAAAAGTATTTTTGGAATCTATAACAACCATCTTTAATTTGCCAACCATTTCCACAATTATTTTATATTAACTGGAGGATTTTGTATTCTAGAAAATATGTATATTGATAGCTGAGCATTGATAGCTTTCTGGTTTGATCTTGTCACAAATTCTGCTCTTGTAACAAAATGGCAAGAGCTGAAAAAGTGATCAAATAGTACATACAAATCTCTGTGGCATCCTTCATGAATTATTACGATTGACAGTAGATGGTGATAGGACTCTCTCTCGCATGGACGAAATGTTCCAGCATTTTGGCTGGAGCTGAAGGAAGCATTGCTTTACTTAAAGTCAGCCAATATACTTTTTGAGTTTTGAATGTAGTAAAGCAGTGTCCCCAGCTGAAAAAAACCCAACAGACCGATAATGCAAAAGTCTGATAAATGGAAAATTCATAATCTGGACTTAAAGCCATGTATTATGATAGAGGTTCTTCTAGAATAATAAAGGAGCTGAGCCATTATTGCCAGTGTAGTCTTTGGTATATTACTCAGGAAATTATTGCCAGTATCTGAATAATTAGGTACCCCTCTGCACTTCATCAAATCGCTATCCTTGTGCAACCTGGAGCAGCCAAAATCTTGTTGTAAGTTACTTCAGACAATTTTGGGGTGAGAGGAAGTCCAGGGTATGGCCCTGCACTGGGAGGCTGCTGAATTAGAATACAGTATGGAAATGGCTGAGCATCGCCTAAGACTGGGCCTGCTCCTTAGTATTGTTTTCAAATAAATGTTCACTAATTGAACAGTCAGCTTTAGACTTGGGAGGCCACTATTGACTTTTGCAGGTGACAGCGGGTGAGCGCGGGGCCTTGGGGTGGGCAGGGGAGGTGAGGGTTTTCCACACGCTCAGCCAAGCCCAGTCCCTGCCCGAGAACGGCGTGGGTAATTTGTTTCAATGAGCTTATTCTGTTGGTGTAAATTTATCATTCTCGAGTTACATTTCTGATTCAATGTTTTAGAGACAAGAAATCAAATCTGAAAGACAGCAGTGAATGTGTTATCATTTATTTTAAAGCTGGAGATTAAGTTAAAGTATTAATAACAATAAACTGATGCCTGAAAACATGCTTGATAGTGCATTGATCTGTACCTGTCATTCATTGCTCCCTGGTATTCTTGGTGAGCGCTTTATTTATCACGCTGTCATTGTCCTATCAAGTATCCATCCCATACTGGGTCTGTGGTTAGAAGTCCAGAACCAGCTGTCCTCTGAAGAAATTCACTTACCATTTTGCCATGATGGGTACGCCTATAAGCTACAGAATAACTAACACTGTATTTTCTAAGCTGTATTCCAGTTTTGAATGATACTGAAAACTCCCTAAACTTCTATGTTTAGATACAGGAAATTATAGTTAGTGTACAGCCCTAGGTGAAGCCGGTGCATTAATGTTCTCTCCTTCAGGCATATGAAATCCTGGTTAGGATACCTGCAATAAACTCCTATAAAGTGCTTTGAAATCCTCAGTGAAAAGTGTCTCACTGATGGATTGGCCAAAGTGTGTGATAGTTACCCAGCTGTGCAAGGAAGGTTTTACCTGGCAAACGTCCAGCAGGGACATTGCCGTGTACCACACCTCTCGCACACGGGACTATAGTGAGCTGGCTTCTGATCTATGTCAATAAAGAAAGTTGTTGTGCAAAGTTAACAAAAAACCCGAACGCTTTAAAAGTTTAAAATGGTATGTCTACCTCTGAACTTTCATACTCAGTATTAGGGCTGTTTCTCTTCTTGCCCCTCCTCAGTTAACCACCCACCTCTTTCTTCCCTGTTGTGTTGTGCCCCACCATGTGCAGGTGTCACAGACCTTCAGCCTCCTCTACTCTCCTCTCCGCTCCTGCCTGTCCCACCTCATGGGTTTTCCTTGCTGCCTTATTGCAGGGCAAAATTTTCTCCTTAATTGATATGCATAATCAGACATAGTTTATCCATGCTTGTCTTATCCATATGTCTAAGTATCCCAGAGATTTAAGAAACAGCAGTAATCAGTTTTATAAGGGACAGCAAACAACTCCCAAACTTTCTGCAAGGGTTTGGGGCTCACATAAACTAGTAAATGCAGCTCACTATTTATACTGTGATGGGACCCCAAACTCGGATCTCACTGGCTTTGTGTCCGGACAAACTTGGAGAGACAGTTCTGAAATGAGTGAAACGATTGCAGGTTTGCATGCGCATAACTGACAGATTGTGTCCTCAATACTCATGATCTTTCCTGTGGCATTAACTAAATGTGTATAATAATGTATGTTGTCATTTAAATTTAAAAGAGACTTTCCGGGTGGCACTATTTTGCCTGTTAAATCTTGCGAAGCACACCTTGAACTGCATTTTAATATGAATAGGTAACTAATGCAGATCACAGAAAAACAGACCATGTATAACGTGAGAACCACCAACCAAAAAAAGTCCTGGGTTTTGCACGAGCTGAAGTTTGTGAATGATATTCCAGTGCAAAGCATATTGTACTAATCCAGTTTTGTGTGAAATGTTCTTAGTATAAGCTCCTATCAACTGACCCACCAGTTGTGTATGAGATCCACAGAGAGGATATTAGTTGTGGATTACAGGCGTCTTCCTACAAAGCATTTTGTTAAGTCCTGCCAATTGCAAGACAGGGGCTATTGTTCTATATTGCCCTCTCTGCCTAAGCCTGCCTCTGGATCAGTAAATGCCCCTCTTGGAGTTTCAGTCGCACAGTCGAGTGCTGAAGTGCAGATTACAGGGCAGGTGTCCTCAGCAGTGGTGGGACAGTAACTCTCACCAAGAGTGGCAGAAATCACCCCGGTGCACCGAGACCTCCCAGCACACGGACTGAAGGCGTTTGTCGCAGCTGGGGTTTCCATGTAATGCTGGAGGCTGCTGAAGCGCAGTCGCTCAGAAGCGGTTGGGTTGGTGTTAACTCCCTCCATGGGGGTGAAACCAGAGGGTACTGACCACCTTCACCTCCCAGGACCGGCACAGAGAGACAGAACGCTGGTGGCACTGGGGCTTCTTCTGGGGCTGCAGGGTGCTCCGGTCACTGCAGAGCCCTGGGCAAGAAATGGATGCTGACAACCGGAGCTCCTCCACCATCCCCAACCTTTGCGTTTCTTATTTCCCTATTCCAGCTCCTCCCCGCCTCCCTCTCCTGCCTTATTGGAGTCATTAATGAGGGTGTAAGCCATCCCCTTACTAGACAGGCGTACATTTTGGGCTTGATGACCCTGATCCTCCTCATGCTCAGCCTATCTCCTTTCAATTGTTTCATCAGCTGCGTGACTGCCGGCTCACACCTGACAAGTGACAAGTCTCAGGCTCCTGCTGACTAGATAATCAAAGTCTTGTCAGAGCTGTCAATACCCTGCAGATAGGAGAGGACAAAGAGAGGAAAGGTTTCTACAGAAACCACTGCCTTCAAAAAATACTGTCGATTCTTCTTACAGAAATCACCTGTTTGTTTCAAAACATTATTTATTACTGAAAATATGGTCTCTGCAGAACAAGCATGTAAGCGGAATAATGACAGCGGCTTTTAATGACATAGCCCTCCAAATCCATCGGCCGCAACATTTTGTTGGGAATTTTTTTGAATCCCTGACTAAAGGGAAAATATTAATATTCAGCAGTCATTTAACCTTCCTGAAGAATTTAAGGGTGATCATTTCAAGCACAACCATAATTATGGTTTGATAAAAAACATTTATTTTTTTTTTAAAGCAAAGAATGCACAAGTATGTTCTAGTCTAATATTGCAGACCAAGGTTATTTATGATCTCTTCCAATTTTGGAACATTTTCAAATGCAGATTTGATTTAAAATGTTAATTAAAGCACAGGGCCAATTTTTCCCCTTATTTACAGAACTCTAAATCTGCAATCTACTGAAGCTGATGAATTTCATCTGGGTTTCACTAGCACAAGAAAGTGTCATATCTGACACACAGCTATTTGGATATTCTAACATATTTACAGTCAAAGTACGTGTTAATGTTTTGAGACTTTGGGACAGACAGATGTTCTGAATGTGATGGATTCAAGAGATTTTTTTAATACTTTGTGTATTAAAAAATAAATGACCTTTGATTTGAAAGATAGCTATGTCTGGAGAATAAAACAACACTGGTTTTCACAGCTGAAAGTCCTTTAAAATAATATCAGGGGTGAAGTTTCTGAAGACCTAGTGACTATTTAATGTATACCATTTACTGTAGCACCAGAAATGAAGTAGTGGGTCTGGCCTGCTGCTGAGAGAAAGACATATGGCATTTCTTGCCTCAGAAAAAGAGGTCTTTAAGCAGAGTTTTCATCAGCACTTTTCATGGGCTTGCCTTCGGTGCCACTGCCAGAGAGCTCATGTTTTGAAAGAAGCGCCACAGTTCAGTCAATCCCCACGCCCTGCGTGCAGCACAGTCCTCTTCTCCACTTTTATGCCTATTTATTTTTATTAGGAATGGCTTTGTTAGACACAAGCCATTATCTGTCTGAGCCGTCTTCAGCTGTCAAGCCCTGCCGGCCTTTCGCTCCTTGTATCGGCTGTCAGCGTCAGACAGCAGAAAGCGGCAGGAAGACCTGGAAGTTCAAGCCTGTTAGATCCCCTCCGGTGTGTTGCTGCAGGTGCCTGTGGGTTTTGCTGGAGAGACTGGGAGCGTGATGCCCAGCCTGAGGTGGGCAGGCAGCCAGGGCCACCTCACCAGCAGCTCCTTGGTGGGCTCCGGTGCCACCACCCTTGGGTTGCTGCGCTAGGGGATGAGAGGCTGGTGTGATGCTGAAACCCTGGGAACACCCACCCCTAGGGGACTGCCAGCCTGATGGCGGTCCAGACCAGGGTTTTTGTAGGAGAGAGGGCTGCTGAGAGACCCTGCAGGTACTGTAGGATTTACTCCTGCTCTGCTTGGTGTGGAGACAGCGTTTTTGTCTGAACACAAGTGCTGCAGGGAGGAGAGCACTGGGGACGGTTGTCTTGGGGCCAGTTCCCACTGTTTGGAGCGCTGCAGTGGAGGAGAAGAGCAGGATCTGTCTTGCAGCCTGAGCCATGGAGGGCACCTCTGGCAGGAGGGAGAAGGATCAGGAGCCAAGAGGTCCCGGGACACTGTCCCAGCAGTGCCCAGCCTCGCTGGGCAGCTGTTGACACCTCTCAGCAGCGGCGGCTGCTGGCAGAGCTCGGCGGAAGTTTTCAGAGAGAAAGTTTTTTTTTTCTCCATCAGAAAATGCGGATTCGTCAAAAGCAAAGCATTTCACGAAAACATCTGGCTTTCAATGAATCTTCCCAGAGAACCTAGCCTGCTAAGCAGATTTTCATTGTAAATCTGTCTGGTTTCCTGCCAGGTCACCTGCGTGGCTCCGTGGCTGCCTGCCAGCACTTGCGGCTCGAAGGTAGCCACACCAGAAAGCCTGTCCCGCATCACAGACCTTGGGTTTCTGGATTTACATCTGCGTAGGAAGACCCATCCCCGAACACAAGAAGGCTTCCCAGGCAGACCCCCTGGCTTCCAGCAGGCATGGCTCGGGGTAGCTCTGATGGATTTCCAGTCTGTGAAAAGTTTAGAGAAAAGAGAAGGGAGAAATAAAAGGAAAAGGGAAGAGAAGGGGGAAAAAAAAAACCAAAAAGGTTGTTCTGAATGGAAACTGATTTCAAAATGCTGACACTTCCTGCAGACCACAAATTCTGAATTCCCAAATGCCAATAGATAGAAACAAGCTAGCAAGGCTCAGATGTAAGATGTGGGATATGGGAAACCAGCTTGATGCTTCCAGTTTAAATGCATTTTAGGCATGTTGTATCCTATTTATGTGACATACGTGTATTTAACCACAAAGCAAGTGTAAGGGATATCACTGGACTTAAGCATTTATTTTGTTTATGTTATTTAAAGTAAATAAAAGTTGTTATATGAGCCAGCTTGTAGCAAAGACTTCTTTTCTATATAATTCTTAAACCTCAGTAAATACCTTTTCAGTAATCTAATTTTTGTGTTTAGTTAGCATACAATGCGTGTCCTGTTAAATCCTGATTAAATACATAATTAGGTGTATTTAAAGTACTTAATTTAAAGTATTAGTGCTTATTTAGACAATAGTTTTCTTATTAAGGGTTAGTTTATTTGTTAATCAGATGTCACTTAAAATGTAGAGTGGGTGGAAAAGAGTAATTGTATGATTTACTTGAAAGAAAGCTGTAGACAAAGTAGGTGGCAGAGAGTAAACAAGAAACTGTTTGAATGAAGATCACTATTATGTGCGTGTTTCTAATTTTATCCATCTGTCTCAAGGAAAGAAACTGAAGGGAAAGGAGAAGACCGAGGCCTAGAGCCTGGGTTGGGTTGGGCAGCTCAGCGCTGCTTGGCCTCTTTGTGGGCATTTTTAATTCCCTGTATTTTTCCTGAAACAAAGTTTTCACTGTGAAAATGTTTTGTTAAAGCTGTTGCATCTAGAGATAAGGCGATGCTTTCCCTTGTCGGTGAGACGTGACTGCTTCCACCATGTTTGTCCCTGTGCCCTCCCCAAAGCTAGCTGGAGAGAGCCGGCTTTTAACGCAGCTCAAGTTTGGGCTCCATGACGCTGTGACAGTTTAGTCACACTGCCTGCTCTTGGACAGGCGGTGCTAAGAATGCTTACTAGATAGAAAAGTTTAAAAAGGTCTTTTTTTCCAGAATGTTGAGGTCTTGAAGCTGTTCTTTGTTTCAGGTTTTGCAAATACTCTCATTCGTGTCCTGTCAATTGTTTTCAGTTTTTGACCATAAGGTAAAAAGCAGCTGCATTAAAAATCATATCATAATGGTTACTGAAATTTTGGATTTAATTGTCTGCCACTTTCCTCAGTAAAGGAAAACTCTTGTTTAAGAGGGCCCGTCTTTGATGCCTTTGTTTTTGGTAGAGTGACAAGCAGCCTTTCCCTTAGCACAGCATTGCTGCTTTCCCTTTTCTTTCTGCATTTCAGATGGTGGGAGAAGCTTCAGAGGTGATTCTGGCAGAAGTAAATGCTCATGAAGTCTCAGCTCCCCTGAAAGGTGGAAGCTGCGCAGAAGCGAACGGAGCTGCAGTTGTATTCCCCAGCTCCGTGGGCTGCCTCTGCGCTCCAGGGGATGCTCAGTGCTCCGCTTGCTTCCCAGTGGGATGGTGAAGCAAAGAGATGGGTAGGTCTCGTGTCACTTGTTAATTAATCGATTCTCTGCATCATCCGAGAGATAAACAGCCCCTTTTCCAAGTCCAGAATTTTCAAATTGCATTTGCAACATGCTGAGACATCTCTCCGCCAGCACACGAGGTCCTGACATCCAGGGTTTTGTGGGACTTCTGAAGCTTCCCCTATCATTAATTTGTCCTGCAGAAAAGGCATGGGGTAATGACAGATGTGAGGATGATATGGCACTGAAGCAGAGAATTATTCAGCGGTAAAGTTAGTAATTTATTTTTTTCTTTAGGAATTCTCTTTGTGGACTGCTTGGGGATTGTGGAACTCACACAAAATCAGAAATATTTGGCTAAGTTTTTGTTTCCTTTTCAGGGAAGTGCATAGCATTATTGGAATTGCATCTATAGCATATACCTTTACTGCTTGTAAATCTGGTAGTTAACATGTCAGAGACCTTTCATCAGTTGTTTCAAGGTTGTACTCAGAATTGAGTGGGTGTCCAGTAACATCCTGGGGAAGTTTGTACTGAAATCTCCTTCCAAGAAGTATTTGGGCTATCTGCGGGTTGCATGAGGAATGCCAGGCGTTGCACAGTGCCAAAATATGATAATGGACATGTTCCCAAGGAAGCTGCTGTGGCAGAGACTTACTGTTTCTTCCTCTGAGGAAAGATGAGCAAACTTAAAGCTTTGTGTTTTGACATGCAGAAAATACGTATTTTTGTGGAAACATCATGATAGTTATATACAACATGTTAATGGTCTATTAGGGCAGGGATGGTAACTGTGAGGTTGTGCATATTATCAGTTCTGTCTCGTGTTGAGTAGGTTGTTGCCTTCTCTGAGTTGAGAAAAGTCTGTATCATCTAAACGGTGCTGCTGATGTTGTCTCGTGTGACTGCTTCAGTTCATGTGTGGTAGTGTAGCCCCTAAATTAAAAATTCACAATGAACCATGTGTCCAGTTGATTTAGACTCCTTTTCTGTTAATTGTGTTCAAAGATGGCTTTATTGAAGAGGTAAGCAATTGTTTAATAAGTATTTATTTCCATTTCCCCTGTCAAGAATCCTGTTCCATTGCAGAATCACTGGTAATTGTACAGTGCGTTCTGGATCATTACTGCTTTTTCTGGACTCCTTGTGGTGTCTAACCCCCTCCTCCATGCCTTGGGGTATTCCAGCCCCTCTGGTCATCTCCCCTCCTGCTGCAGAACTTTCTGCTGCTGCTTTAAAGTGATTGCCGAGTACTGTATGGAGATGAAAATTGGGGCAATACTCACAAAACTTTTGGTGTTGATTTTCTGGCTGGCATTTGTACTGGCAGGTATTTTTCTGAAGCTAATCAAAAGTTTCCTAGCTGTACAAGTCTCATACCCTTCTGGGATTGCTTGACCTAATACTCTCTAGCAGAGACCAACCTTCTTTTACTCTGTTTCTTTTGACTGTTTTCATAGGTTAGTAGGACTAACTTATCCATGAAAAATGAGGATGACTGAGAAAATACTATGGCTTCAAGGCCTTGCCAAGGGCTTTTAATATTCAACAATAAAAGCTGACATACTTTATTATTATTATTATTATTATCATCATCATCATCATCATTATTATCATTATTATCAGTATTATTATTATTATTGGAAGTGTGAACGGAGAGAGGAAACTCCAAAACAAGGCTTTCTGACATGTAGGAGAACCAGCCTCAGGTTATCCTGCTGGATTTAGGACCTCTTATTTCATGCACTTGCTGGTCCCACTGGACTGTAGCCCCTCCTTCACCATCCCATCTCTGAGAAACTGTCCTTAAGGATATTGGCGCGTTTGCAAGAAACACATAAGTTGTATTACATCACATTTTTCAATGGAGGAGTTTCACTGAACAGTTCTCACAATCAGCTTTTGATTTACACTTCTTTTCTATCATTCCTTTCCCTATCCCAAAATATTATTTAGACAGGAGTTTGGGTCATGATTCCTTGCAGAATTTGTATTTAATATTTCCTTAATATAGAATCTAAATTATTTTTGGTAATCTATGTAAAGATTATGTATAATACAATTAATTGATATAAGTGGTTTCAATTCTCCTTAATATGACAAATCTCTAGTGTGAAATATTCTTAGTTAATGATCAACATAAAATAGATAGAGTTCATTTTTAATGCAAGTACAAGATTTGAATTAATTTGTAGTTAGAGCAGAGTTATTAAACTGTATAATATATACACACATACATTCCCTTCTTTTGTTTTTAAAGCTTCTCACATTCATCAGATATGATGATACGGTTGGGATCTTTCTGTCTAAATTCTTTTTCTTTTCCATACTGAACCCCTAACAGACATTTCTTCAGGATCCTCCACAAGGCACTGATACTTCTCTGTGCTAATACTCTCATAAGTGACTTGCATTTTGTTTTGCGGTGGCTGGTGTTTCCAGTTGACACAAATTGCTAGGTGCGTAGGTATCAACCGTTGGCCCAATTTCCACCTGCCACAGAAGCACCTTGTATCTCTGAGACTCAAACCTGCTCGCGGCAGCGTGGTGGCTCTGCTGGTCCACAGGCAGAGGTAAAACCTCTAGCAGAGTGCAGCAGGAGTGGTAGGTTTGCACAGACTCTTCTACCTTGGGCAGAGTGTTAATGCAAGCAAAAGAGAGCACACAAGAGTACTGGTGAGAGATTAGCATAAAACTATGTACATTATCATGGTCGCACTTTCTTAGATTTAACGTGAATGGTGTTCTTTAGTATTACTATTAAATTTATAGCAGTGAGATAAGTGTCAAATTTTCCTACAATTGCATTAAAGATGGGGAAAAAATATTGGGAGAAGTGCCAAATGGAATTTGAATGTTTCTTAAAAGACGCGTAGGATGGAAGAAGCAACTTGCAGGGAACATCTGTTTCTGCTGGACCTTGTCACTTTTCTGTCAGTTGTAACACTGAGTTAATCAGATTCCTTTAACTTTAAAAACCGTTGTGTTTAAAATGCAGCACAGATCAAAAATAACTATCCAGTGTGCTGGAGTCTGTACGTGTTATGGAATCACTTTATAAATGAGGACAGAGCTTGGTGTAAATGTATCCACTTGTATTTTCTCCCGGTATAGTGTATGAGTGAGAGCTGGAGGGATTTAAAGTGGTGTAATCCTCACTGTTCTTCATATTCCCACTGTTTCACAGGTCAGTGAGCTGCAACATTTGTGTTGTGTTTAAAAATACATATTTTAATGTATTGGCTAGATACCAAAATTTGTCCGAAGAATACAATTGAAAGGCTTATTTAGTTGTAACTGTCTTGTTTGGTTTATATAGCTCAAAAAACTATACCAAAATAAGAGTGCAGTGCCAGTCTGTGCTACTGCAGGAGCTCTTTGTGTTGGATGAACCGTGCCAGACTGGGAGCCACACCAGCCTGAGGGGCTGGGCCAGTGTTTCCTACCCTGGGTGTATCCTCTGGTTGCTTTCTGATGGGACAAGTTACTGTAGGACATACTGGGGAAGGAAGGAGAGCCACTGGTGTCTCTTGAGGGGGCCAATGCATGTGCTTTACTATGCGTTTCCCAAAGCTTTTCCAAGAAAAGATTTTTCTTCTGTCATGGTATATTTTGATTCTTTAATTCCCCAACTTTTTTTTTCCCCCCCAAGAAAAGCAAATATTTCCTTGAAACATTTTCAACAGAACAGATGTGATTTCTGCTGAAAACATTTTGATGGCAAATGTTTGACCCATGCTACCGTAAAATCTTTTTAGTATAAAGGGAATCATGGCAGTAAATTAAGATTTTTATTTTTTTTTTCAGGGCACAAATTTAACTGTAGCTGTAATAAAGAATTAAATAGTACCCCACATCCCTCTTCATATTCTCTCTACAAATTATTATCTGTGTTTATTATTGTCATCTTCGAAAGTACAATAAAAATATATGACATTGTTGATTAAAAGATTTAGTTAAAATAATCTCTTTAAAAAAACATTTTAGAAGGTACAGAGTCTCCATGCCGTAGTTGCAGTTTTGCCAATTAATGCTGTGATGTTGTTAAATCTCACAAGCTGTGCAGCATCATTTCTTAAGTAAGGGACCTCTAAAGAGGCCCATTGCACTTCGTGTAGTGGTGCTGGTAAATCAGTGGGCAATATTCTCCTCTTTGAGTCAACACAGAACAAATGTCCCAGTATGGTGCTGGGAGAGGACAGTGCTGCTGGAAACACCATGCTAAGATGCCTGTAAGTCATAAATTTGAGGTCATGATTATTTGCGGTTCACACACCTCATTGCAGTATTTTTGCAAGACAGGGGTGTGAATCCTGGTGTGCTGGCTAAACTCCAGTTCGAGCAATTACATTTTATTCCTGAAATTCCCCTGTAGTTCCAGCTCGATATGTTTCACATCTTGGTTTGTACTGTTGCTGTGTAGTGTTAAGCAGCTGACATTTTTTAGTCTATGAATTGCTGCGTTTCAGATGTGAGTCTCATATGCGGGCATAGTCCTGCACTTGTGAAAAGGGTCAGGATGAAACCTGTCGCGCAACAAAAAGTTGCTGCCGAAGTTATGGAAGCAAATGGTGGGGGCTGCTCTCTGCAGCCTCAAGAAGCTTTGTGCAAGTGTGCAACACATATGTTGCATAGCTCTTTGTCCTTGCACTCTTCGCTGATGTCCCAGTTGGATCCATGACCCTTATGGGGCTTGCCCAGCCATCCAGGAGACGCGGACATGGTGGGGAGGAAAGCATGGGCCATGGGGGAAATTTGGTGGCAGATCTTAAGAGGCTCCTTTGGGAAACTCCGGTAGCACAGGAGTGAGCTGGCAGTGAAAACGACTGCAGAGGTACCTTGGCATCATGCATGGCCATTTCCCCCTGCGTTTTGCACGGGATCCTGCACGTCTTCCCAGGAGCCCGCGCAGCGCCCAGCCCCAGGCACTAACCCCAGGCCCTGGGTCAGGTGTTGGGTCCTCAGGGGTGTCCCCGGTGCCAAAGCTCCACGCAGCAGCGCCAGCCCGTGCCCTTCCCACCAGCTGGAGGGCGATCCCGATGCCCAACCACTGTGGCCCAGCCGCTGGGGCTGCGGCGCTATGGGCAAAGCCCATCTGTGCAGAGCTGCTCAGTGAGGTGGAGATCTCTCATCCTGCATGAGCTCATCACCCCCGTGGAGCAGCAACGGTGGCGTACGTGATGCTGTAAATATAGTTGTCTAAGACTGATTTCTCTTTTCCTTTCTTGTCCTCTCAAAAGGAG
Source organism: Chionis minor (assembly GCA_013398295.1). Lineage (NCBI taxonomy): Eukaryota > Metazoa > Chordata > Aves > Charadriiformes > Chionidae > Chionis > Chionis minor. Next base: position 303,345 of record VZSF01000955.1, on the reverse strand, counting down.
AGGCTAAGATCAAAAGCCTTAGCCCAATCAGTCAGACTTTAATCAAATGAAGCACTTGAGCACATGCCTTATGTTAAGCACATAAGGATTATTGCTGATTTCAAGGAGATAACCACATGATAAAACAGGGACTCATATCTGGTTCACGGCAACCTTGTATCCCCATGTCTGTCTGTAACACACACTGCTTCACCCTTTCATTTGCTTTAGAGTGAGGTGAACGAGCTGTCTAATCAAAAATAAGCAGATGAAGGTATTAAAACCCACAAACCCTGTTGCTTTGAGATCAGTTTTAAGCAAACGAGGAGGTAGAATCTAAGCCAACAGAAAGGCTCTGTGTGACTTCAGTGGGCTTTCCGATATTCATCGTGTCATGGTGTCTAAACAGACCCTTGCCTCCTCAGAACTTCTGTGGTGAGTCAGAAGAATTCAGTTTTCCACCCCATCCATTTCAAACTGGGAGGTGGATGCAGGGCCATATGCATAAAGGCCCACAAAGGGCTGACACTGGGCATACAAAGAGTGTGCCCACATGCACAGCAATGATTAGTTTACAAATTAAACGTTTTTGAGATCTTCCGCTTTGCTGGAGGTAAGCGTATATCAGAGTATACAGTGTTTGCATAATATTTATATAGTATTCCGTGATCAAAGGTTATTCCTACATGCAAGAGAGCTTCAGCAAACTATTTTCTGGTGAAGCCTTGTTTCCACTTCTAAGTTTGTGCATTATCTTTATGGTTGTTTCTCTGTTAATGGCACAACCAGACACTGAATCCTGGTTCCTAAAAGCAGAAATAGTAGGTCTGGGAGAAGTCACAGGGTTAACATCCTAACTTAGAGGCTTGGTCTACCTTTAATTGAAGTGGGTGTCCTCAGCAAGTGGCTTCTGCCATTAGAAATGATTTGCTGCCAGAAATCTATATTCTGTCATACCCAATTATGCACCCTACTAATCAACAGAGAACTTGGTAGCACCCCGACATGGAGAAGTCTGCATCTGTTCTAAATCCTGCCCTTCTAAGCAGGATTATTGCCAAGCACTGTGAAGATTGCTTAGCTGCGTACAAAAGATGCTGTACCCACGCCAGAAGAGGGAAGTAATTCTGATTTTATTTGAATGAGCTTATTTTATTGGATAGAAGGAAGTAATTGAATTATGTACAATAAAATAAGGTTCTGTGTTTTTGAGAAAAACATCAGCAAATATTATCTCGTAAAATCTCTTGGAACAACAGAAGAATGCAAGGGTCCTCAGGAGCTCCAATATCTCAGATGCTTTCCTTCTCCTCCGAAAGGAAGTACTACTAGGTGTATTTTACACTACAGTAGTAGTCTTCTGTCAGCTCATTTATCAAATCTGTCAGGCCTTAAAATGCTTAAGCATTTGCTTACTGTTAAGTATGTGACCATTATAACCACTCTCAATGCGACTACCTACAGTGTTTTGTGGAACATTTCTTGTTGCTGTCTGGTCCCTGTGCCAGTAGCACAGCCACACACGTTGTGATGGCTTCTTGTTTTGTGGTGGTGTCCACAGTATTTCCACGTTTATAGGCCAACAGCGTCCCTTGGAGGGACTAGCTCTATCATTGAACTCGAGAAGCTGCTGAGGAAGTCCACGAGACACAGAACAGCTTCCCGGGTGGCGACAGATTAAATAGGTCAGCATTTTTTTGGCTCAGAAAATAGATGGCTATGAGAAGATGTGACAGAGGAGATGTGCAAAACAGAGGAGAGATGGGAACCGTTGTTCGAGAGCTAGGAGGTATTGCATGAAACTACCAGGTGGCAGGTTTAAAATTTAACTTCATTGTAGAAAAAAACTTCCTTGTTTTTTTCTACGCATCACAGAATCTCAGCACACTGAACATCGTGGGGGCCAGAAGAGTAAGTAATTTGAACAGGAATTCAATATATCAAGTGAGAATAGTCCACCAAGTGCAACTGCAGATATGGGCACCACAGACCCGCAGCTCGTGGCAAGCACAAGGACCCTGCTGATCTGCAGGTTTTCCTTACGTGTTGTATTCTGTAGCTGTGCCCTGCTGCTGCTTTGCAAATTGTATTCTGCTGTTTTATTGTAGTTTCTTGAGGTTTGTTGGTTTGGGTTGGCTTTTTTCTTTCGAGATGTTTGTTACTCCAATTTATAGGAATTTTTTTTTTTTTTCCCATAGAAATGGCAAAGTTTGACTCGATCCTCCATTCCTCCTTTCCCACCTGGTCACAGGACAGTGTCCGAGAGGCTGTTACAAAACTGGGCTGACCGAGACAACCTTTAGGAATTGAGGTGAGCTGTTACTGTGCCAGCCAGACTACGGCACTTTTGATGAAGGTGCCAAACATCTTTCCACTTTGCACTGATGCTTACAGCAGGATGGGAAGCTCCTGAGTATTTCTGAAAACGCGATGTGTGTTCCCAAGCACAGTTTACATAAATGTTGCATCCGCCTAATATACTGTTTCTACCCGTGAAGATGTCACGTTGGTATTTTAGCACTCCCTCCGTTGCATGTGGAAGTTGAATAATGTGGCTCGTTATGGTTTTGGTTAAGTGCTGAGGCTACTTATTGAGCTTATAACTCCATTGTGGTTTTACACTATTATTAACAAGTGAGTGGCTCTCGAGGCTGGCAGTGCAGCTGGGAACGGCTCCGCAGGCACAGGGGAATCGCTCTCCAGACAGAGTTCAGTGGGGTGATGCTGCGCGTGCAGCTGGCTTTACCTCGGCTACAGCTATTCTAAGGCTCTGCTCTACTTTTCCCTTTACCATCTTGAAAGGATGAAATCCAACGGAGCTGTTTCACTTCTGAGATGCGCTTTCTCATTACTGGAATAATTTGTAAAAAATCTCATTCTTAGGATGAAAAAAAAAATAGAGAGAAAAAAGGCAAAAAAGTTAGAAAAAGTATGCCTCTGCTTGCGACCAAGTCCTTTCAATCTGCATTTAAATAAAGGTATTGACTATGTAAAACACAAGGCTGCCCAAGGCAGAACATAAATAGTGTTTGCCAGGTATAGTGTTTGATGTGGGCTTCCACGCAAGGTATTGAAGGCGCACATCGGTAAATCCTGAACCTGCCAACTCTTCCCTGTGCAGTGTCACTCCAGTCTAGTTAGAGTGTATTTAGAAAGTAGCTAAACACACTTTTGTGGGAATCGTTAAATAACACAGCAATTCATACATTTGTAGCAGACAGCCTCTAATGCACGTTATTAACTGAAAATAAAATCTCGGCATTTATCTTATATGTTATTTTATCTTTAAAAAAATCAGATGCCCAGTATGACTGAGAATATAATACCCTAAAGTTTAAGACTGGTTTGTAAACACAGTCCCTAGTGTCTACTATTGATCTTTTGCTATTTTAATGCATTTTTACTGACCAACATGTCCTGTGGTAAAGAATATTGCCTAAATTAGTTATCTGATTGGTTCTTTTGATTAATGATGGGACTGTGCTTCATTACACATGACAACATGATCAGAATAATCACTGCAGCCATAGAATCGGGGACTGGCATTTTTTATTCCTTCATTTTTAAAGTTCATTTATAAAATTATTTAATGTATACGTCCTAAGTTGTAATTTATTTACATGACACTTTTTTCGATGGGAACTGTTGTACTGTGTCACAAATGGCTAAGAAAACAAGGTAAACTAGATGTACAAATCAATGTCTTCTGGCTCAAGGGGAAAAAAACATAATCAAGATTCAAGAGCCGACCTTGTCCAAAGTCCAACTTGTCACACAACAAACAGTGAGGTGCCCAACAAATCACTGGGATCAGCAGGATGCATTCAAGGGAATGTTTAAATGATAACATTCCTCACTGAAGTTCTTACCAAAACTTTAGGAATCATGTGTGTTGGGGCGAAATCAGCGCAGGACCCCGGGGCCGTGCGCAGGGCAGGCGCCCGGGAAGGGGAGGGCTGGCTCCCCAGGACACCCCGGCTGCGCTGCCCGGGGGGATGTTTGCTGTGGGCGAGCAACGTCTCCATCAGCTGCTTCACAGCGTTCCCGACGGATCTTCTCAGGTGGGGCTGTTCTAAAGCAACTAACCTGCAAAAAGCCACACGAGCCGGCCAGAAGGTCCCCAGGGCAAAAAGATTTCCTGATTTCTTGATTTCTTTCTTTCCCAGAGCAGACCTGAGCAGATATTAACAACTCCACAACTTAATACACTTAAATTCTGCAAAATTAAACTGTGTTTGACTGTCTCTGTGTGGAGGACCAAGACCAGACGTGTTGCTTAGCGTCATCTTATCCCTGTGCTGTCTTGCCACAGTTTATAGCACCTTTACATGCTTTGAGGTTCTTGATTGCTTTTTAGTAGGTCATTCTGGGATTGATCTGTTTGAATTTATAAGGACATGCATGCCACCTTATGTCATGTTGATGAATGATTCAAAATTTTAAATGGCAATTCAACATTTAATGTTTTGAAAAATGTTTAAATGGTGTCATGCACAGAATAAATGGCAGCTTTCATTTTCTTTCTTCAAAATTCCCTGCCAGCCTGTTTACATGATGTTGACAGACATTTTAGCATTTGCCAGAGAAATAACGTGAAGGGTTGGATACTTGCCATAAAATGGTTTCCTCTCTGTGGCAAGTGTGGAAACAAATGTGTGCATGCACAGTACATACACACACATATATTTCAAACATATTTCCAAACAAAAAATTGTTTGTTTGCTGTTAGAACTACAAAAATGCATTTCCAAGCAGGACTAATTCCAAAAGGGGTAGAAGCTCCAAGGAGTCGGAGGCTCACTGACTCCTGAGCGAGTCCAGCTGATGGTGCACAACGCGATACGTTCATTACAAACTCAGGAATGGCCTTGCTGTTCAGCAGCTAAACAACATCAGTTTCACCCCCAAATTATACTAAATTCTGATGCGCCAACTGAAGAGTGCATTTGCAGACGGAATGCTTCATGTGCCATTATACTTTTCTCATTGTACACTTTTTATTATGCTGTGTCTCACTTTAAGACTTCATTACAGCTCCATATAACACATTATCTGCATATAAAAGTAAATGTCTATACAGATTTAGGGCCCAACCCTTTACGTACATATGCACTTAAATGGACCTCAGCATTGGTGCAATAGATCTTCCTCCTGGGATTGCACGAGGAAGGCTGATATTCGTTGTGCGTAGTAAATGTGAAAGTTTAATATGCCAGTAATTCCATTTCCATGGAATAACTATGGATTTAGGATGTTGTGCTGAGTTAATTTTAGCTTGTGCTTAGACATTCATTTTGTGACTAACAACATTTGTCTAATTATGGTAGCATACCAAGCTTTTGTTTCCTGGGAAGAGATTGCTAATGTATGAAATATGTTTAATCATGGTTAAACACCCTTTGACTTCTCATGCTGGTTCTAGCTATATAAAAGGCTGTTTGGTGTTACCTTCGCGAGTAGGTGACTGAAGCATTAATAATTCTTTTATGAAAGTAATTCTGAATGAGGGATTGATACACTGAGTTTATGATTCTTATATTCCGGGATTGTTTTGTTCTAGCACATTGGAAATTGTGACTAGTTGATGAAATGTCAGCACTTCAGGGCCTTCCAAATCAGGACCTGTCTTAAGAGCAGTTGTAGACTACTGTAGGCGTCACTGAGTTTTACTATTAGAGGTATACGAAATATTTAAGGACATCAAAGGTTTCATGCTGTACTTAAAAAGTAAATTTTTAATTAGCAGATGTATGAATAGAAGAGAAAATCAATTATTTTTTTCTGGAATTGATGAATATGTTATATGTAGAGCATGCATCTTTACTTCCAAATGAGGAATTGATGCATCTTTTTATTCAAAAGTTGTTTTCTATCAATACAAGCAGATAATTGGTTACGCTAGTTGAATCTCTGTGTATGTATGTATGTGTTACTTAAAAGCTTACCAATAGAAACGGTAGTTTCTGGAGCTTGTTGTATTGCACTGCAACCTTTTATACATTATAGGATTAGAGCATGTAAAATTGATGTTGAATATGCAACCTATATGTTAATCTGATTAAATGAATGGAGAATTGCCCATTGCAATCAATGGAAATATTCAACAACTTTGTGTTGAACTTGAAGGAAATTATCACCTTGAGGCTGCCAAACCCATGATACAACTTTGCATTTGCAGTAAGTTTTGCCTATTTAGCATTCAAAAACATATATGTATAGTGGTTTTTGTAATGAATTAAGATTAGTCCATCAAGGAGAGGCTTGTTAGAACTGGAAATGCAACAATCTCCGCTACATAGGAATGTTAAATGTTGGATGAAGGATTTTAGAGTGTTTTTACTCATAATGCATATTTTTTTAAAAAAGAAATGCAGAGACATCTATATTATTTTATCATTTTATTATTTGTTTATTTTCCCTAAAAATAAAATGACTTGATTTAAGTGTGTGATGCTATTTACTTGTATTTTAAAGCCTTGCATAATATTATACAGTAGATTGAAATGCATACTTATGTCTTTTTCTTTCATTGGACAGCTACGCTAAAGCAAATAAAATCCAACACATACATTGCCTTTCAGTGGCTTACAAACTGTAAGTGATGGGAGGAAAAAGCCACAGCCATTCCACTGAATTCTATTATTGACAACAGCAGAAGTAAAAAAATTAGAAAACAAATCCCTTTTTAAATAAAATGAAGTAAAAGACCTACATTGCTTGGAGGAAATGCTAATTGAAAATACCTTGCTAATGCTAGCTAGTCACAGGAAGGAAACATTAAGTTATTATTTTTAATAATGTTTACAAGTATATCCAGCCATTTCCAGCCAGTGAAAAATGTTAGCCTTGGTAAAATGTGGCAGTGCTACTTTTCACTGGTGATGCTGCTCATCTTCTCTCTGATAGCAATCATTAATTTTATTTTTTAACCCAGTCTTCAAATGAAGACAGATGAGCAGGAGAGTTTTAAATGCAAGCTGCTTATGTTCAGAAAAATGGCTGCTAGATTACAGATCACTGTGCCCGAGCGGAGTCCAGTGACTGTTTGGAAAGGAGGAGAATAAAAACAAACAAGCATTAGGTGAGCGACAAACAGGCAGGCCTGCGAGGAGCCGCTGACGGCAGAGCCTGTGCCTGCACGGGGCGCCTCTCCCCGCATGCCTTTCGGGCTGCGGAGGGGAGGAAAAGGAGGATGAGGGGAAGGAGTCCTGCACAGCGGTACAGCAATCTGATTCATTTCCTAATTGCTATGGAGACCTACAGATACTATTATTGTTAATTGCTCTTGATAATTGTAACGTTACGTTTTAACATTTATTTTTCAGTATCATGAAGAGGATTGCTAGAGACCAACGTGTGTGATGTATCACATCACTGGCAGCATCACCCTGCGTCCTTTTATTTGTTCTTTTAATGTCGTCACTGTTGGCTTTTTAGTCAAGCGTCAACGAGCACAATGTAATTTCTACATCTTTTAAGCTGTGATTTTTAGTATCTGACAGCTTTACCTTGATTGTTTCTTACCAAAGGCACACTGGATTTATCCTCATGCTCCTAATGCTCCCAAGGCTGAAGTTTTCAAACTTGGTCCTGCCTGCAGTGACATTGTGACTGATTATTTGGATACACCCTGTCCTGGGAAATATTTCTGTATTATTTGAAAAGGAAGAGGTGGGTCGGGCCGTGCATTAATAACAACGAGAGATAGTTAAAAGGCTCCTCATTTAGTGGACTAGAGAGTTAATGGCTGGCTGACCTGCGGAGCCAGTCTCGCACTGCTGATGCCCTGCCCTGTGCAGATCTCCCAAACATCATATTTTCTGCATCCCCAGATGCGGTGACCGAACCCCACCAGGCAGGAGCTGGGCTGTCCCTCTGCGCTCCAGGGCTGCCCATGACAAAAGTCCTTGGTCTTGTTCCAGGGGGATTTTGAAAATAAAAGTCAGGGACCGATTAGATTGAGAATGAACTTCCTGGTGAGAGGATGGAAGGACAGCTCTTGGACATTTAACTCCCCTCAGATGGTGCCTGCAATCAGTGAGAGCAGTCCCTGCACCTCCTCTAACGAGCAATTTTTGATCAGTTCTTGTAAGGAGCTTTGCTGGCTCAGAGTTTGAGTAAAGACAGCATTGAACATGCCTCCTCTATACTTCAGGGTTTTCTGCCAGCCCAACTGCTCCTGGGGAGTGACCTTGTCTCTAGGAATTAGGCCTTTCGTTACAGTCCCTTGTAAGGAGTTGAGAGAGGATTAATTGGTTTGCTCGCTGCAGTTTCTGGAAGTATCTCACATTTTTCAGCGGAAGATGACTCTGGAAGTACTTTCCTACGGTGAAACAAATCCCTGCCAAAATAAAATGATGAATCCTGAATATTACTGGCAGCATTTCATGCCAATTTTTGAACAGTTCGTTTCTATCTGCACCTCTGTTGCACACGTACAGTGAGTTTAATGCCCAGCTGTCAGTGTTTTCCTGCTTAGCTGACCGTCAGTACAGCAATCGCAGGTGCAAGTGTCCTGAGCTCCCCCAGGTCTCACGTGGGAGACATGAACCGGGCTCAGCAGAAACCCACTGCGCCATCAGGGCAGATGCACGTCTGGCATTTGAGACTGAGGATGGCGCCTGTTAAAAAATGCTTATAGGGAATGTACAGCAAAGGTGAAACGTTACTTGAGCCTTTTCTGCCTTCGCAATCACAGCACCTTTAATTGGGACATCACTAAGAATAACTCATCCAGTGAAAAGAGTTTTTAAGAATAGCCTTGTCCTTCTGGTGGGATAATGTCCCCATCCACATCTGGCAGAGGGCAAGCAGGGCACCCTGCTGACCCAGGAGAGGTTTGGATGTCCTGGTGCCCGAGGTGGAAGATGCTCTGCCCTTGGCCGCAAAGAGGGCAAGGCTCGGCTGGCCAAGGTTACCGCCCCTGCTAGGACCAACAGCCACCAGAGGAAATTTCTTCAGTCCTGCCCTTGAAAGGCAGCAACACCTAAGAGAGACGCCTGGCAGCTCTCAGCATATTTGTGTGTTAGCCACAGGAGTGAATCAAACAACCCATGGGTATTTAACTCCTGTTCTGACTCTCTTTCCATGGGTAGCTGAAAGCGGGTTGCTTCGTGCAAAACCAGCCCTTGCAAGCTGAAACCATCTTCTGGATGATGGCAGGTCCTGGGTGGTGACACTTGCTCGCTTTTGCATTGCTCACTTGCATTTCTCAGAAGGTGAGTGCAGAGGTAGAGAAAAAGTTGGAGAGTGGTGGGAGGGGTGCTGGGAGCTAACGAAGGCCTTCAAAGTAAGAGTGATGTTAGAGGGTGTCAGGATGCAGAAGGTGCCAGCTGCCTAACAAAAGAAATATCATTACTCACTATTAAAGAACACTCCAGATGCTTGATATAGTCATGGGTGTTCTCCTGAAATTTTTTTTAGCAAAGCTCCTAGCCTGCCTACAGTGCTGTTTTCTGGAGTCAGGGCCAAAACCCGTGAGCTTTTGTTCAAGCAAATAGACCATGAATCTCATGAGTAAGAGCCAGTCTTACTGGCTAATGCTGCAGAGTGGTGGTTGCCTCTTCAAAATACTAAAATCCTCTTCACATCATCTTATTCCTCCGGGACATCATTACTAACAGGGACAGATTGTGCAGATACTCTCTCAGCAGTCCAGGATGGGATGAACATTTGCTCTAGGCACTCTCCAGTGTTTCTGCATCATAGATCTCTCTCCATCTCCACTCTCTTCCTCGCCTTAATAACAAGCTAATGGGCAACTGTTACTCATGCCTAGAGATGCATTTCTATCAAGAAACATGGAAGCATAAAAAAATGAAAAAGTTCATCTGTTAACTTTCATTGGCAGAAGCGTTATAGCAAACTGCGCCTGGACTGTAGGAATCTCCCTAGATTTTACAAGTGCAGGGGTGATTGAAACAGAATAGCAAAAAGAATGATCTGAAAACAGGACTGCTGAAATTAAACAGGTTGAAAGTTGTCTGGCAGCTCCAAATACAGCAGAGAAGTATAGCCCTAGAGTGCAGCAAATTTAATCTTTGAACAGGTTTATTGTTTTATCAGGTTTTTGTTTAAGAAGGGTTTCATTATATATAACATTGAGATAAATTTTTACATAGCAGATTTATTCAACAGGTTTATTCTTTTAACAACCCTCATTGTATTTCAGCAGTTGGTGTGTGGGGTCTTATACATCAAGCAAGTTTATTACTTTATCAAGTATGAATTTTAAGAAGTTTTCCTAATAATAGAAGATGTGTGGAAATTTATAGGCAGTACATTGTTCTATTCGTTGTTTGAGCCGTTTTACCTAATGTAAGCTACGTCGTCACTACATGACAATGCTGCCAGAAATGGTGGTAATTGTGCTGTAACTCATACTATCTTCCCACCACTCTAATAGATCTCACTTTGCTGTGCCAGTGTTTTAAAAACCCTTAAAAGTCCAAGTACAACTACCCTGACTAAATTGTCTCTGTAAATTAGAAGAACAAAGTGAGGTAAAAAGCACTATTGACATTGGTAAGTAAATGGACTGTGCTAAGTAGTTTTGATAAAAATTCAGTCCTTCTGGAATAGAGAAATCACAGATCTCCTAGTGGGGATGGAGAACTTGCTTTGGCATATGTGATAGGGACCTAGCACTGTTTGGTGTCATGGCAAATTTTTGATCCAAGAGTTTTCTTCCAAAAATATCCATTACTGATTATTCAATCCTGAAACTGTTTTGGAAGTTAGATCTTCCAGAGGGAATGGCATGAAAATTCAGGCAGCCGTCCCCGATTTGTGGGTCTTGCTAAGGAAAGTAATTAAAGAATACTTGGGGTTTACAGCATTTTTAGAATTGTTTTAATCTTTCTGCTCCTGCTTGGAAGGAGAAAAATAATATTTAAAAAAACTTAGAGATGTAAAGTCAGTTCCTATAAATGTTATTGTTATTTGTACTTTTACAGCATGCATTTCAAATCAAGCTGAATCTCAATGACAAAAGAAAGATCTATCACAATTTTTTTCATGTTGTGAAGTAGCAATTAATTTGTAGAGCTGGTTCGGTGTTTGCTGATGAAATGTTTTTCATCAGAAAATGCTGATTTATTAAAACTAGTCTGTTTATAGATGAAAGTTAATTTAAATTTATTTGTCTCAAAAAGATTGGAGGAAATCTTCTGAAATTTCCTTGAATGACAACCTGTACGTCTGTAGTTTAGGTTAAAAGGACTTCCTTTCGAAACCTAAACTAATTAAAGCAGAATTTAAGTGCTTCAAGATGAATAGTTCATTTGTTTTGTACTGGTTTTTGCATTTGGTTCATGAAGACATTTGAAAGTTCAGGTTTCCATTATGGCTTAGGACAAGATATTTTCTGTATCTCAGATTTTTACAGGTAAGATGAGTTTTCCTCCTAGCACTGCTAAGGCAAAAATATAAAAACCAAGAGTATTCTGAAGCAAAATGCACAACAGCAGTTTTGTATTATGATATGTATAATCTGTAACTTTAATCCTTACCTATAACAGTTCTTGTTTTCCTGACATGTTTACCGACATGAGTAGTCCTCACCCAAGGAATGGTTAAGGGATACATGTAGTAAGAAGCGCAAAGCTGAAGCCTTTATTGGCACTCTCGTATTAAATCTTTTCTGAGCAGTGGGATGCTGCCACCTTGAATGTGGAAATTACTGAATTTTTCTGTTTGGGAAGGGAGCATTAGCCAGGTCCTACTGTACAGCTGATATTTAAACTTGTAAAACCGTTATTGTGAACGTATGATTTAATAAAATGCGATAGATATAATAAAATAGGTGTGCTTCCATGTGCTAATCATCTGGCTCTTTTCAGTGGTTCTAGTATAGAAGCTCTTACTTTTTAAAGACTAATTTGATTGACATCTACTTGATATTCTGTGATGTCTTTGACATATAGCCTATCTGGTTGACAGGTGCGTTGGGTGTACTCTACAGATATAGATAGACTTAAAAAATATTTTTTCTAAAAGTAATTGTATGGTTTAGAAAAAATCTGCAGTTCCTCCGAACATAACTGTTATATCTAGCAGCCTTCAACGGATGAAATATTCTACCTTAAGACCACTTGAAAAAAAAGAGGCTGATACTTTAGATGAAAGAGGAGGTCTGATAAATTCAGTGAGAGTTTTGCCATTGCCTTTAGTGTGGCCAGGAGCTTGTGCTCCCCCCTCTCCAGGCACCACTTGGTCTTTATCTCCCATAATCCTGCCCAAGTGATAACCACCTAAGGTGGTTCACAATGGGTACATCTAGTTGTGATGGCAGCATCTGGGGCTCAACGTGGTTTCAGGGAAGCAGATGACGACACAATAGACAAGAGCTAACTTGAGCAGTGCTCGTTCTGTGGTCAATATGCAAATATGACTATAGGTCAATCATCTTACCCTCATAAATAGTGAGCAGCCCAAGAGTCCTTTGATCCCTCCTGAATGGCAGGATCTGCCCTTGAGTAGGGAACACAGCTCAGGGTTACTCCTCAAGGTTTGGAGATTCCTTGTTGCAACAGATCCTCGGTAAGTGACTAATAGTATGCTAAACTTTGAAAACTTACCTAAGTCATATAAAGGATTGATTGCATGTCTATAATCCCTTAGACGTAAACTATTGACCAAGATTGGGACTAGCATTGGATCCAGCCAGACCTAGATTCTTCTCTGAGAAGGAGTTTGGAAAGCAAGGGGGTCCTTTCTGAACCTCATGACTCAATGGGAGGGTGTCTCTGGCAGTTCTGTCTGACCCTGTCCTCTGAGCAATAAATAACCAAGTGTGCATTGACATCTCAAATCTTGTTAAAACACCGTCACGTTTACTGTCAAACTTTGTTAAACTCCTGTTTTGTATCAATAAATGTATTGCTGCTTCTCTCTACGAGTGAAGTGCATCAGTCCTTCCACAACAGAGCTATGGCAGACCTCCCACTTTGAAGGGACGCTTTACCTTGCTCCTGATTCCCAAATGCGGCTGGACTGTGTCCTGTGCTTTCCTCCTTCCCCTCCCAACTGGGTGTAGTTTGTCTTTACACCAAATGCTTTTCATTTAATAGTCTGGGTCCCAGTGCGACAAAACCACATCTCTTTTATGTTGACTTAATTCCATTAATGTTGGTGAAGTTATTTCTGGCTTCAAACAGATGAGTTGGCACCATAATTAGGTCAAAATTTCTGCAGCGTTTTTAGCCTGGGGGTGGGAGGGAGGCATTAAGTATTTCTCTGTGCTGCTAAAAGGTGAGGCTCTCAGAGACACCTCTCACCAGGAGTTTGCTATTTGCCATGAACATTTGTTCCACTCTTCAAAAAGTCATTGTTAAGTTCACGCTAAATTGTGGGGTTTTTTACCTGGATCTAATGCTTTGCATTTAACAGGCATTTAACAGGTTTGAGAATGGCAAGTCCCGTCCTCCAGTTTCTAAGACTAGTAACGACCCATTATGGCATTGGTTGTTGTTTCTTACTAATGCTGTGTTCTCCCTCTTCCTGAATCATAACAACTACTGATGCCTTGCTTAAAAGTATTGATGCCTGTAACTCATGCGTGGATCTAGCATGGTGGCTCTGGTATGTATGGTGTAGTGGTGGTAGCACACAATGTGACAGCAGCTCTGTTACTGGCCTGGTACTGTCTCTTCTCCGTTGCTGCATAACCTTCCTTCTCCCACACTTCTAAATTGCTCTATGGAGATGATCCATTAAGAATCACAATAAAGCTTGAACGTTTGAATAACCTTTGAAATTATTGACAAATCGGCCCCAATGGGCTGCCTAGGAGTGTAATGTAGAACAAGAGATCGATGACAATGCTGCAGAGACAGGATCCAGACTGCAGAAGCGAGGGAATATGTCATATGATTTTTGCATGTTGCCACTGGAGCACAAATATAGCAGGAATGATGCACTGTTTGAGTGGACCGTTTTCCTTCTCATGTTCTTTCATCAGATTAACTTCACCTGGTGCTTTCTCACAGCAGGGCATGGGCTCATCATGAAGTCTGGAAAAAGTGACAAGCTGAAGCCACTGAGGGTTATAACCCAGTGAGGACTTTCCTGAAGTCCTGTGTGAACTTGGAAACTCCAAGCGCAGCTTGTCACCTCGGCAGCTTCACCCACCACGTAAGGAATTCACTCCAAGTCCTTGTGTGATCCCTGCTGCCATCACATAGGAGCATTTATAGTCTAAAATCCATTCGTCCCCAAACTAGCCTCAAATTATTTGTTTTGCAGCTGGGAAGGAAACCATTCAGAATCACAAAAGAAATCTGTTTTAAAATCCAAGTCCCCCGCGTTTGAGTCAAGTTCATAGATTATTTTTCTTCCTTCCATTCTTGTGAGAAGCAAGGTCCTTTCCCTCGAGTTTAACCATTTCCACAGGGCCATATTCAATTTTTTCACTCTCATTTTTCTGGGCCATTGAGGAGATTTGAAGCCAACGTGCACACAGTTAAAAGCTGGGTAAGGAAGAAAATTTGTTAATGGCTGTTACTCCCCATTCTCCAGGAAAAGGGCTATGTAGCAGAGTTTATTAATAAAGCTTAGAAGTTTGGTGGACTAATAATCCTATGAGCACCACTATTTTCTTTCACCAGATAAACGTATCCCACCCAGATCTGTTTGGCACAACAGTGACCTCTGAAGGCTCATTAGATGAATGGTATCCCCAGAGGCATATCTGGCTTTAATTCTTATTTAAAGGTAGATGTGTGGCTCTGTATCAGGTATTACTCCGTTCATGCTGAGCACATCTTTAGAAAGGTCAGCTCTTGGAAAGATCTGAAAGCCTTCTCCTTTTCCCTTGTGCTGTATAAAGGCACCTGACCTTTCAGTGATCCTAATTTCTCTTCCTTCCCTCCTCCCTCCACTTCCCCCCAGTCTATTATTTATTGAAGTAGAATGGACCTTTTTTTCGGTTTTTTTTTTTTTCATAATAGTTGCTAAAATAAGTGACCAAAGACAGCGATGATGTAAGTTAAAATCCAGGTTACCTCGATATTTCACCAGGAACCTTTTCTTTTCAGAGCAATCCTATTGTGTGAAATTTGGAGCTCTGTCTGTTGTCATGCTCTGATTCGCCCCTGGAGGAGTCAGCTATCGCGATTCATTGAGCTCGCTCCCCAGAGCCCATCAGCGGTGTACCAACCACTGCAGATCGTGCCAACCACAGCACTGGGATCCAAGGAGGTCCAGAAGCATTCGTAGAAACCCAGCTCTTCTGTAAGAATTGAGATTCGCCTGTAACCCTCATGATTGTGAAGGAAATCTCCTGGAGGCCAGCCGGGATGCAGGCTGTCTTTGAACCCACCCTGCTGCCATTGGGCTGCCAAGGTGATGAGGAACCTGGGTTTTCCTCTGCTCAGCAGAGGGTGAGGGTCTGGCCCTGGCTTCCCAAATCCCTGCAGGAGATGGGCAATGCCTCCATTGCCAAAACCAGGGTGCTGTGGAGAGATGCAGCCCACATCTGGTCCTGGAGACATGGGAAGGGGCAGAAGGAATACAGGTGGGCACAGAGAGAACAAGTGTGAAACCATGTTTGATCTCCTCCCAGTTCTGCTCTCAGGACCAAGCTGTGGTTCAGCAGCTGTGCCTTCAGTGCTCCCAAAGACCCAGGAACCGGTGGGACTGAGGACTTCAAACAGGTCAGTATGCTGGCAGCATGTGGGAACCTGTAGTCGTTGGACAGAGATGGAGCGGGCATGCTCCCTATGTTATTTTTAGTAGATCCGTTCATTTAAGTGTGAAATATGTACATTTGGTTTTGCACTTTAATTAAAACCTATTTCTGAGGTTCTAATGATAAGAAACTGGAGTTTGGTTGGGGATGGTTAAAGATGGGAAGAAGAAGAAGGAATAAAGCACAGCGGAAGAGTTAAGGGAGGATAACGGTTTGGTAAGGGTTGAGATAAAGAAGAGGAAGTGGAGTGTAAATATGAGCAAAGAGGCAAAGTGAGAAAGGGGACAGTGAGGACCTCGAGGAAATAGGAAAGCCTCAAGTAATTGCAAGATTTTAGAGAGCTGCAATGGGCAGGAGGCAAAAGTTGAAGCAAAACCTGTGACCCTACCTAGACACCTTAATTATCACTGCGGTTTTCCAGCTGCGGATTGTACATGTCTCCTGTTCAATTGAATTGCTGTCCCTTTCCCCAAACCACTTTACCTCTGTTTCTAAAGGGGAAGTTTTCTAGTTTATCAGTTGTATTTTTTTAATTGAAAAGTGACATGGTTTTGGCAAACTCGTTTTCTGTCAGCAAGAAGCTGGTTAGCTCTTTGGTTGGTTCCACTTCCCTGGGAATTAGCACTAATTGATTTTTTGTTCAAATCACTGCACTCAAGGGGCTTGTCTTTCTAGCTAAAATAAGACTAAACCCAGCTGCAGTCAGAGGTGATATCCCTGCCCAGGCAGTTCAGTTCCTACACTTTCATCCTGTGAACGTCTTTGCCCTTTTTGTATGGTCCTGATGGCACTCTGTGCTTGACAGGTTTCTTCCCAAAGGGTCGTTCTCTCCCACTCTTCTTAGTGGGGGATTTGCTACTTGCTTTTCTATGGAGCTGGGTTCAGCTGGGATTAATAAAAAGGTCTTTTTATTCAGTTTGGCCAACTCAGCCATAGCAAGGTTGAGAGAAGCACATTATAGATAAAATAGTATTTCCAGAATTTTGTTTTGGACCTCACAACAGCACCCTTTTGCCCAGGTTTGGGAGAAGGACTTGACTCAGAACAATGAGATTCTGCTGGAGATTTATCACGTGCCTGGTGACAAGGAGCTGGAGAATTATCTAATATTACTCAGAAACAGCACACGATGCATGCAAAGCTGTTCAGAAACAATATTAGCCAGACTCATTATTAAAAACCTTCTAGAATTCAAAGTGTGACTGCAGACAAAAACCTAGCTTGAGAGGATGCGAAGGAAATGAAACACCCTTTGCTTTAAAGTACCCATTCAAAAATGTTGAGAGAGAGAACTAGCTCCAGTTTACAGAAATAAAACCGATGGCTGAGGCGTCGGAGGAAGAAGATGCTGTTCCAATCACCTCGTGAAGCACATTTGGGTCTGAGGAGTGGGTTCAGCCTCGGGCCGTCCTGCCCGAAGAGAGCACCCGATGTTCCCCGCTATGGTGGCAGCCGTGTCCATAGCCACAGGCAGTACGGTGACACGGCCAAGGGCTGTGACACCAGAGGCTGGCAGAGGACAGCCTGGGCTGAAGTTGGTGGGTTTTTTGCCTGCGTAAGGACTCGGGAGGCGTCGGGTTTGCCTCCGCCTGATTAGCACTCCCTGTGACCAGGGGGGTTTGGATGTATCTCGCTGTGTTTATGTTTTTGGTTCTTATAATGAAAATGAGATCCCTCGTGTAGCCCTCTGCCATTTTGCACGTCAGACTGAAAGTATATATGCTCGTTGTGGGTATTAGTGTCTCAGCTTAATGACAGAAGCTTCGGACAAATAAATCCATGTGCCATGGAGGATTTTCCTAATGAAACTGAAGTACAATACTGTTTACATAATGTCCTTTAGACTCTATTCAAAACAGCGAATGTTGGACGTCGCTGTTATCCACTGACACCAGCTAATACGGGCAGAAATGAAAATGTAATGCAAAGTGGCAGCTCCTTTTAACTTTTCCCGAATTCTCTACATAGTGGCTCTGAGCATCCCCTCTGAACTTTTCCCNTTTATTATTATTATTTTTTTTAATATATTGACATTCCAGCCCTTGGAACAAGGTCTTCACTCCTTTTCTCATTTCAAGATCTTGTTTTGGGAGAGCTCTAACACCTGTCCACTGATCGCCTGCCAGTCTGCATCTGTGCCCAGCTGACAGGGCTGTCTGCTTTGACTAATGATGTGATTGATGGACAAAATAAGGAAGAACACACAAAAAAACATTTCTGTCTGGTCTGGTGTGTCAGCAAGCCTTCATCAAGTGGCTGCTGAAGGTATATTTTGCTGCATGCCTCATTACACAGTAATGGCATTCCCAGGCAAAGCTGTTTCTTTTCATGACACAAGACAGCAGGCAGCTTTATGGACTCTGGGCCTATCGAGCCTGGAGGAGAGAAGCACTAAAGAGTGGTCATTTCCAAAAGTGCCTCAAGTTGCTTTTTTGTTGTCATGAATTTAATATGAATCAACACAATATGAAATGAGCATGAGGAATTTTAGTGACTAGTCATTTTTTAAGACTGCTGTCTAAACAGCCATCAAGAAAAAAAACATTTTCTTCTACCAAACCTGTTGCAAAAAGAAGTCATCTGTCAATTTTATTACATTAAAAAAGTACACAGAGGCGTATAGTCCAAACAAATGTCTGCTTCAGCGCTAAACATGTGGAAAACGCCGCATATCTGAAGCAAAAAAAGGCAAGTAACTGGCAGGCTGAATGCAGTATTTAACAACTAAGATTTAAATGGCTCTTTATGTAGATCTGTATGAAGAACGCTCTTGTGCAGTTCACATATTATGTTAGGGGACTGCCTGCTCCAGGAAGCACGATAATTATGTGATAGCCATTAGGCAATGCGACGCGGGGCTGTGGAAGGGCAGCCATGAAACCCCCAGCCCACCTTTCACTTGCGGCCACCAGCGAAGGATAAGCCGGAGTAAGCCACGGAGGGAGGGATGCGGGCGGAAGGGAGGTTCCTGCTCTGCACGCAGCATCCCACCTCCATTTTCCTTGGCTGCTCAAAGATTTGCCATTCACATCCGTCCTCCGTCCTTCCTGCACCTTGTTTTCACTTGGTTTCTCCCTCTCCTCCAAAGGCTTTTTACTTCCCACAGAGTTTTTGCATTTTGAAATACTTCATTTCAGGCGGGAAAAGCAGAGAAAAATGAGTTGTGCATCTTCACTGAAAATCTTTGGATTGTTTTGCTGTTCCTGATACAAGAGGTCTTTTACCATGGGTTATTGGGAATAATTTGTGATTTTAATGAGTTGTGATTAGTTAAGAAATCATTCTTCATGTAATAAATATTACACAATAAATTAGAAAATGTATACGAGTTCTTTATACCCACTTAAAGAGAGAAAAACATCGATGTAAATTCTTGTTATGACAAATGCAAAAGATAACCTTTTAAAGTGCATTTAATTTACTGTAATAGTAAGAACCACTTTATCGAAGCTTAAGAGTACAGAAAAAATGAATACAGGATAATTCAAAGCAAATAAATAGCATGATTAAATTCCGTATGGCACTTACTTACAGACACCATCATGTTACACTTACATATGAGTTAAAAGAATAATAATAGAGATACCATTTTTGATTGAAGAATAAAAGACTTGTGTGTAGATGTGAATAACTCAAGGCTGTTAACCTGCTTCTTTTAGTCTCGATACTAAATAAGGCAATTCCCTGCTCAAGGGAAGAAGAAATTCTGTTGATTGAAAAGTTTAAATAAAGTAATTATTCTATCAAGTGCAGTAGGGGAGCTAAGTACCACAAAATATCAAACACCTGCAGGTTTCCAAGAAGTTCTCTGTTGAAAACCAGAAGCAGCTGGGTGGAGGGGAGGCCATTTTATCAGTAACCAATGGGTTTCTGTGCTCCACTGACCTTGAAGTCAATACCAGTGCCAAGAGCTCACTGTCTGCTGTTTCTTCTTGCGTTATTGGTTTGAGAACCATAAAAATGTCAGAGATTTACTATAAATCACAATTCAGTGGGGTTTTGTTGTCTTGGTTCATTTTTTTTGCTTTAGCTGAGCCTGGCCATATTCATTTGTGAATTGTGGGCAAGTCGTTAGCAGAATGTGTCTCATTACCTTTTCCAGGGAGCTTTGCTATCTCTCTGATATGGAGCTTCGCGTTTCTGTGCTAATTTCAGTAATGCCGGTGGACGGGGCTGGGGTGGGGGCAGCTGGTAGGAGCGTGCTACGACGCTCCCACAGTAGGCTGCGGTGCAAGCACTGAGGGGAAGGAGGGCTATTTTCTTATCTCCCTTGTTGGTTTTTTTAATCACTCGGATTCAGTTTCTGCTTTGGTAAGGGAGACATTCCATTTTTTTGGCCTCTTTTCCCTGAAGTTGTTGTGTGTGTCAAATTTGTCATGGTTTAATGGCTTACTGTATTTCCCTGCACTGGAACCACTAAACACATTTTCATTTAAGTTGGGATCTTTAAAGAATGATCATCTTATCCATCTGTTCAGAAAGCACAAAGACACAAATCTGGGTCAGAAAAGAGACTTGGAAAAATCCCCTGTACTCAATCAGTTTCTGGCAAGTGAATTTGTCTCATGACTTCGGGAGCTGGTGGAAAAAGAGAGAATTTAGCTGCAAAAATATTCTTTTATCAGCTCTTTGCTTGGAGCCATGGCAAACAGGTTTCCAGTTTTGTAGATGGTAGCAGAGGAACTCAAAAAGATATTTAACCTTAGGTTATTTTCTTTAATCTTAGAAGAACCAGCCACCCGTTAACATGCCTATATATATATATTTATATATAGGAGCATACAATCTTTTCTTTCCTAATCAGGTTTGTGTATCTCCCTTGATTGATTTTTCTTTTTCCTAAATCTTTAATAATTTTTCTTCATGGTTTCTGCATACTGTCCAGGCTTTTCTTTCTGTTCTCTCTACGTGATACTGTAGTTAAAACCTATGGCTCTAGAATAAATCTGCTTATTTCTTCATTGTTTCTGACAGGGGGGAAAAAAAGCATCTGAAGATGAGATGGCTTAATTATATGTCATTTGGATTGGAGGAGAGGGGTTGTACATTTGAGGTACTGGAACTATTTTATGAGAATATATATTTATAAGGATCGTCTGTAGAGAAAGAAAAGCAGGTTTTGTCCTTACCTGCCTTTTTGAATCCAGGTCCTAGGACTGGAGTTCATAGCCCCCTGAAGTTAATAGACTTTCACGAACCTTTAAACTACAGATTCAAGTTTTTCTAGGATGAGTACTTTTTACTCCAATTTTATAAAAGTTTCTTTTGATTGAATTTGGAATTTGACACGTACAGGACTATCAAACTATGTGGTGTGTCATGGAGATTGACTTGTGCTCCTTGTTCCTACTGGAATTACCAGGAACCCATGAACACACCCCAAAACACCCTCCCACTTTGGCAAACTGAGGGATTTGCAAAGTCAGTACTCACGTTTGCAACGTCTGTGTCTGTCGAAAGCATCTTGAGGTACTCTTAATTGTTATTTATTGATATTGAGTATCATTAATATTATTTATTGATACTAATTAGTGGAAAGGAGCAGGATTGAAAGGACAAAGGTAGTACGCAGTGCCTACTGGGGAAGGGGGTGAGATGCTCCTGCGAAACCAGGATGGAGTTGCTCTTTCTCAATAGTGAATAACTCTGCCTCCCTCAAAGAGGTAACAGGCAAAGTCCTGAGGAAGGATCTGGTGCAAGTTATGCTTTCTCCACTCCTTTGTCCCTGCTGACTTTGGATGTGATCTGTAGTTAACCTCTCGGAAATGCAGACCAAAGTCTTCTCTTGAAACTGTAAGCCCTGCCTTTGCTTGGCAAAATACTGTGGCAGCAAAGCAAGGATACACAGCAATGGCGAGAATCCCCTTCTGGGAAAAAGCTATGAAAAATATTCAATAAATGATGGGTTGCAGCATGTAGACATGCAGGATGTAGACATGTTGAACCTTGGAAGGTTTAATGGAAAATGCTGCATACTTATTGATTATTAACATGAGGACTTTTTTCTGCTTACAAAGAAAAACTAATCATTAGTTCTTAAGTGCTCTGTGACCACTGATCTTTATAGAATGCTATGATGACTAGAGCTGTGTGAATAACTGATGTTTCCGTTCCTTGGCAATACTAAATGTGGATAAATAGTTCAGTCTCAAATGAATTTTTTTGTTTCACTTACTTAGCTGGTGATTTTTATTTCTTTTTTTAGCTTTCAAAACAGAATGCAAGGAAACGTCAAAGAAAACTTTAGTCTTTGAATTTTTTTTTGTTTAAAATGTTTAAATATTCTCAGATTTTTATTTTTTAGTCTCACTGTGCTTTTACCAATTCAAATAGTGCAGTGAAGTGAAAGTGAATTTGCTAGCTGTTTCCCTGTTCTTGTGTTTGTATTTTTTTTAATTGCAGAGAAGGCTTTTGGTAGAATAATTTTGCTTAGATCTGGTGACAGTACCTTGCATATGGGAATCATTAAGATGAAAGATTAAGAACCTATCAGCTGAAGGCAATAAAATCAATTTGAAACTTCTGGTGTCCACAAGAGGGGAAAAATCCCACCGTTTGTTAACACGTCCTTCAGGTTGTAGCAGTGGGATGCTTAAGGCTGATACGGAGTCTAAGGCCCGCATGCGGTGACCTCTCAGACCAAGCCACTGAAGGCTGCGGTGTGTGTTTATGAGTGGGGAGAAATCCCCAGCCATCAGAGAAGTTTCCTCTCCCTCTGCATTTATGTTTCATTTTTTTGTCTCTGTGGTGTTTTGGGTATGGGTCTATACCAGCATCCAAAGCAAAGAGCTCCAGTGCGTTTATGACCACACCTTTTCTCCTTAAACATGCCCAGCAGTGAGCACATTGTCTATCTGTTCAAAATCTGTTAGTGTAAAATGTAGGGTGTATATGCACACTATTGTATTAAACGTTATATGCATATGCAATACATTACGAGGATGTCGTGTATAATGCAGCCACCATATGTCATATAAAATAAAAATGAAGAGGGTATATGAGCAAATACTGTACAGCATATGGCAATATGAATATTAACCTCAATCTATAAATAGCTTCTGAAATATCTGACTTAAAATAAGGAAAGAAACCTAACATAATAGCGATTGAGTAGAAATTGTGCATCTTTTAAAGTTCTTGATGTCAAGGAGGCAAAAAATCATTCCAATACTTAGATTTAATATGTACTTCACACAAAAATAAATCACGTAATATTTTCATGGTAGGCATAGAATTTTATGATTTTTATGACGATCATGGAATTGGGATTCATATTTTATAGACAGCACTAATAACATACAGAAAATGCACCAGAAGAAAGATCTGAAGGAAAGAGGAATGGTGGTGAAGTTGCAGGAAGGAATGGAAAACTTACTATAATTAAGCCTCGTTGATAAGTTTTGGGTTTGTATTCAGGATAGCTGTTGGTATAGTCACAAGGCAAACACGTTGATTTTAAATGTTTAAAATAGAGAACAATAAATTGCCCTGTGTCTGACTGCAATCTCAGTAACATTGAACTAATTGCTTTTGGAGGTAATTTAATACGTGTTTAATCTTAAAGCTGTTTGTTCATATATGTTTTTTATACATGTTGACTATTAATTGGGGTGTAATTCCATTACCACCAAATTCCCAATTCAGATCTTCTGAAAGACAAGGATTGCGTAACATACTTGGGGCACTGCGGTTTGCTCTTTGCATTCTCTATCAGTGAGTGCACCAAACCCTAATCTCCTATGGAGAGACTCTTGCTAGTGATGACTTGACAGCCAGCATTGCCCCAAGGGAAACAGTATTTTCTTCTATGTGGGCCATTTGGAAGAGGGGGCAGAGAGCAGTATGAATTTACGCCCTAAGCAAAATTAAAAGATGAACCTTGATTACCTTGAGCTTCCTTTGCATATGGGGCAGTGCTAGAACAGGATCAACATCACAAAATATGATGTTTTTACCAAGCAGTTTAATTGGGATATTCTGCCAGGAGGATGTGGGGACTTGCTTTCAATAGCCACCTTTGTTTATTAAGGGAATTTTAACTCTGCTTTCCTGCTCCCTAAGCTATGCATTATAGATTTGGTTACGCTGGGGAACCAGAAGGGAAATATTCTGCATCTTTCCTATGGAAACTGCTACAGTTTTCACACAGGTTGAAGTTCCAGCATGTTTACCATATCTTACTTTTTTTGAGAGCGGTGTTGCCATGCGAATACGAGTCTGGCCAGCTGGTCAGTGCTCTGGGTTCGCAAAGGGTGATTCCAGTCCTCAAGGGTTATTTTCAGCTTAATTACTTCTCATTAGAGTAAAAGATCATGGTTATATGGAGGAAAAGCAGGTTGTAAGGAGAAGGAAAGCTGCTTGAGGAAGAAAGGAAGAGAGGGAAATCCTTTTCTCACATAGGAGATGACACAAGAGGTGCTCAGGAAGGAAAGTCCTAGCTGTGGGAGTTTGCAGTTTCTGCCTTGAAGCAGCCAAGCTGAAGTGCCTGCCAAGAAAATGAAAAAGAATATTTTCTTTTACTGAGAATTAGCCCACTCCGTGTTTTCATTGCTAAGGGGGCACAGGATAACACTGCTATCAGCTTCGTTGTTTACTTCATCTCTGGCTTCTTCAGCAGCTGCTTCCTTGAATCAACATGTCCCTACCAAATTGCGGTAAGGTTTTTTTACTTAATTTCTGAAACAAACCAGAAGTCTTTTAAGACAAGGAATGGTTTGCTAGGGCAGTCTGACCTGGGGTTTATTTTAACAGTATTTCATATAGTAGAAACCTTGAGCAGATGACCCTTCGACCCGGTCTGGATTTTCTACAGACTGTGGTGTATATGAAGGGCTCAGACTGTTCCCTGGTCCTGGGATGCAGCATTAAGAAATACAGTGTTATCAATGCAGCATTTTCTCCTAGAATTCATAAGAATTTCTCCTAGAAGACTTCCCTGGTGTCACCTAACAGGACAAATGTGAGAAGTCTGTGCTCAGCAGCAGCAGGAGGCAGAGCCTTGCTGACAGCAGCTCCTTCCCTTCATCTTGATGGCAGGCCATCAAAGGCCAGTACTGGGAACACTGGCAGCAACAGGGAAACCTTTCCGCTGTAAGTATTTCAATTTCTACTGCATTATCTCAGGTGTCTGGACCGGTGGTTTAGCACCAGGCATGTAAAATATGCTCCGTGAGGGTGAACTACAGCATCACCTGTACATGTACCATGTTGCAAATGCATAGGTAGGAGCAAGTACCAAAGTGCAGCTTGTGCTTTACCACGTAGTCCCATCAAGTCTGTGAACATGCTTTCAAGGTGCCTGAGATTTGTTCCTGTACGCTTGGATGCTGTGGGTTGGGAAGCAGGAAGTAGGTTGGGCTCCTGGCCCAACTCTAGATTTCACTGGAAATTTGAACTGTGGGGAGTGCGCAGAGCATGGGAGACCAAGGGTAGATGCCAGTGGTGGTTTTGTTAGAGGTTAGTAGCAGCCCTGTGTTAACCTGAGCCACTGACTGCCAAGGGACAAGACTGTAGGGGAGCCACAAGTTGCTATGGTCCATGGCCGGGCAATACTGCATCTGGCTGGTCACCTGGCAGGAGTTACTCCTAAGTATCTTGTGCTACTTTAGCATTACCGATTTTCCATATTTAATATATATTATTAGAACTCGATGGTCCCCAAACACCATTACAGTCAATATCGCTTGTATTTGTATATATGTTCTAATTCCCTAAGTGCGTATTTATTTGATTGAGCTGGTAGTAGGGTCTGACAGCGTGTCTGTCACACTTCTGCTCAGCTCCTCCATTCACTGGGGTTTTCTGGTGGGTCATTTCACTTTGTGTGTTCTGTAATACCTGTCCTGTCATGGAAGGAAAGAAGGACTCCACAAAATATCTGTGAGATACTTTGGTCCACCTATGTTTTGCTTTCCACCAGATTAAGAACAGTTAGTAGAAATAGTGCTGCAGAGCACACTTCTCATAGCAGTTGTCATTACTAGCAAGCATAGTAAAGAAAAATAATTGACTAGCAAAAGGTTTGATAACTCAGAGTTTTATGTTTCTCAGAAATGACTCATTCCCATATGCATCCTACAAACTGCATTCTGCACGCTGAACTCACTATAACCTGCTTTTAGAGAGGCTCTTGTCTCACATTCCCATTTTGGCATTAGAAACAATAAAAGTAACAGCAGCTTTGAAGAGTATGTAAATGTATAATGGCTTTCCAAAGCGGATTGATAATTACTTATTGCACTAAATAATCCTAGAAGTATGTTGGAGGAGGAATGTGAGAAGAACGAATGAACTTACATAAGCAGAGAAATCTATGCATCCCTTCTGCTGTCTGATTCATTTAAACAGTCTTATTACAGTATCAATGCGGAGGGGAGATAATGAAGGTTGGTTTATGTTGTTACATCTTTTTGCCAGGTTTTTTTTTTATTTATTTCAAGAAATGCAGTGGTAGCTATGGGTGGAGTTAGCAGCCACCAGTGACACTAAAATGTTGCATTTAGCTCACTATGCATCGCATAGGGAATATGGCAACCATGTTAGATGCCAAAAAGTTAAATTCTTATGCAGTAAATATTTTGGCTCCTCTAAATTGGAGTTTTGTTATTTCCTTTCGTTGAATTTTTTTTAAAATAAGCTTTCAACTGGCACCAATTAAATTAATTTGACCTTTTGAAAGCTAATTTCCAAGAATTACCTCCTCTTTTATACTAAATTATTTTGTAAATAAAAAGGTGTGAGACAGGAGCATAGGAAGCAATTGGGCTTTATTCATCAATGCCTGTCTCTTGAAATCAGTCAGCACAACGGAGCTCAATACTCCTGTTAGAGGACAGGTAGTAATATATTGCTGGCTACCTCTCTTTCTCTCTTTCTCTCTTTCTCTCTCTCTTTCTCTCTTTCTTTCTTTCTCTCCTTCCTTCCTTCCTTCCTTCCTTCCACCCCAAACACTCCTTGGAGGTTGACTTTTCAGCAGGTATCTTTTAATTTAGTGGGTAAATCACACTTGTGCTTTATCCATTCACAGTAAATATGGGATTCGTTTTTGTAGCTATGGTATGAAGGACGCATTGGTATCCACTGCAGGGATACTGGGAAGGTGGAATTTTTACAGGTGCAGAATGACACATGCAAAAAGGCAGCTCGGGTTGCGGTCCAGCTGAAATTCAAGTCCTTAAATTGATGCAGCTGCAAACCTCCCTTTAAACTTTTAACAGCGTTGCATGTAATTTAAAACTAATTGTTACTTGAGACGTACACAGAGTGGGAATAAGAATGTGTGTGTCCTTCCCCCCCTTTCTGTCAGCTGGATTTGAGCTGATTTTCAATGAACTCTGCCCTGCGCGTTGCCGCCGGGCACCGCTGGCCACAGCCGGCGGCGGGGGCACGGAGGGGTTGAACCGCAGCTATTTTTGAAGCAGTGCTGCGGTGGAGAACAGGGCCCGGGTATTTCAGAGGGGGCAAGAGCGTGTCTCTCTTTCAGGGTAATTTATTTGTAGTTCTACGTGTGATCACAATTTTTGCCCTCGGTGAAGTCTTGGGACCGGGAACCTTTATCCCCCCTGCGTAGGTGAAAGATGATGCAATGCTGACACGGTTTCTGCCGCCTGTTGCTTGTGTCCCACCTTCAACTCTGACAGAGGGGTTACTGCACCGGGCACATGCAGGGAACGGTCACTTCGCTTCACCACTTAAGGGAGCAGCTATGTTTTTAGCTGATTTTTTTTAAATTGTATGTATCCAGCGATTCTCGCTGAGGAGCGCTAAAAGAACTACTTAGTTGACTTCAAATCCATGGGAAATTCATTGGTATTTAATATATTTCAATTAGCAAAATTAACTGGAAACATTTAACATTAATTAGCCAGTGCTTTTTTTGAATGCCTACCTCTTCCTTCTGGAAAAAAATGTTTGTTTGCTTGTTTTCCTAATAAAAACCCCATGGAAAATATTTGCAAAGATCTTATTTTAGGGCTAAAATCCTTGGAAGAAATCAGCTAGAATTACACCTTCTCTGTGAAATAGCAGCAATTAGGACAGACGCCCTCCTCTAACTCTGAGCCAGGCAGCTTGGGTGACAAATATGTCAAATTAATACATCACCAGGTATGAAAGCACAGTTAGAATTTGACTGAGGTACTTCCAGCCTGAGAAAGGGAACGATTTATCAATGCAAACTTAATAACATCTATTTGAATCTAACTAAAAATCAATATTTCATTACCAAATTGTTAGTGAGAATGAAGAAAAATTGCGGAAGTCGGGCAGTTTGGTGGAAGAGAAGCATCAGGAGTTCAATGTGAAGACGGGATGATTCATGAGGCCAAGCCGGTGGAAGGGTGAAGGAGGACGAATGCAGAAAACTTGGAGGGCCCTCTCTCTGGTGACCTTGGCAGCGAAAGGAAAAAAAATACCAGAAAATGAAAGTGACTGTCAACTCCCAACAGGGATGGATCACACCATAAATCAAGCATAGCCCTGAGAGAGAAGAGAGGGGCTTAGGGTGGGGGGCGAGCACGGCGGGGGAAACCGTTGGGTAATTTAACTCTTTGAACCTTGGATGCCTTTTATTCGTACTTTAGCGGAGTTGGTAAAACATACGTGAATCCCTTCCCTTTGCAACGGTTTACATAAAAATGTGTCAGGGGCAGATAAATGGTGAAACATTGCTTTCCATTGGCTGGGATTTAAAGTACAGTACCAATAAGCATTTCCTTCAGCCCAGGAAGGGAGAAAAACGAGAGACTGAGGCTCCTGTGACACATAACTAAATCAGTTGGTTGGGAGGCCTAATCCGGGAGAGACTTTTTGGTGATTTGCAGCAAAAAAAAAAATATAGATTTAAGGACATTAGTATTTCTATTACTGAAATAATCTATTGATCCGAACAGCAAGCAAAAAAATCACTTCTTTAAGCCTAAAATACAAATGAAACTGAAGGGCTGTTGGATTTTTTTTTTAACCTTTAATGTTTGTTTAGTTCTTCAAATCTGTTCTCTGACAGAAGTAAAGTGAGGGAGGTGACTGCCACAGAGGGGTTTGTAACTGTCCTCTGACAGGGGCTGAAGGGGATTCACAGGAAATGTGAATATTACCTCTCAACTAGAATTAAAGCATAGTCGGAGCACTTTATTTGCTAAAGAGAGGCACAAACTATTCCCCCCTGGTTTTTTTCCAGATAATATTTTTTATCCTTTGTCCTGATAGATTTACATTGTCTTTTTCTTATCCACCACAGGAAGGGACCTGTGTTTCCCTTTGAGGGCCAAACGGACGTGCATCCATACCACCCATGAAAAGCGAGCACCTTTCCTTTTCCGTCATAACAAAGACTGGGAGCAGGGCTGTGGTGGGAGGCAAACCCCATGTGCATCCGTGGGTTTGCGTAAAGGCACAATGAAGTATATTCTGATGCATACTGCTGGGAAAGGTAACTACGATTATTGGGTTTGATGTCAGCCTTTCTCTCAGAATATTGAAAGGTGGCAGAAATACTAATACAAGATGTATTAGCAACGCACCTTGGGAATGCTGTGCTAGAGCGCCCCGGTGTCGGGGTCCCTGCTGCGGTCCAGCTGGCTGTGGCACAATTTTGGAAGCAGTGGCAGGTGGTCGTCAAGTTTCCATACCCCTTATAGTGACCCTCACCATGTGTGTGCTGGGTACAGCACAGTTTTCCACCGCTCGGGGAGAAGGCAAAGGAGAGAGGTGGCTCCCAAGCTCTTAAGGCTCATAGAAATATCTTTGGCTTGAAGACGGTGGGAAGATGCAATGAAACGTGAACTAGTGGGTTGAGGGAGAGGGACTCGTGTCGTGCTAAAGAGCTCCCACTTCAAAAGAGGAGGAAAGCCCAGGAACTGCAGCACTGGTCACTTTATTAAGCCAGTGAAAGTCAGGTTTGCTTATTCCTGGGGCATCCTTTGGTCCACCTTTATGTGGCTGTAGAGTGAGCCTGAAACTAACGTGTTTGCTCTTTCTTGACTTAGTTTTCAGTGGAACCAATTTGCTGGCCTGCCTTGAGGCATTTGCGTGCATGGTCCTGCCTGTAAGAGAGGACAATGCTTGCTGTGTCTGGTACCACGCAGTTGTAGGTGACCGGGCATGGGCTGTCACCTCCGCCAGTGCTCCCAAGGCACTAGGGCTGGGGGCTGCACAGGCAGCCCTCACCGGCACTGGATTTTGGGGAACTTGCTTGATGTGTCATCTCTGGAGCAGCCAGTAAGAAACCACTTGCTGAGGTTCCCCCAACACAGCTGTCCTATTGACTAGGTGCTGTGGCAAATGGGGGGATGCTTCCAGGGACGTGAGCAGCTCCCGGGCGGCAGAGACCTCCGGAAGCGGCTCAGAGGACTCCAGGGCTTTTGTTTTGCAGGTTGTGCCCGAGAGGCAATGTGATAAATCAGCTACCAGCAGGAGGGCAAATAAGGGGCAACAGCGTGGTTCAGAAAACGTGGCAAAGTACGTATGGATCCCTGCATGCTCTGCAGCTCACTTGCGGTACTGCTTTTTTTTATCTAAATATAGGATTCATCTCAAAGCCTCACATGAGAAGTTGCAGATCTAATCAAGGTCAGAAGAACATTAAAAAAAATTGGAACAGGAAAAGGCCATCAGGACCAATGTTTCTGTTCCTTTTTTCCTCCTGTCTTAGCTCTGGATCTTGGCTCTAATTGCCATTTATTTTTTATTGCTCTCACTATACTTCTCATATAATGTTTATATTAATGGGCGGGGGGAGGGGGGGAAGCAAAGAAACACCAGGAAATGGAGTGCAATTGGAGTATGTGAGATGTGGCTTTTGTCTTCTTTATCACTGTTTTCTTGTAGTACTTCCAGCTCAGATATTAATTTATCATTGAGAGTGCCGCAGAAGTGTGGTCCCTTGTATTTTATTGAAGGCTTGATCTAAATTCCAGATGGTCACCATGTGATCAAACCAGCCATGGGCAAATAGGATATTTCTTTGCATCTATATTTGATTTCTTTGCCAAATTCATACCTATCTAATCTTCTGCCCATGAGCCTGCGTTCATTCATTCTTTAAAGAAGTGTGCAACAGCTCCTCCTCCTTACGGACCGGAGACAATGAGGATGATTGCAAACATTCACCATCTAAATGTGGTTAAAATGCGATGCTGTTGCATACAAATAATAGCTCTCCATGTCACAATAATGTCTATCTGAAGTTTACAGCAGAAAAATAATTCCTCTCCTCAAGAAATGAAGGGTTCTCAGAGAATACGCGGTGCGTATTGACTCGGCACTGCTTCAAGTAAATGCTTTGATTTTTGGGATGTGAAGAACTGTGAAATATTACTCATGAAAATCCATGGAGCCCTTCTCCTTGTGGAGTCCCTGCTTTAGTGGAGGAGTTTAATGGATGTGAATGAGAGACCATCTATGCCAAGTAGGCTCTTCTTCCTTCAGAAAAAAAAAGGCAAATTTCAGATTATAACAAAATTCTATATACTTCAGAACATAGATGTAACAATATAAAAACCTTCTTAATCATGATATGATTAAAGGATTTTTAAAAGCTGCCTTGTAGTCACATTTCCATTTCCTGATAAATTCCGTACTTTCTTTCAAATCACTTTTCATCATAATAATACGAACTGTAAAAAATCCTTCCATTTCTGCCACGTGCGATGAAAAAAATGGGGGTGGAAAGGAGAGAATTAAGAAGGCTCCAAGTTTTATCATTCTGTTCATAAAGCAGCACAGCAACCATAACTGCAGAGCAGAAAAGAAACAGATACTGTACTGTCTGAGGTATTCTGTGCCATAAACTCCCATAATAGAAACAGATGGCAAAAACGCCTTGGAAGTAAGGGAAGTACTGTACAAGCAGCTCTACCCTAACATATGAAGAGATTCAGGCCTGACACATAAAGGAATACGTCTGGAGCGCTGCCAGCGCTACTGTGTAGTGCAGCAGTTGGTGCTGGAGATGAGAGAACCCGGGATTTTTGGGTCTGGGGCTCCGGAGCGGCTCGGCAGCAGGACCGTTTCCTGCCGTTTAGCAGGCGCGTTGTTCTGGCTGGGATAGCAGAGATGGATGGAAAACCTCGCCGGGGTGTCGTTGGGAGCTTCCCCCGAAGCCCCTTGGCACCAGAGCCGCTCGGGCGTGCTGCAAAGCGCTGTGTGCCGGGCTGGGGTCCGCCGTGTCCTGCTCCCCCCGCCTCTGCTGAGCAGAGATCTTCATAGCTAATGTGAGCTAAGCAAAGTTGTGTGGCGAGTACTGTGCATGCAGTGAAAATGGCAAAACTATTTTATTCATCACTGGTACCTGGCTAAGGAAATGTCGCTTATTTCATCCGGCGTTGTTT
Organism: Chionis minor; assembly: GCA_013398295.1. Classification (NCBI taxonomy): domain Eukaryota; kingdom Metazoa; phylum Chordata; class Aves; order Charadriiformes; family Chionidae; genus Chionis; species Chionis minor. The sequence continues at coordinate 271,350 of VZSF01000955.1, read as the reverse complement.
CACTGGTCCTGCTATGAGTGAAAGGAAATATAATGTGTGCATTGCACTAGAGGGGGAGCTGAAGGTCAGGAGTGAAATATAGCTTTCTGCTGCACTTGGTCTCAGTCTGAATGTTACCTACATTATCATCAGAGCTCACTGTCATAATGGGGAGACCTTGTCACAGGAGGGAGGTCACCTAGAAACGGGAAGAAAAATTGGGGGAAAAATACTAAATAAGATAAACTAAAAAGAAGACCAGTAGGGTCCCCAAACTTCCTTTGTGTGTGTTTGAGAGCAGTAAATTATCCGCAAAAGACACGCTTGTCCTCCAGTGCCTGAAATCCCACTGTTGCCTTGGGCCTGAGGTGCCGCTCTCCTAACTTCCCGTAATTTTGTTATCAGCATCTTTCCACCAGCATGTCTAGCTTTGACCTCTGTGCTTTTGTGATGGCTTGGATTTATAAACTCCAATTACATTTCAGGGCAGTAGCCTTTTAGATATTCTTGGGAGAGGGGGATATATCAGATTGTTTTCACTAGAAAACAGACCATGACAAAGAAACTTCAGTGCTCTCTCTGCCCCTCAGACTCCGCGCCGGACCCCTGAAACGTGCTTTTCCTGCCAGCACGGTGCCGTGGGAGGACCTGGCAGTGCGGCTGGCATGTGTCACCGTGAGCTCTTCCTCACCGCCAGGGGTAAATTCTGCTTCAGAGTTTTTGGAGGTCAGACAGGTGTTCCCACTGCGTGGCTGACACTTCCGCCGAACTGCAGGGCAGAAGAGATTTTAAACATCAGTGGGAAGCACTGAGTATTGCATTGGGTCTGCACCGTTTGCATGCCCTCCAGCCACCCAATTAACAGCCTAATATTTGTGCACGGCCTCTTTCATCTAAAGATGTCGAAGAGCTTTGCAAACATTAATTCATATTAATATGTTGCCAAAAAAATCCCCCAACTAAACAAGCTAATGTTTCCTTAGTGCTTCCAGGCCTCTCCTCCCCCTGACACAAATTCAAACCAGCCATCTCCAAGGTGGTGCTGGGCACCCATTCTGCTACGGGGGCCACCGCTTTGCCACGTCGGTGGTGAACATCTGCTCTCTTCCAAGACCACCAGCAAACATCTTGGCCGCAGCTCAGCAAGGCACAGGGGCCACCTGCCCCTTGATGTGCCATGGTAAACATTTATGTGGTTTCTCCCTGGTCCTGTCCAAATAATCTGGATTAGCGGCTGCCGTGACCAGCAGCATAGGTGTTAATGAGAAGGTAGGGGGTCATGCCTGCAGCAGCCGTGGAGGGGGTGGGAGGTGCTGAGCCGCTGGGCATCCAGGTTTGAGGCTCAGCTGTTGGTCAGGGGGATGCTGGGCTCTGGGCAGATCCACCTCGAGAGCCCTCAGCTGGGCAGACAGCTGTCTGTCTGTCTGTCTGCAAGCCCAGTTAGGTAGGGCTACAGAGGTATTGCAGGAAATATCTGGAAATTCAAATCACTGACCATGTGACATCTCCTCTCTGATTTGCAATAAATCCTTTGGAGACTCACCAGAATTCAAGGTTTAACAGCTAATGCTTAGACATAAAGATTTTACTTTTCAGTCTACTGGAAGAGTGTCTAGCTCAAAGTAGCCTTTTCACATGAAATAAGCCTAATTTTATGTTTAAAAAAAAAAACAAACCCAAACCACCCAAATCCAAAAGACACCACCAAACCCACAAGCAGGACAAACTGAGTTTCGGGATTTGTAGTGATAGTTTGTACCACTCTAAAGCATTCTAATGCTTTTTATTCTTGTGTCAGATGTTTGGGATCACCAGCATGTATCTGAAGATGGGAGAGCAGCTGTCGGAGCGCAGTGACCGGGAGCTGGCTGAAGGGGATCTTTGCGGCTCTTTCCTTTGGAAGGACGGTATTCAGCCATTGAAATACAAAGCCAGGTACCGATATGAGCATTAGCTCACATAAAATGCACTCTTTCATCTCAGTTTAGTTGTTACTCTGACAGTTTAATCTTCTCAAATACTATATCTCTTTTTAATGAAGAAATTGCATGCTCAGGTACAGAAATCGCATATTTACAGCATGGCACACCTATTGATATATTTTGGTCATTTTCACTGAATTTGGAAGTCTTCATAAAGTGAGAAATACAACATTTAATTACACAATTACAGCTAATTATTTTAGAAATACAGTTTAAATGCAAGTTATCTTAAATTTATTGCTTATCTGACTGGAAAGATCTAAGAAAAACCTGAAAATCATAAACCCTTCCAGAACATTATATTTTATGCAGTCCAAAATGTGACACATGGGGTCTTTAATAATTCACTGCTTGTTAACATTAAACAACTGTTAACATGCTCAAATAATTAGTTATGCTTGCTTGACATGTTTGCATCTTTAATAATTGATGCATTTATCTTAATTACTAACAGTATTATGGTCGTAATATGCATCTTTTTTCTATCTTAAAATTTTAACAAAAACTGACTTTTTGCCAAAAATGATTATCCTCTAAGTTTTAATTACTCATTGTAATTAAATTGCAAGCTGCAGTATTTTATTAAAAATATCTTTCACAAAAAATATTTAATGGAAAAGAGGTGATTTGTTGTTTATGCATCACACTTAGTAAATATTTCATAAGTTTCATATTACCCTTTCAGAGTGGATATAAAAAACATAACATTCTTAATATAAGAGTCAATTTAAAAGCTGCTATAGTAGTCTTCATTTCTCCTCCCAAAGGTTTGCAGAAGTCAGTGAATAAAAGAAGACAAAAAAAACCAGACAAAAAATGTGGCAGTGATTGTAAATAGGATGCCCACAGTGACAGGAACCAAGGTTGGAGACATTGTGCTGGTGAGCATGTAACGTGTTCTCCAGTGGAATTAGTTGAAAGAGAGATGCACATTAGAAGTTTTTTCGTTCTTCAGTGTTCTTCTGATTCAACTTTCGCTTGCAGGCTGCTAATAACAATAGTGGCAGTACTTTGACTGTAATCATTTATTTATTGTAATGCTGATAAAGATAGGGGTGAGCTTTGTGTCAGCCAATTTAAAAAGGCCTTCCCGTTGGTAAGACGGGCTGTTTTAGATTAAGATGGCTGTTTCTGGTCCTGAAACGTAGTGGAGGCAATTACCACTCCTGTGGAATGACAAAACTTGTTAATGGTGTCAACGGATTCAGCCGCATCCGTGTTCTAGTGCGTGGTTGTGTTCCTGCCAAGTGACCCACAGAGATGCTTGAAAAGGCATCAGCATGTTATTGGCAGGAAAATATCAATTTGAGAGATGAAAATATTGTCCAAAGTTTTAGAAATTAAAACCCAAAAGCTGTGAGATACTGTTTCACAGTGCTACAGACTGAATGTCAGGGCTTCATTTAGCAAGTGACTAATGAGAGCCCAGCTTGTCTCTGAGGTAGGTGGCTTCCGAGGAGCTCACGCTTGAACCATGAGCCAAAGTCAGCCAAAACACTGCATTTTTCATGGCAAAATGTGCCTGGGAGTGGATTTAGTATAACGCTTCTTTTAAGGCAAGTCAGTAGATCTAAGGTGCAGAAATGTCCCACATGCCAGATGGAGCGGGCAGAGAGATCATGACTAGAAGATGCAGGAGTGTCTCCTCCAAGCTCTCAGCTTAGAAGTCTTCTTTCAAAAGGATTTACCTCAGATATGACCCTTTGCCAGGAGAAACAGCTTGAGGTCATATGGAGAAGAATGCTGAACTCTGAGGTTGAGCTCTGTGCGGAGTGTACTGCCTGCCTTCTCAAATATTTGGGGGCTTTCCTGGCTGCAGTAAATGGAAGCCGCATATTTAGTCCTGAGCTGTCAGCAGAGCCTGTGGTCCCTCCGCTTCTGCAACAGCGACGATGCTGCGGTGGGGGTTTGTTACCTACTGAGAGAATTAGGTGCAGAGCTAAAGTAATATGAGGTTTAGTCCCTAAGAATCACTTAAACCAAAATGTGAGAGTGGCTCGCAGCAGGGCTGTGGTACCGCCTGCTGTGGTGTCCGGCGCTGGGTGGCACATGTCCACCGTGCACGGGTAGGAATGGCAGCAAAGCAGCCACTGCCACCCTTCCAGCTGCTGCTTCCAGATTCACTGCATACTTCTAATCTGCCCTGCCTCTTCTGACAGATTTAGAAGATTCTCACTAGTACAAAGTCCTCATGTCCTTGACGTGGTGTTCTTCAAAAAAGCGATTTCTAGTGTGATTTTAGAGTTAAATAAAAATTTACACATCACAGACCTATTAATCATTTTTTCCCTTCTGTGGGTGTATCTTCAGATTTCAGTGATTGATTTATGTGGCCAGATGGGTGCATTTGTTTCCTGCTGTCTTTCAGTCCAGCAGAATCCATGCATGCTGTGCAGTATCGTGGGCTTGAACTTTCACTTAAAATGTACCACTGTACATAAATTCTGAATATTATTCCATGTTTGGAATGAGTGGGATTCACATGTGAATCCTTTGGACGTGGCACAAGTGTAGTCTTTACCTCTCAATTAGCAAAGAAGCCATTCCTTTCGGCTTTAATCAGAAAACTTCAGTACAGCAGAAGGAGGTCCTCTTCATGTCCTCCAGGTTTTTGCTCCAAACACCTTTCTGTTTGCTGTCACCACATAATGCATAGAAGCTTATTAGCTGGAGCCAGAAATAAAGGGTTGTCATAGAAGTTTACTATGGGGAAAGCGATCTGTAGTCTACACGAGCATTTACGTTGATATATACTAACATTGTAAAAAGTAATGGTACTGATGGTACTGTAGGTTTAGTGTTCCCAAATCCAGAAATCGTGAGAACAAAGACCATAAAAACCTGAGAGAGGTTCTGTGGAAAGAGCTAGAACTGGAATAGAGCAGACATAGTAGTTTGATTCTCAGCAATATCGTATGCAAGGGCACGTGTAGACATACAGTGTCTTCCTGGACTCCGGCAGCTGAATGTAAATCTTTATTCAGATGATGGGAACACTTGAGATGACAAGTCCATTTCTGACAGAGCAGTGGAAGTCTCAGAAGCAGCAGGTTCCCAAAGACCATGTGAAGGTAAGCAGGTGGTAGGAGAAGGAAATCAAAACCAACGCCCCTAGTGAGGGACCAGCTTTGGAGAAACCACGTGGGCAACAGGTCTCCCAACAGCTCTGGTGGGAGCTGGCACTTCATGAGGCAGTGGGAAGTCTCACCATAACATGCAGAGTCACAAGAAATTAGTTTCAGAACTTTGCCCGGTCATGGAGTTGTTTTGCATATAAGGTGTCTATTTCTATATGAAATGGAATACTTTGCTTCTTTCTGTAATTAAAAGATAACCTCTTCTCCTTTATTATTTACAGACACGTTTCAAGCCCTGGTGGTGCGTTAGGGAGAGGCCTATAGCACTGGGCCAGTGAAAAGGCTGTGGCCAAGTGATAGTGGATGTTTGGGTGAGAGTATCGCCGTGGTGTGATGGTGTTTTACATTTCTGACAAAAGAAGATGCCATATAGAAACAGCATTTTCAGGGGTCCGGCCTGCTTCCACCATCCATTTCAATTGGACTTCTGTCTTCATGGGATGTTCCTTTCTGGTATTCTTAAGTCTTGAAATAGACTGCAACTCTAACCTAGGAGTGCTATAAGCACAAGAAAGGCTGGCCTGAGTGTTGAATCACGCTTGCGGAGTGCCATTCTCTGGCACTCTTCTTCGGAGTGGAAATCTCCATTGGGAATCACCGAGCAGCACCGTGAGCTAAATTCTGCCACGGGGACTCCTCAACGCTTCTGACATTTTGCACTTCATTTCCTAATTTTTTTTAAATTCAAATATTAGGAAAAGAGTCTCTCTACAGCGGTAACGAACCCGACCGTGTCTTTTATTCGGTACCCTTAGGACTTGCTTCCCATGACTTGCAAGAGCTGGCAGGAGGCACGTCGACCCTCCTGTGTGTGTCCCCAGAGCACATGTCTCCTTGGGACCAGCCACACATGCTGCTCATGGTCGGAAATGGTTTGGCCAAAATTCCTGCTGATGCCCACATTCACTGGTGCTGGTGAGGAAGGGAAGTTGCTCCGTACAAGCTTCACATGGATGTTCAAACGCGTGAGCGCGAACAGGAGGCAGAGGCGTGACTGGCAAAGATGGCCAGCACCAATGTGCATACAGATGAATTTCCAGAAGGGGGCTTAGCCTTCAAAAAATATTGCCTGCAGAAATATGGATACTTCCCTATGAACTCTGTGATTTGCAAAACATACATATGAGTTTTACAGTATTTTCAATATGAACATGTTCATGTTTATGACCCAGAATATTTCAACTGTGAGCTAAATTCTTTCTAGCTCACTCAGGGTTTTGACATTTGCAAGTCTTTGCTCAGTCTAGGAGCATCTTTAATGACTTATATTAATTCAAGGTGTCCCTTTATGCACTTAAAATATAAAAAAAGAAAAAAGAAAAAACCTTCCTTTTAATGACATTTCCATTTATTCAGAGTTATTATTTAAACTCCTAAATTAGCATTCTGCACTTCGGTTCTGACAGAGCCATTACATTTTATACTAAAAGAGTTTAGTTAATTTTAAATTATTAAACCCCATTGGCTGCATGAAGTGAGCATCTTCAAGCAAGTTTCTGTAGTTCGGGTGCACTCCAATAGATTACATTTGCAAACTTAATTCAAAACCTTTTGCCTATGTTGCTTTTCATCCTTATATATGGCAGTTTTTATCCTGGGTTTCACTCTCTAGTCTGAGAAGTTAAATAGCGGCTGGACACACTAACAGCAGTATAGAGAGCAACCTATTCTGGGAAACACAGCTCTTCAAACTGAAGATAGAGAAAATCACAGAAATAACTGTAAGTCTCTTTTTCTGAAGGAAAAACATAAAAGTCTACAATATAAACTTGCTTATATAAGAAACTAATTTCTTCTCTCAACAGTATGTATTTACTTTGCATTTTTTAAAATTTTATCTTAATTAATATTTTCCACAGTATAAAATAATTTTATTTTGATTTTCAAAGACATTTACTTCCTTTCAGTTGCCACCTGGCATGACTTAGGTAAAAATTCTAACTTTTGCATGAATTAGTGATGATAATTTCTTCAGACTTTTAACTGGAAAAACAACTGCAAAGTTACTTATCTTAGAGAGTAACATCTAGTAGGTGAGAAGGTCTTTACACAGGTGAGATCTAATACATAGTCTTAAGGAAGCACTTAAGAAGACTTTTTGACCATAAAGAAGCACAGTGGAGATGAAAATAATGTATGCAAAATGGGACAGAATATAATGGAAAGTATAGTTACTTGTCTCTTAAGACTGAAGTAACATTTCAAGGGCAGTATGGATATCTATCTGTAAGCAGCATCTTAGAGCACTTCAGTTGCTGTGACTGCAGGTGAAATTTGCTGCAAGCTATAGATCTGCTTTAATTATTTTTTGAATCTGCAAACTATGATCATTTACATGTATTGCTAATTCGCTTGTCTCCTGAAATCTGAGCTGCGTGCTTTGGATTTTACAGATTTATCAAGTGAAACAATTGGGCTAATATCACATTAATTTAATTAACTTTAATTTTAAATGACTTGCTAGAGCACGTAACAAATGTAACATCTCCAAGACGTTTTAGCAGATAGCTGTGGCTTTGTTGTACACTCTTGCCTTCGTAGTGAGAAAATGTCTTGTTAGCATGAAAGGCCCCTAACTACTTTAAAGAAGAATATCTTGTTTATGCACTAATGTTTGCCTTGATTGCCTGACTGTCATTTCAGAGGTGAAAGAAAACAGCCCAAGTGCTGATCGGGGGGGGGGGGGCTGATAGGATTTTTAATGTCTGCTCTGTTGTGCAAAGATCTCATTCGGACACAAGTGGATTGATGGTTTACCGTATGCATAGCATATCACCAGGGAATTACCCCCAGCCTGGGATGGCGAGTGCATGCCCAGCTCCTGGCCAGCAGCACCTGCATTACTGGTCAAATAAGGGCTGGGCTGGTGTGCAGGGGCTGGTCCCAGAAAGGAGGGCAAATGGGACACCTATTCTTCCATCACAATTCTTTTTTAAAAGGCAAATATAGTCTAAGAAAAATTCTGACTATCCAAGATCAGTCATCAGCTGTCCAGCTGTCCCATTATTGGTTCAAATTTTAAGGCAGCTACAAAATATACAGCAAAATATTGATATATAATATAAACATATATATCTAATGTCTAAAGAGGCACATTGTCCTGTCTGGCAGAATGGTAGGTGTACTAAATATTTTCAAGAATGTAGTCCGTTCCAGACACCTTTCAGTTTACAGAGGCAAGCTGGAAAAATAGTAGAGATAAGGCAACAGTCCACGTGTGGACATAGTCAGGAAGATAAAGGCAGGCAGGTATAAGAACAACAGTTTATTCGCATTCACTTTGCATCATACATATATGTTAAATATTAATAGCACTGTATGAATATTCACCTGTGTTCAATATTCACTTATCTGCAGAAGTTTACAGCCGATCTCTTTAACTTTTGGTGCCAAAACCAGTGTTCAAAGGGTTATGCTGCCATTGTTTCTGCAAAACGTTTACATTTATCTGCTGTAAAATAGGCTGAATGGCACCGAAGAGTGTCGTGTTTAGTTTTAAAATGCCACAAATAACAGATTTATAGATTTTTCTAAATACATTATTTTAGCTTGACAGCATTAATCATTCATGCTTCCTTCTTTCATTTTTCTACCTGCAATGGATTATTGAAACAGAAAATAACAACGGGAAAGGCTACAAGCAGTATCAAAATGTCAAGTTTGTACTTACAGTTGTATGTGCGTAGACAGGGTCAAGAGCCTCAATTATTTGTATATGTACACAGTGGTACTACATGAAAGGTTATGTCACCTGCAGCTATTTTCTTGCAGATTTAAATAGGACTGATATTCAACTCCACAGTCAGCCACTGACATGGAACATAGAATTGTAAAATACTATGAACTCTTATGTCAGGACCTAAAATATGAACTGGGTGATTGCAAGGTGTAGCTGTGGGCAATCCTATGTATTGCAGTCTAAGTCCTTTAAATTACTTTGTGGTATTCCTGACCCATTCTTTTCATTTAAGCATAAGCCAGAAACAACATGGCAGTACTTTCCAGGGAGAAGAAAACCCCTTGATATTGCCTGTTTCTGCAGTAGTGTTTGCTTGGGGTTTGAGGGTTTCTGTGGTCTTTGGGTTTTGTGGTTTTGGGTTGTTTTGGTCTTGGTTTGGTTTGTGCTTTTTTTTTTAAATGCTTCATATTTCCACAAATCCATCCAGGTACGATAATTTTTAAAAATCCAAGAGCACGGCTTGCATATTAATGAAGTTCAAGTCTTGTATCAAAACCGACAGCAGGGTTATTTGGAGTGGGATGTGTGGTGGAGCTAATCAGTGTATTTTCACAATAGAGGGAGAAGAGGAGCTAATCAGTAGCTTTTGCTGGTGATTTGCTTATTTAAGTTATAGCTTAAAAAAAAAAAAAGAAGAAAAAGCAAAACCCTTAGTATGGAGTTTTCTTGACAAAGTTCTTTATGGGTAACAGTCACCCTTTTGAAAGGTCAGCACAAGACCTACAACTCAGAAAGTCTTATTTTTGAAGAAGTGATTGATATAAAGGTACTCTATATCTTTAAAGCAACCTACTAAACCATCAGTAATAATCATATATAGCGATACACTTGTACATCACTGATATATGACAACATGAGGGACACAGTTAAGGTTGTAAATTCAACTTTGACATTTACATTTATGAATTCTTGATACTACCATATCTTTGGACTTTAATGACAGGAAAAAATGTGTTATTGAAGGCCCAGTGGTACAACATTTATGTACTGCTAGTCTTGCTTTGATTTAAATTATTTATAGGTAACAGTTAGCACTGGGAAATAACTATCTTATCAGACAAGAACATTTCAAAGAACAAATAAATGAATGGACAGACATTAGCATCAACCTCTATCTCTAGTCAGATAGCACAAACCACATATACATGCTGAATTAATGAAATTACCATTTCAAACTTATTTTGAGACATGTCATTCACTTAGAGATCATGCTAATGCATCTTCCCAATTTTAGTTGTGTCACTAGAAAATTCTGTTCATTTTAGCTTTTTATCAAAACTTAAAATACAGATTTCACTGTCTCAAAGTACATTGAAAGTAAATTAAGGCATTAAGCATTGCTGAATGAATATGTTTTTCTTAACTTACTACTAAATGCTGTTACGCATCCAAAAGTTTGATCTCTGCTTTCTGGGAGGAAAAATGTGGTCACATTCCCCCTGCAGTAGGGCACTGCCTTTAGGTGCAGTGCCTCTATATAGTTTTCTTTTTAGAGTTTTTTTCCCCTGTTATTTAATCTCCAGAGTTATCTCATTCAATTGTAATAGATAATTGATTTTAATAAGTGCTAATTGTTCTGCAGAAATTCTTCATATATATAAACATCCTCATATCCACACAGAGAGGCATCATGCTACAGAATTTAATATCAATTCCAGTGAAATAACTTGGAGCTGTTTAACTGAAAAAGCAATGATATGAAAATCCTGAGGGTTCCTGCTTACAAATATTGCAGCGGAAATAACATGTATAAGTCAGGGTCATTAATATGCAGGTGGAGTTTTTAAGTTTTACAGCCGTAGTTAGGTGTATCTGGTCAGTGAAATACAGGGGAAGGAGACTAGATGGTCAGAGGGGAGGGCTGAGAGGTGGAGGGGTGGGTGCTTGTAATCTGTCTTCCCAAGAGAGGTGCCTTCAAAATGTGAAGTGCCTCCTTCAAAACTGCTTTGTGGGCAAGGGCTCCTCCTTCGTGCGCTGGAACAAGCCCTGGGACACAGCAGCATATGGGGCTGGGGTGGCCAGGGCTCACTCCTGCATTGCACTCGCCTGTTTTGGACGGGTTCTGCAGCCAGTGCTCTCGGGTGGGTAATTTAGCTCCAGGCCTACTCTCTGGAGAGGGATTATCATGGAGGGATTATCATTTTCTTTTCCTGTGCTTTTTTTCCTTTTTTTCCACTTCTGCAAGAGCAGGTTCCATGACTCACAGTAAAAATATTTTAATACACGGGCAATATTGATTGACCATGAAGAAGCCTACTCATGATAGTCAGTATACTCCAAGTAATAATATAAGTGAATAATATTTTACAGTCACTTTGAATCAGTCTTTTTCCAGGCCCAATCCATCCGTATCCAGTTAGAAAAGACTCCTCCAAGGCAAGTTATTCATGGGTTCATCCCAATTCCCCTCTTTAGATTCTGTAAACAAATCCAATCACTGGCTGTTTAACATTTTTATTACATAAATTCCAACATGCAATAGAACATTACTGGGTACTGCTAATAATGGTGTGCATTTCAGATGTATTCTCTTTTTGTCACAAACCCCCTTAAACCATATTCTAATAACTGTGTGTAAGATATAATTGGTAAGAAGCATCACATTCAACGACCAGGAGGAATATCTCTGTAGTGCTTTTTGTTGCTCCTGTTTTCATCTAAAGTAACCACTAGACATTTCAGTTCCTTCAAGGAAAAACAACCCATGTCTCCTGTGATAACCCAAACGTGCAGACATGCTGATAAATAAGATACATTTACAATTCTTTTATTACTGTATTCTATGACAAGATAAAATAAACAGTATTTTGTGGAACATTACAACTTATAACAAAGCTAAGCTACTGTCCAAAGATGCTGAAAAATTCCCGTATAAATACACTTTATTTTCAGCTGGCTCATGGATGATTAGGGCATCCCAACACTTTGACAATTTTCATATAATACTGTGAAGAATTTCATGATTTCCCTTCATCTTACTGCTACTGCCAGCTCAATACATCTTTTTCTAGTAAAAATTATACAAATCTATGGTTTTTACTCTTCTCATACACCATAAATCCTTGAGATAGTTTCATACACGTTAACTACAATCTTTCTTCTCCCCCCACCCAGCCCTCTCCCTGGAGTTCAACCAGCAAAACCTCAGCTATATTGCACAGAAAAGGAGTGGAACATAAGGAAACATCACTTTGGTGAGATTTGAGTAATTTCTATTTATAAATATCTACCTGTATTTCTTCTACATAAACAATAGTGAAAGACCAGGAAAAGGTTGGGTCATCAACTGGCATCTGTTTCTCTGCATGAGATGTCCCAAGAGAATAATATTTACTGAGCAAACATGAGTTACATGATGGAACATAATGTAGAGTTTTCAAATTGTCTTGGCAGCTGTTCACCTGTTGAATAGCTCTGTGACTTTTTGAGGAATTATTTGCTTGATCCTGTCAAGGCAGAAGAAAGAATTTTGATATATACAAAAAGCCATCTATGCTTTTCTCTTTAATAATCTCCTTTCACAATATACTCATTTATGAAGCCTGACTTCGCTGATGAGAAGGGACAGGCAGATCTTTGGCCTTAAGAGTTTGTCTCTGCCTTTGTTTTGGAGGACTTTCTTTGGGTTAGATCTCTGATTTTTTCCTGCTCTGTTTATCCTCGAGATATTCCCGTTGCTCCCTGGGCCTCCCAGCAGCCCACCTCCTGTTAGAAGGGAGGCACAAGAAGCAACATCCAAAACCCATGTGTTTTCTCCATCCTTTCCCATGGTGCTTCCCATTGACCAGCTCTCTGGGACTCATCGCTGGGGGCCTGTCCACAGGGGCTCACCCCCAGCCTCCATCCAAATTGGTGGTGGTGATGGGAGAGCATGCTAGGGTCCCTGCCTGGCCCTCCAGGGCACTGGGGAGGAAAATCCAAACACAACTTAAATGTTCTTGGAAAGCCGGAAATCCCACCAAAGCTCATTTCCTTGGTGTTCTTTTCTGCTCTGCTCCTTTCTAATTTTACCACTTAGAGTGTAAATTTTTATGAGGAAAGGCTAGCAAAAGAAGTTAATATGTTTTTTAGTGTGCCACTGCCTGCCGTTCCCTCTGTTTTGCTATTACACATAGGAGTTTATTTTCATTTAAAAATTCTATTTACTGCCCTCTTATGCTTCCTTTATCTCTGAATTTACTTTTTATGCACTGTGATTATTTGGGCAATAAAGCTTTCTTTGTATGGGTCAGGGTTTTTTGGCATAACAAGAAGAAATGTACTTCCTTATAGCCTATCCCAGTAAGAAGGTTTTGTGTGCAAGGAATAGTTTTGAAAAACAAATGAAAAAACCAAATGAAAAAACCCACAATTAAAGAGAACAATCCCTCAACCAGAGTGCCTGTTCCTGGGTTAAGGGCTAGCTCTGCTATGCAGTCAACTTATAACTTCAAAAGGCATTCAGAAAGCAAAGTATATTTTAGTGGTTTGTGCTTTAAAGATTAAATCCAGAAGATTGAAGCAAAGCTCCCACTGGAAAGAGATTTGTGCTTTCAATCCATAGTCTTGAAGGTGAGCTGTGTGAAGTCCTCAGGGGTGATAATGACAGTCCAAAAAGCTCATAGACATGGTTTTGCAGAACTGTGACCCGAGACTATGACTGAGATATTGCAAAGAACTTTGCAAAATGCTCCAGAAAGCCTTTCTTCTGTGCTTAAATGGTGTTGTGGATCCAAACTGGTTCAAAAATTAGGTCTGCGCATCTGATGACTTAAAACATGCAATCTGCATGTGGAAGAGTCTATAAAATTATATTTATAATTTTGACAAATAGTTATGTTTTGTTCTCCCTACCGTGAGTTAGGGCACACTATCGTTCTTGGTTTGAAGCAAGTAACTGAAGTATTAGTAAGATTTTCTTTCCATTTTCTTAGAACTCCCCAAGGTCTATAGTTTTCTTTGCAGAAACAGTTGCCATTAAATATGCTGTATGTCAATGCAGCAGTGAGGTGGTTAATTTTGACTGAATATTATGCTATATAACCACTTGGCATTTAACTTGAAAAATGACTTTCTGCTTCACCTGTCAGCAGCCCAGTTCTCATCAAATAAGTGAGTGAGAAAAATTTTTAAATTTCAATTTCCTGATGCTATTAGACACTACTTCTTCCATACTTAAACAGTTTAGCAGTGCATGTACATGTTTTGGTATTCATGCCATGCATCACACTACATGCTATTACAATAGCTTTTTTGTTTAAAGGGTAAAGAGATGCATGGATCTTTATCTTGGGGTTAGGAAAATGTATTGCAGGAACATGGCCAATCAGGTTTCTGAATAACTTTGTAACATAGTACCATAACCCTGGTGCAGTGTGAGGAATTTAAAATACTAGGTGGCTACGACTCCATAGAAAGAAAGCATTCTAGATGGAGACAGCACACACAGGAATCTTGCACTATGCTTCCTCTGAAACCCGATGCCTTGTGGAATATCCATCTATTTTATCCTTTCTTCTGCCAGATACATAATTCTGATAAATCATGCAAAATGGGGGGTTTTTTTGTATTTTCAGTATATTTCAGAGATTAAAAACCATTGTCAGTTTGCATTAATGGTAAGTTTGCTTTGTTTCTATTTCAAATACAAGATCAGTTTTCCCTGATGGCTAATATATCCCCACAGAGTAAGAAAACTTCACTGACAGAGGGAAGGCACAAATGAAAGAGATTTCCCCATTTCATTCTCATTTCTTATGATACTTTACACAGTTTTCACTTTACCACTAGTAAGTCTGGAGACATTTCACTCAGGTAGAAAAATGCATCATCTCTGCCGTATTTCCCTTTATTCTTTGATATTAGTTTTTATTGCACGTTACAATATGTATAAATCCATAGCTGTATAGTAGCAAACATCAAACGTCATTTGAAATAATAGTTCACTGTAAATATGAGCTGGTATCACTAAAGTAATTATTATTTGTTGATTTATTTGGTTAGTCTTGACAATTGGCTCGGTACTGTGGGTTACAGAACAGTATGGACAGTTTCAAGCTGCAGCATTTACTTTCTCAAAAATAGATATACAGACGACAGGTGGTACTTAGGGATCCAGTGGTGAAAATTACATGCTGTTTTTTTTAAATCATACTAATAGTAAAAAAAAAAAAAAAAAAAAAAAGAAAGAAAGAGTGAAGCCATGTCGGGGTAAATTCTACTACTCATAAGAAAGTACAGAGTTATGGATTGCATTAATCTGTCTAGTATTTCCATTTCCATAGTTAAGTGTAACTTAACTAAATGAAGAAAGTTTCATCAGCTTGAACAAGGCACAAAACCGCAACTAGGAATCGGGCCCAACAGTTTAAAAGCTGCGACTGAGCCGCTGGGTGTTTTTTAGGTGTGTCTATTCCTGGTAACAGTCTCCAGGGGTTTCAGTGTTTCCAACAACGTGTGTTTTCCCAGCTGGCAGGGATGTCTCCTGAAGCTGCGATGCAGAGCAGGCCCAGCACGTGCCTCTGCTTGGAGCTCCACGGGGCCCTTCTGCCTTGGTCCACGTCTGTCGGTACAAAACCATGTCTGAGAGGGAGCACCATCTCCTGAACTTTTTTATAAATTTGTAAGAAGCCAGGTTGTGAGTGATAAAATTAAATATACCATATACTATGTGGGAATAAGTATGGGGGTTTAGTGACAGTGACAATAGAAACACCGTGCCCTTAAGGTTGATTACAGTTACGCTCTCAAATTTACAAGAATTACTATTTAATGAAACGGCAGTAGACACTTCTAACCTGTGGGTAAATTAGTATACTGCTTGCATAATGCTGGGTAGTTATTAACTTGATGGTACTGTCCTGGATTTACTCTGTGGTCACTGAGCAGGCTTTGCCCTTCTTCTCCACCCCTGACAGCGTGGAGGTGGAGTGCAGGACATCCCCTTTGGTGGCCTGATTTCTCCCCACAGAAATATCCACTTTGCTTTCCTAGGCTGAGAGATGTGGAAACCCATTGGTTGTTGCAGCCTTCTCTGTGTAAAGAAGGGCATGTTTTACTATGCTAGTAGAAATGAGATTTTTTTTCCCTGTTCCATGTATACACATGTTTAGGATTATGTTTTACAGGATCTTCACACAAACATAGAGTGTGACTTCATGGCTCCACGTCCTACAGGCAGTTATGTGTGCTGCTGGCTATGATCAGATGTCACATCCAGGTGGTGGCTTGTGCTCTTAAATCCTCGAGGGAGGAGTACGAGCTTCAGAAGACCATCTGCCATTAAACAGTCAGTGGGTTGAAAATTGTGTCTTCCAATGTCAGCTGGGTGCTACAAGGGTGACACGTGTATTAAATTTGTGAAGCCATTGGATGATGTTCTGTGGAGTCCCCGTTCAGCCTGTGCGTGGGTGAGGGACTGTAAAAGCTGGACATTGCTTGTTTCCCAAGAGCTTACTGGGAGTCCATTTGGCAGTGACCACTGGGGAGAGCAAAAGCAACAAGGAGAGATGTGTGAGTTGTCTTCAACTCAACTGCGGCGTCAGGGCGGAACAGGACTGGTTTAGGCAGAACAGCAAGAACAAAGTTAAAGGAGCAAGGTGCGCAAATCATTAAGCTATCCCAGGTGAAATCTTTGGCCGTGGAGAAGTGTCAGTATGGTGTTGCACCCACGTCAAGCAGCTCTTCTGGGAGGCCACTTCATTAGCACCAGCTTTGCACTGCCTGAGGCATGGCCGGGTGCTGCTGCCTTGCACGGACATTGCCCTTCCTTCCCTGGGGCTGCGGGGCTCGCCAAAATAATGTTGCATGTGCAAACAAGTCCTGTGGAGGCCTGAGGAGGGATGTTAATGGCTATAAGACTTGTCAAAGTCTAATTAGTTGCTCGCAGAAGAGAGATTTCAGTTTTTTGGCTGAATCTTTTTCTTTGGAAAGATCCCAAACCCCTGCTTCCCGGGAGCCTGCCTTAGCTGTGAAATCCACAAAGGGCTGCTCCATGGGATGACAGGTTTTATTTTTAATTTTTTTAAATAATATTCTGCTTTACGATGGGGTGTTTTTTCAAGGTTAAATAAATGATAATTAGAGTTGTGGATATTCTAACCCAATCAGTTGTATGGGATGTTTCCTTGCTGACCTCCCTCCTGGCAGCACCAAGGGGAGTGAGTTCATATATCACTGCAGAAAGCTTACGAATCCCCTTGAAGCATTGGGGAAATTGCTGTGCGCAGCTATTTTGTTTCTGAAAGGCAAATTCCGTGCAGAAGGTATGAGACAACAGGTGAGGAGTTTGCTGGCCAGATGCGGTGCTGTTGTGGCAGCGCGGGTCCCTACATCGGTACGTGTACACTCAGTGAGAACATCCAGTGAGCGTTAGCCAGTCCTGTCTCCTCCTGCCCTGCAGCCATAGACAAAGAAATTTAGATTAAGCGGTGCACAAAACCCCCCATGCAAAATCCCAGGCATGACAGGCTGGTATTGAGATTCATTAGTCCCACATGCCCTTATTCTTTGAAGCCACAAGACTAGCATTCCTAATATTTTCACCCCAACACCTGCTGATGGCTGAAGTCCCAGAGCCTCATTGGGTAAATAAGATGTACCAGGGGGTCAAGCTTCCCCCCAGACCTCCCCCCCCACCGGTGCCTGGTGTCAGCTCGTGCAGGACCCTGGGACAGACCTGCCCTGCAGGGCTCGTGATCAAAAGCTCGGTGGTCTGGTCTCACAAACTTTCAGCTGGAAGGAAAATGGTTACAACTGCTCTGATTCCCTCTCAGTGCAATAAAATAAGGAGAAAGACCGTATCTTCTAATTCTGCTGTCATTCGTTAACATCTCATCCTTCACACATTTCTTTAATCATTGGAGGGTATTTGCAAATATTTAAAAATGCTCTCTCTTCCTTCAGGAATTTTTATATTGGGTTTTATAGAAGGTTTATAATAGAGCAAATAACAGTTTGGATGAAATTCTGGGAATTCTTCTGTAGTGCACTTCTGCATGATAATCATTATGAGATTGCTTCCCCACTGCTTGCTTAATGCAGCTGTCCAAGTTTTGTATTTACTGGGAATCCAATTTGTTTTAAGAAATTAACAAAACAAATACTTAAGTACTGTGCTGAACATATCGTAAAGTTTTTATTCATTTTGGTGAGAAGGAAAAAAACATTATAGTGCTCATGGAACAGCCTTTGAAGCCACATTTATGAAATTGAATCCCTACCAAAATAATTTGCTTGTGTTAATACAGATGCCGTATGGCATTGCAACAATTATTTTATTGTTTTTCTCTCCAAACTGTGTCGAACTTTGCTGTGGCAGTGGTCTAATATCTGCTCGGAGAGGCAGGCTGATGGCTTGATTATGGCAACGGTGCCCCTGATCTGCAGAGATGCTGCTGGGTACTGTGCGGTCCTCACATACGGTTGCAATATTGATGCTCCTCAACGGAAGGAGCGCCCTGGCCCTCGCAGATGGGGCTGCCGAGTCCTCCTGTCCCTGTCTGTAGCCCAGCGCATGAAATAATTTCTGTGCTCTTCAGGGCAGGCACCGTTAATCCCAGTGATCTCAGTCACTGTGGCATTGCTCCTCTGAATGCCCTCTGCTTAAAAGCACAAGGGGAAAAAATACAGGTCTTTTGCGTGTCTGGTCACAGGACCACTGTGCGTCTCGTACTGGGCTTTCCAGCTCATTTCTCCCTCTCTGTGCAGCCTCTGGAAAAATTCCTCCCTCCAGCTTAACTGTGACTTCGAACTCTGCAGCAGATCCTGGTGACTTGCTGTGCTGGGAGCCGTTCAACCCCCTCCGTCCGCCGCAGGACCTGCTGCGCCGGGTGCTGCCTCTCTTCTCCGCCTCCCTCCTCTAAAGAGCGGAGACGTGCGGGTCTTTTGCTCATGTGTGCTTGTAGGATCGGTTTCCCCCCAGAATATGCTGTCCTTTACTACCAAATTCTGAGCTCTTTCTGCAAGATAACTGGTATGTTCAGCTACTGCTGGTTTTTTTCCCAGATATCTGCTAGCATTTTTAAAAATTGCACCAGTAATTGTGCTCCTGCGAGTATGAGTAGTGTGCACTGAACAGGAAAGGCAGGTGCAACTATGAAGTTTGTTGGTGTTTGGGTTTGATTTTTTTTTTTTTTTAAGGAGAACAAAAACTTGCTAATGGCAAAAATTCAAAGTTGAAAGGTAGGTATCTGACACCAACTCTGGCCAAGTTTTGTTTAGTGTAGACGGAAGGCCCTGGATCTCGCAGCCCTCCACGCCGCTGGATGAGTGAGTCGAACTTGTCAGTGCCGAGCTCACACCCAGCAGGTTACATCTTTCTGTCCTTGGCAGCCCGTGTATTTAGTTCACTTTTCAAAGTCTTTGTTAAAAAAAAAAAAACAAAACAACCAACACCCAAAAAAGCCCAAACAAAAAAACCCCAAACAAGCAAACAAAAACCCCTCAACGTTTTGCATAACGCTTGATCTTAAACCTTGTGTCCTTGCTTCGCTATGGGTATCCACACGCTTGGCCAGGACACCAGAGTGGTAATACTTTACCCGTGCATTCAACTCTGTTTTTAAGAGCGTACGCAATCATCTGTGGGGCAGAAGTGAGCCAAGGGTGTTTCTGAAGAGTCCTTTAATTCTCCCTAAATTTCTCTCCAACAGTAGCTAGGCTGTGGCTTCAGACTACGAACTCGGTGCCAGGGAAATTAGCAGGGCATGTCCGTGGAGCCCTTATCGCACCCCACCGTAGGCGCAGGCAGGCGGGGGCTGGCGGGGGCAG
This sequence comes from Chionis minor, assembly GCA_013398295.1. Lineage (NCBI taxonomy): Eukaryota > Metazoa > Chordata > Aves > Charadriiformes > Chionidae > Chionis > Chionis minor. The sequence continues at coordinate 251,764 of VZSF01000955.1, read as the reverse complement.
GTCAACGAAGCACAAAGCGTCGGGCACTGCTTGTTTAACTCTGTAACGGCAACAGGTGACATTTTTCTTAAGGGAAATGATAGGGCCAAATGAAGGACGTGCAACAATTCATCTGGCTTTTCCTGTTGAGAAGGAGGGGAGTTTAGGGGGCTTTTTTTTTCTTCTCACTGCGCCGGCTGGGGGAGCAGGTCCTGGCCCCTGGAGCCCCCCTGCACCTCCCCAGCAATGTGTTGGCGCTGCATTTCTGGCAGGTGGTTTTTTCCTTTTTTTCTTTTTATCTTCCCCCCCCGTCCCTGCAGTGATGTAAACTGCATTAGGCTTTCCAGCTGCTTTCTGTTTTACAGCTAGAAAATCTTCAACAGGCAGTGAAAGGACAAAGGTGATGTTTTGGCAATGAGGTGTCTTAACCAGTTTTCCGAAACTGGGGCTTTAAAATCTTTCTTAATCTGGTGGATGAGTGTCTGATTCAGAATAGGCGAATTTCTGATCATTTCCCTGCCTGCCCATTAACCGCTCAGACTGAAAGACCTAAACCCACTTGGCTTTACAAGCCAGCTACAGCGCAACTTTGCTTACTGCAAACTGATTTCAGCCACACGGACTGTAATTGTAGCATTGCTGGGCCTACAAATACCTATGATTTCAAGTTCAATCAAATTATTTATACGTTTGTTTACCCCGAATGTCTCATGTGTGTCCAGCAGTTGTGGAGTTTGCTGCGTCTCCTCGGAGAAACTCGCAGCACAAAACTTTCCTGCCTGTAAAGGTGACAGTGACACCGTCCCCTCCTCGACAGGGCTGCTTAACAACTGCCTTGCTACATCCCCTGTTGGATGCTAATGGCGGGAAGCATGATTTTAAAAGATTTAAATTAGCAGATTTTATTTACCACGCTAGTATTCTCACGAGGCATCTCACTGCTATCTAAAAGAGTTTTAAATTATCAGCTTTTATTTATCGCAATGGTACGCTCCCGATTTATCGCACTTTCCTGTATGCTATTTACTGAGACCAATATGGCACAAGAATAGCTGTGTGATATAGGGAACCCAGAAACACTCGTGTGAATTTTCCAAAAGCAGGGGGAAAATTGAGAACAGTTGAAAATATCAAAAGAACGTTAACTGATATACATTTTGAGTCTACTTTTGACTGTATATGCTATTGTGAGTAATTGGGACAAGAGGACCTAATTTAACGGCTTTGCCAGTGCATAGGAAAGCAGGTTTTGAATTAAATTCTAAAATTGAAGGCTACTGCAGCTGTCTTTAAGTCTCTAAGTTAAAGCTATACCAGTTGTGAGACAAACCGGTAGGAGCTTTTGGGCTTTGTGTCAATCAGTAGACTGTTGTCTGGTTTCAGATGTCATTTCAGTTAAATCCCTATGTAAAAAATATTTAAGAGTATCTCGCTTTATTTTTTTCATCACTGTAACCACTTCACTTTTTTCTACTTACAGGAACATCAAAAGGAACTCGGGCTCACTTGGTCGTGGTCTGGACATCACATTTTTATAGGAACAAAGAAGGATGTGGTGTGCCCTTCACACATGCTCATATGAAAAATTTATTAGGTAAGTTTCAATGTCTTTCAATTAATAGGCAGATTTTAAGACTCTTGTAAGTAGTAGAGTAGTAGTAAATGCCAGCTGATATTTTACAGAAATATTCCAAATAAAAATACCGTTTGATTGCAAAGGGAGCAGAACCTCCAGGAACATATCTTCATTTTTGGTAGTTTAGTCCACAGTAACAAAAACCACATTGTACCAATCAGATATTTAATGAGCCTCTAACTCCATTTCTACCTTATCCCAAAGGTATAGCAAATAGTGCTGCTTTTTTAAAATATCAAGAAAACATCATTTGCTCTAAAATGTCCCTAAAAGCAGGTCTAAATTGCCAATAAAGCCTAGGTAATTGTATCAGCATGGATCAGAAAGCATTTCTCAGAACTGATGAAATAGTTTGCAGTATTGCAGAACCTGAATGATGCTCTCTGTACATTACACTGGAAATATCAGAGACTGGTCTCAGTTTAATTTGCTCACTACTGTGTATTTTGGAGTCTCAGGAAATATTTCTCGCTAATGTCATTCTGTTTTTCTTTAAATGTAATTTGTTTGGGGAAAGTCAGACGATTTCTGCAATCTAGGGTTCACTCAGAAGAACTTTTTGTTTATTGGTGAATTATAGAATGCTATTTTTCCAAGCCAATTGCATGTTTGAAAATTCTCAAATCCTGTATTCCTTCTTGTAGTCAAGATTTTAAACATTTCAAATTTGAAAAATAATAATTCACGAGGTAGATGCCCAGCTTATCAGTTCTGCCTCAGTAGTTATACAATCATTTGACAACCAAACACACATACAGTATAAATATTTAAGAAAAAGTAAATTCCATTAAGCTGCAGTGTGATAGACGCAGTAGTAGGTACTTATCTTTGAAATATTAAACTCTAGACATTTATATCCATACAAAAAAGAGTTTCCTGCCATTTGATGAGAATTATGTGCCTGGCACTAATAAAATATTAAACTCCAATTTAAAAGATAAGTATCTTACCCACTTTTTTCATAATAAAACATTTTACAGTGCATGTGAGAGCTAATATGCATCAGAATTTCCATACAATACTGTATTTACAAACTTTTATGAAAGTTTTGTGTCTGTATTTATTAGTTGCTGCTTCTATTTAAGCACTTATTATTTCCTATAATGACATTGTGTGTTTCAATAATGCATGATAGAAGGTGTACAAACAGGCTTTATTTTTTGTAGTGGAGTTTTCTTTTGTTACAGGCGACTGCTGCTAGTTAATTAAATGTAGATAGCCCCTGAAAATTGCATTATCCTTTTCTGTCCCTATTATATAAATTAATGTCAAACTGATGCAATGCTTCATGTTTAAAATAATAGATACATGTGTTAAAAATTATAGCCTGCAGTTTTCTTATTTGACAATGCATTATTTTCAACTGGAAATGTCAGTTTCTAACCTTCTGCCAAGAATATTTTGTAAAGGGCGGTAAGTAATAAGTGTTAGTTATCAAATACAGTGTCTTTTGAAATTTGAATAATACTATATGTGGAGGAAAAGTCATAATATATAGTGTTTGTATTTCAAAAATAATCTCATAAAATGAAATGATCAACAGATGGTCAGCACTAAAAGGAAAAGTTCCTTTGAATGAAGAAAAGTCACCTTTTCCAGCAGATGAATTTCAGAGTATCATCCACTGCTTTCAGCAAGTGACTCATTTTGCCTTTTCTTTTCCAACTCTTTATATAAAAGAGTAATTAAAAAAAAAAAAGAAAAGAAAATAAGTTTGTCTCAGGTATCATCCCATGAAATCATCTGAAAACTGCAAAAGCATTAATGTTTGTCAATGTTCTGTCAAACTTCATGATCTCCTAGCTTTGCTTTGCTACTTAATTGAATGATATATTGATTTCATTAAAAGCAGCTATACAGTTAGGGTTTTCTTTCCTGTTCCCACAATTATCCTTCTTTACAATTTACAAAAATATTTCATTAGACTCTTTTTACCATGGCTTTTTGTATTGTGATCAATGTCAGTAGACGGCTCTGCCTTTTTTAATTGCTGAACTGGGTGATTAGAGTTAATAAGCTACGAGATGTAAATACTGCCATTTCAAATAAACAAGAAAGCACTTAGAAACAAAAGCAAAGCCTTCCACTGAAGGCAGGCACACCATACTCTGAGTGATACGCAGTACAAGCGATACGGTATATTACTTGCTGTAAAGAAGGATGCACCTTGTTACTTTAAACAGCAAGACACAGCAGAAGGTTCTCAGGTGTTGAGATACTCTTGTAAAAGGCGCGGCTTAAAAACCACCATGTTTTCAGATCACAAAGGTCTTGTATTTATATTTTCCACTTTCCAACCAAAGAGACGGTTGGGCTCTCATAAAAATACCTTATAAACAGACAGCTTTAGTTTTCACTTTTCTTCCATAAAGGATACCCTTCCCTGCTCTTGAAGGCTTTTTTTTTACACAAAGCCATTAGCTGTTTCTAAACATCGTGTTACAAAGCAGCCAACCTTTCTTTGTATAGGTACTCTATAATATCTAAGATATGTAATATAAACTTGGATTTTGGGTTAAGAACTAAGAAATACTATTTTTTTTAGAACAGCAGGTACATAATGGTATAACAAGGACATTTCCTTCCACCTTATGGATCCTTACACTTCTACCTGCAAATCCTGTCCTTAAGGATGGCGGGGTGCATACTTGTGCATCAGTAGTAACTTTGCTGGCTTGTTTTTAAATTGGTTTCAGTAAGAGCTAGTTACTTGTGGGAGGGATGTATGTTTTTTAATCTCAAATGAACTTTTCATTAATGTTCTTACACACCTATTTTTGCTCTTTTCAGAAGGTGCAATGGGGTTTGTGTAAACTCTTAAAAATAGTAGTAAAAAAACCCTGTTATGATCGCAAAGCTAGGAAAGTGGTGCCTAATTACGGCCAGGATAAACTGCACTTAATATCTATCTGTTGTCAACAAAGCAATTTGCCAGATGATATCTTTAAATCCTCTCCTTAAATTGTTTTTCGTACAAATTATTGTAAATGGATATATTTAAAAGTCCATTCAAACAAGCTGATGGTTTTGCCTTTAATATTTTTTTTTAAAAAAAAAAATCAATTAGCTAAATCCATGTTACCATGATCAGGACTTTTTTGGGTTTTTTTGTTTCTTCACGAAGGTCCCTGTGATCACTTTTCCGACAGTCCCTAGCAGCACAATATTTTGAAAGCAGCGTGTGATGGTCGTCTGCATGATTTTATTAGCGCGGCTGCCCAGCGCTCTTACAAGGTTACGCGTCCGCTGCCCCCAGGCGCTTCTCGCGCCCGCAGTGCGACGGGGAGAGGGCCTTCTCCTTCCCAACGGCTCCTGTATGGCCCACAGGGAGTGGTGGGAGAGCGGGGGACCTCAGTAGCTGGAGCCACCACCGCCCTTCCCGGAGCAGGGATGGGGCTGGGTGGGCAGCACGGCTTTCCTGGGGTCCCTCCATGGACTCCGTACTTCACCTCTCATGGGCTGCAGCTGCCGCCGCTGCCGTCTTGCAATTGGGAAATTTTCATCTCTACCCTTCTTAAATCTTTTTGCAGTGAGAGATTTCAAGTCAAATGTGTTTCTGCACACTTTTCCTGAGAAGGCAGATTTACATATGCATTAGGTTCATTTTATCAGAATACACACAGAGCAATGACACATCTCATTGACAATGTGCTGTCTGATGGATAACTCCATACAAAACACATATTTGAAAGGAAAATAGGGGGAGGAATAGGATTAAGAGTCTGTACATAAGTGACATCATGTTCTGTGAAGATGAACGGCAGGAATGCCTTACCCTACTTCATATTTTTTGGATTATTCAAAGATCCAACAAGTGTTCTGCAAGCGTATGAAATTCATTGCTGTATAGCATCGTCATACAGAAACTATCAGGACCAAGTTTGTCTGTGCCTGAAATCATTATATGCTTTATTTAATAATGAAAAATAAAGAAAAAAAAGAAAAAAAAAGGAGACTTGGATTTTGCCTGCCCCTGCAAACACTGATTTTTTCAGTGCCACAGCTCCACGTTGGGCTAATTCCATGTCCAGGCAGTGCAGTGCAGTGTTTGTGTCTTTCAAAGGTGGGCAGGAGTGTTTAAATATTGCGTGTTTAATTGTTTCCTGAGAGATGGGGGAACAACTGCATTGTATTTCCACCCCTGAGGGCTGCCTGCACATTTGTCCTGCCAGGCTGACGCTGGGCGCTTGGCTTGGCTGGAGGGAAGCGGGAGGGGAGCCGGCACACCTTCGGCCGCGGTGGGCATTTGGCAGTTTTATAGGATGTCAGCGACCAAGAGGTGTGGAAGATTTTAGATGCTGAGGTGTATGTGCTAACGTGCCTGTGAGAGGAATGTGTGTATACTGCTGGACGTCCTTCCTATTGCACTGCACAGGGTTCTTCCTGCTTTCCTTCTTTTCCTGCTCTCTGTTTCCTGAGTGCAAGGATTGTTAATATTTTAAAATACATGCAGCTCCATAGAAAAAAGAACATTTCATTAACAAGGAAAAGTATAAATATAATGCGGTGGTATTTCTAGGAGATGATATGTTGCTTCTGGGATTTACCACCATCACCAAGGATGGATAGCAGCAGCGACACATCCAAAGCAAAAGCTGCAACCCTGAAGAGCTGTGGCATCAAGCTCAGTTACCTTTTCAGGTTTTGATCTGTGTCTGACCAGGGTGATGTTTGTGATGGTCTGTTCATTTTTTTGCTGAAGGGAGATGCTACCCATCCCGGGCCAAGTCTACAAAATGGAAATTTCCACTTAATTTCATGTAGACTCCTCATCTCTCTTTTGTAGTAACGACATTTTCTGTAAAGATAATGTTGTTCACACTCAGGTCTGTGACTTCACCTGCCGGAGGTGACCTGAGCTACACCTTCGCTGTGCGTTCCTGCTGGCCATAAGTGAAAGCTCCTGCAGAAATGCACCCTGGTACAATTTTACCTTGGGAATGAAAAATGCTTGGAGTCTGTCTTGTCTTGTTCATTTAATGTCTTGGTGAGACAGTACATATCTTTAAGTTCCTGCCTCAGGTTTCCCCTCTATAAAATGGGACAATAATACTGTCTTTGTGCCTTTCAAGAAGAGTCTTCTAAGGATCTGTTAATAAATGTCAGTGATGTACTTTAGAGATCCTCTAAGGAATACCCTGTGGAAGGATATTATGAGTGCTGGACCACTCTCCAGCACACATCCACATCCCCAAAATCCCTTAAAAATAAGGTGCTGGCACCATAGTTTTAAATTACACCAGCACTGTTTGTGCAATTCAAAGCACTAAGGCACCCAGCTACCTATATATATACAATGGGTGATCTGGTTTTCATGGGAAAGTTGACAAATCATGTACTAAGCAGGCAGGTTTGGCAATTATAAAACCAAATTATACAGATGGGCAGAAATAGACACCTGCCTAAAAAAAACCACAAATAACCCAGCTAAAATGAGGCTGGAGTATTGGCTGTGATTTGAAAAATATCTAGTTCTTGGATGCCGTGCAAAGCCCTATTAGCCCTCTAGGGATCTGGGTGACTTCCAAGACTAGGAAGGACCATGGTAGCAAAATGCTTCACACGCTTCATCTCTGTGGAGGTGGGGGAGAGCAACTGGAGACGACAGATGTTGCTCGTGTCGATCTGTGAATGCTGGAGAGGGCTGCGGCCCCATCGCTACCGGCACCTAAGCAACTACATAGCTTAGATTAGGACGTATTGTTTCTGATTTGGGGGCATTTGTGGGGGTGGGCAATAGCATAACAGACACCTCAGCAGCTGGCTTCAGGATGGGACTCAGCACTGTCATCAGCATGTCTCCAAAGATGAGCTCTAATTTCGTATTTGTCATCAACGGTTAATGAGAGTGTTTAGCACCTCTCCAGATCAGCTGTGTAAGTGTCTGTGTGTTGGTTTACAAGAAGAACAGAGCAAAAGTTTTAATTTTAATCTTTTTTTATGTTTGTGTGTGTGAAAAACAGAGAATCAGCAATGCGAAAATATTGTTAAATTCTTCTTGGCTGAACTAAGTTGTTCACATAGAGGAAGAAACGTAAAAGAAACATCCAGAAAATTCCTGAGTGTTTCACCCCTGTGATTTCCAGGTATGTCATTTCACTGTCTTTATTCACAGTGCTTCATCCTGATGTTTTCAAAACAGAAAATGGTGGTTTCCTTCACTTGACTTTGTTTTGAATTTTCCTTCTTTTTTTGTTGTTTTGCTTACTTTTTCATTTACTTTTAATCTAAATGAAAATATGGTTTGAAACAAATACAGCATCTTCATCCTCAAAGGATTTATTTTCTAATCTTCCAGTTTACCAGCAGTTTTGGGGAAAAAAAGGTTGTCTTCACTCAAGTGATGTTTATTTTATTGTTCTAAACCTGTCATGAAGCAAAAAACCTTCATTTTACAAGCATGGTTCAGTATAGACCTGACCTGTAATGGCTCAAGGCTTCCCAGTATGCAAAATTAAATGTTGCTGGGCAAGGATGCCAGTTCAGTGCTCAGCCTGGGTCTAACCACCCTCCTGCAGAAGTGAGGGAATGGGGGAGAGCTGAAGGTGGGATGGAGAGGCAGGAGTGATCCTGAAGAGGGAGGCCAGTGGCATGGGCTGCCCTGCCAGCATCTGGGAGTGGGAAAGGAAAGGCTGATGGTGGGACCCTCATAAAGGCTGTTGTCATAAAACCTGGGGTGCCACCATATGGGGGTCTGTAACCAGCACTTGCATTCGTTGACACTTGTACTTCTGTGCTGAGTTTTGGAGGAGTGGAAAATGAAATTATTTCTGTGCTTCTTGTAAGATACAGCCCTGATTTATAGGTGGTGTTGTTATCTACCTTCCTTTATTATACATTTTTAAAAAGCTGTATATGGCTTCACCTTGGTCTCTCTGCTGCTTGTAGGCATCACGCAGGGGAGAGCTTCCTCCTCCTTATTGTACACGTTGATTCTGGAAAACAGAAACATTTCGTAGGAGAAATCACAATCTCATCAGCTAAAGGGGGGTTTAAGGGCAGATATTTAGTTTTTGATTGTTTGAGATACTTGCACGTGACAGGTTGGCCTTGCTGGCCTGGCTTGTATGGGAAATCAGTTAGGCATTTATGGGTGCTCTTGCCTTGGAGATTATGTCAAAATGATTGTAGCCCATTAAAGACAGTCTAATATACCTTGAGGTTAACTTACACACTGGTGATGAGTATGGGAATTTCCATAATTGTTTGGCAAGTGTCCTCTCTATTTACGTAGCCAACTATTGATATTCATAGCATAAAAACTGGTTATTCAGCTAAAACCCCTGTGCAATCAATCAGTGGTACAGTCTATCAAATGTCTCAGTCAGCCTTTAGTCATTACTATCGTGTTTTTTTTTCATTTGGAGACGTTTGGGACGACTCAATTTCTCTAATCCTGTAGCATTCCCTCTGTCTTTAGAGGGGAATTTGTAATTGTTGAATTATTCTTGGCCATCCTTCATTCGGAATTTATGTTGTAATTTCAGCAAAAGCCAGACCTTGTACGGCAGTTTTCATCTTTTTCAAGGCTGCTTCTATTTCTTGAAATGCTGGAGGGTTTCCAATTATTCCTTCTGGTCGCTTTGGATGTGAATTGTAACAGATCATCCCAGAGTCGTGGTTCAACATTGTTAAGCTTATCAATATAAATATAATGTTAAACCCTTTTTAGATAATTGGGGCTAGGTGTGAAAATGTGACCAATTTATGCATAAATTGGTCCTACACTTCTCTTTTTTTCCCTTATCAGAAAGAATCTCATCATGAACGGGTTTCAGACTGTTCCTTGTCAGGGCTTCTTCTATACCTGTTAACGGTTGATTAGGTTGTTATATCACATTTCAATACCTGCTTAACCTGATGCCAGTCAACTATGCAAACAAAATTCATTAAGGCAAACAGAAGTCTCTGAGCTGGAATTGCAAGGCAAAAAGGAAAAAAAAAAAAACCAAAACGGTTTGATACATCAACTACTACTGTACGAAACAATGAAACCTTATAAATCTGTATATTGGAAGAGCACGCATCATAAGTAAAACTGAAAATGAGGAATGAGGTAACAAGCAGCGGAGCTTTTGTACCCACCCTTTCGTGCCTGCTTGTGTCTGAGTTTCTTTGCCAGCTACACCTGGCCATTTCAGGGGGCAGATGAATATGTGGCCTTTACTGGTTTATGCCCCGTTTCCAGTTGGTATTTGCCATAGCGTTTCTTAAAGTAGTTTATCTTTTTCACTGCTCTTATTATGTACATAGGAGGCTCGTTTGTAGCCTATCATTATGATGAAGTGAAGTTTAAAATTACATTGGGAGCCTGCTTAAGGACCATGGTGTAAGTCCAGGGAGAGGGCTTATCCAGCCTGCTCAGACCTGACTCAGCGCGGGAGCGCCATTATTCATGTTGACCAAAGCAGCTCATCTCGAGAGCTTCAGTGGGCATGGGGCAGCACTGTGGTCCCCACGTTGGTGTGCTGGGTTGGAGAAGGAGCAGCAGCCAAGGAGACTGCCCAGCCGGCGGCCACGGGTGGACTGGGTTCCCAGGCTCCAGGCAGGGACACAAAACGCACTAGAGGGAATGGCGAGGGAGGAGTGAGAGAGGGATTTACCTGGTAAATCATGCTTTCAGGAATAATACGAAAAAGAGGGTTGGAGCAGGAGAGATTTTGCATTCACATTATTTCTGGATTTCATTAGTGAGTGTACTTAGAGCAAGGCAAGTGCGTTGAAAAACATCTTTTCCTACTCATCCAGCACCTGCTTTGAACTTACGGTTTGAAGCCGCTGAACACCTCCAAAAGAAAAAGTGGGGTTTGTTTTGGTAATGCCTGGTCTTTTGATTTAATATATAAAAAGAATGTCATCTTAATATTAAGTCTAACAGATAAAAACGAGATTGTGAAAGAGGGGGTGTACCAACTTAATGACTATGCATATCCACATGTAGAGACTAAACTGCTATCTCTTACAACAAAATCACAACAGTAATCTGTCCATTGTTGGAATACCTCCTTTTCTACCTTCAGAGAAGAGGGAATTGGCATCAAATTTGTCTTGATTTTAAAACATCTATAGAAGAAATCTCAAATAAGCCATGTCCTCAAACAGTTCCTGTTCTTTTAGAAATTTTCTCTTAAGAACTTAGCATGTTTTAATGAATTGTGCTGAAGGGCATCGTTACCTGCTCCTTAATACTAGTCCTTTTTGGTCAAGAAAGAGGATCATTTGGAAATATGATTATTACCGGGTATGTTTTGGTGGCTATGGTAAAATTCAAGGCTGGAGTTCTGTAAGAGAAGAATGGTTTTTTTGCATAGCTTTATTTATATAAATAGTCCCATGCCTAAGCAATTTCAGCATCACCATTGTGCATGTTGCATACATGCCTAAGCCCAAGGGCACGGTTTCAAAGTCAGGATTTCATACTGGGTTGGATATTTGGCCCACGTAGTTTAAGAAAACAGAGAATATGGTGATATGCATTTAATAGCAATATAAAAATAAAACCCAATAAAAATAATGAGAATTATATTTCTATTGGGAGAACATTAAAGTCATAATGGTGCAAATGGGCTTTGGATAATTGATAATACTGATGCAGAAAATTATTTTCAGTTCCCCCTCCTTTGCAGTAAAATACAGCTGCATTTAAAGAGAAGGAAAGAGATTTTTATTTTTTTCTTTTTGTTCTATTGGCAAACAATAACAGGGCTTTGACCAGCATCTCTCGGTAGACCTCGAAGCCACACTGAAAGCAAACGCGTGAGTTTGCTGTGTTGGCATCTAGAGCAGCAGCGTGACTGGTTCCACCTTGGGAATGTGGGATGGTAAAAGTATGTCGCCTCTTGGCTACAACCTTGCTGATCGCTGCAAACCCAAGTAAAGGATAATCATTCTTAATCTGTGGCTTTACTGAACCAGTGTCTTGCTGCTGCTCCTGCAGTTCTGCTGCAGCTGGGGAGCAGGAGACAGCTCCCTCAGCTGTTTTGCGTTGAGTCTTACTGCAGTTATCTTCCTTTGGCAACACATACTCCAGAGCCCCAGGGAAGAGGAAAACAAGGCTGTCCCATTTCTTGCCTGCTGCCACCATAGGTAATGGGGCTTCATCTGTTTAGCGCATTGGGGCAGCAACTTGTGAAGGCTCTGCGGGAGGGTGTAGGATGCTCTTGTCCTCTGTGGGTTTTGACATCACTAGTTTCACTCCGTCACTTCCTCAGCTTATTAACCTGTCTATATCCAGCCATCCCCGCAAATTAATGAGGATTTGCCATGTATGGCATCTTCATTTGCAAAGCAAAAAAACTTCTATTTGGGCTCATGGATGGTAAGGTAGATATCCATGATTTTGTCCTGGTTTGACTTATATGAGACTCATCCCGTTACACAGATTCCCTGTTGGCCATCTGTCTTCATTATAAAGCAACAAAATGCAACGTAGCAAGTTTGACTAATGAAAGAATGATTCGAAGTTTATTTTATGAGAATATTTTTGCGCTCTCAGGGTAAGCGTAGACTGAAGCCGACAAGTGCTTGCACAGCCATGGAGTAATAGAAAACAAGAGCAGGTGGCAGAAGTGCCAAAGCAAAATATATCCTGTAAACAAAATGATCAAGAAAGAAATTTCATCCAGGCCAGCTGGACTGGCCAGCTAGTCAGTCTGTAAGGGACAATGTTCTTCTGTTCAAGAGCTCGCCAGACCATATTTAATGCAGTGCCTTTTTTAGAGGAAGTGTCTAAATATTCTGTTTTCTCCAGCAAAGCAAAGGGAAACAATAAGTCAGCATAGCTGAAATTTAAAACATAGACTCGGAGTAAGAAAAAAATAAAAAATCTGCGTTTGTTTCTAGCATTGGAACAGAAATCTTGTCATTTCTTTTAATACTCGTTTAGTCTTTCTGTGCTTTGCTCTCCTCAACTTGTAAAAGGGATACCTCTATTTAGTTGCCTGGATTGTTGAACGAATGATTGTAGCACTGAAATTAGGATAATGTAATATTTATAAAGTATTTTCAGATCATTGAGTAGTAGATAATTTGGAAAACTCTTGTATTGTACTGAATCTTAACTAAATCTCTAGCTTCTGTCAAATCCCTTCATATTTTAAACAAGGAACTGTTTGTGGTTTTGTGTTTATGAGTCGGTCTGTATTAGGTTGGTTTATAATTGAACAAGTTTAAGAAAAGATTGGAAATACGTTACTGAGGCACAGCCACCAACCATAAAATAGGATAATCGATGGTGTCCCTGGAAGTGTCACTGTCATGGAGACTCATGACATTTCACTGGGGTTTTGTTGTTGATTTTAACAGTGTAGAGAGATGTAGATTGAATGTTCTAACTGGTTTTTTTTAGCTATAGTATGTCTGTCGTGCTAATCATTTCAGCCATTCCTTGGTCAATGTGGTTCTTAAAAAAGAGAAAGAAGACTGGCCACGCATTATTGCATGCCAGCTCACCAGTTTTATGGCCTTTTTGTTGGATTTAGTTGGTATTAGTAAAAGAATACCAGTAGATAAGGTAAGGCACCTTTGTTTTTAAAATAGATATCCTTTGAGAGCAAGCTTCTCCTGGGTATGTTATCGGCCATACGACAGCAGGGGGGTTTTGCCACATCTATTGCTCTTGCCTCTGTTATTGCTGCAAATGTACCCTTTGTGGCTGAAACTGAAAAACATATAGCATGAAAATAACTGTACGTATGTGGGAGCTTTTCATCCTGAAGTGCTTATAAGGTAATGGCTCAGACCAAGCAATAAAGGGTAAAAAGAAAAGAACAGGTGCCTCATGCAAATATTCTGCCATTTGCTGGTAACAGAAAGTGAGATCTGTTTTCCCCTTACAGCTTCTGGTCAAGCTGCTTAAGGGTAACCTACACGATGCTGCTAGAATTGCTCTTAGTAAGTACCCACAAAATGTGATATGGGATAAATGGAGCAATGACATTCTGAAAGGTGAATTGCAATATCCCAGCAGGTCTCTGCTGTGTCCAGGGCCGCTGCTGCAGACTCTGGTGCCACGTTAGGGACTCGCAAGCGATGGCAAGTGTGGGCTGACAGATAAAGCACGGAATTTAACACAAGGAGAAATCTATCCTTGAATCTTATTGCAGCCTGTTATCCGACTCCATTGACTGCAGCATGTGACTGAATTAAAGTGAATGATGAAATTATGTACAGTCGTTTTCATAAGCAGAAGTCAGTTACAAAGTGCTTCCAGATGTATGTTTAATGTATTTCTGTTTTATTATGGTGTCTATTTGATGTACGTGGTACTGACTAAATGGTTAAAAACACTGCTATGTGTACAGAAGTATATTGTACTCAATTTTTTCCAAAAGTGTCAGTGTTGATAACTAAAAACTGAAATACTGCAATCTAATCAACAGTGCTTTTATGGGCCTATGAGCATAGGCTTTTAACATTTGGGTAACTCTACTGTTTGTAGACATAAAAATAAATGGCCCTAAAATTATTTTAGGATTGTAGGTTTAATATAGGGAACTAGATAAAGCTACAAAAATAAATCAGAGTGGAATTATTTCTGGCATCACATCTGCCAGGCCCATCAAGAAACAGATATTTCACATGCCTGCTTCATGGGATTCAGGAAACCAGCTCTCTGCTCAGCTGGATTGGTCAGGTGGACTCACAAAATTTATCTCCTTGGCTCTCTATTTTCTGATACGGTATTTTATGGCCTACAGCCATACCATTCTGGTTTAAGATCCTATCAGATGTCACAAACCACACCGTATCCAGAATGGCCAATACTTAAACCCTTCAAGTCCAAGCACAGGAAATATTGTTAGAGACTGGGTTGGTATCACTCTTCTTTCAGGGTTTGTAATGGGCAAACGCTCCATCACGCTGTTATCAGACACTGTATACTCTAGGCACTTGGTTATGCTTAATAGGTAAAACTGGCATTTTGACCCTTGAGGATACGTGACCAGGTTTCTAAAGGAAGAAGGTTAATCTAAAAACCTTAGCTTCGTCTGAATTTCATTGATGGGGTTTATTGTCTTCCTACCGAACATTTCTACACTTAATGTGGTTGCCCACGCTGCATTTCCTGTGTTCAGCCCTGTAATACAGGGTTGGGCCAAAAGCTACTTGGCTCCATGTCGTGGTCCTCTGGAGTCCACCGTAGTGGGGTCTGTCGGTGATTGTCGGGCGAGCCAAGCGTATCACGTATGGAGAGCCAGGCTCTGAGAACGGGCTGACCACTGTTCAGGCATCACACTCAACCCACAGCAGCGCTGCCACGGGTGACACTGAGAAGTGTTCAAAAAGCTGGACTCGTTATGGTTTTAGGCAGTTCTGGTAATTAACATTATTTATTCTTGGAATGCATGATCATTACATTTCTTATCACTTGGTGGGACAATACTGCATATTATTCATCTTCTGTTTTCTTCTTTAGCCATCTTTTCCTTTTTTCTGGTGCCTTTTTTTTTTTTTTTAGTTTACTTTTTACCATCTACCTTTTCCTCAGGGAGCAAATTCTGATTCCTCTCGGGAGAACCAACTTTTCACTTCCCTTTATCTGCTAAGATTATTAGCAATTAAGTAGGTAACTTTAACATGTACAGAGTGATAATTGACCCTAATTAGATGAAAGAGGCTACAGCAAGGGTGAAAAATTCAGTTTCTCACAGGTGGTGTCGTAAGAATTTGTTTTTGCAGGAAAAAAAGCCCAACAAATAACCATTTATAGCAAGATGATGTATAGCAATTTCTCTGCCACATGGGTGAGAACTTAGACTTTTTAAAATAAAAATTAAATTTCTAAAGAGTCTAAAATGTGAATATATTGGAAGGGCCTGATTTGGTCCAATGGCATAATGCTTTAGGTTGCTGCTATATAGAGAGTATATTTAAAATGCAGCTGTTTTAAATTACCCATGTAAATAATTTCTGAGCTCAGGAGTGGTCACTGTGAGAAAGGCAATTGGGCTATTTACTATGATGTAAAACCCCTGGTAGTGAATTTTGGCTAATTCTTAAATTTGTGAAACATACTAAAGTTTGCAATGCCGTCATACATAGTACTATGTCTGAGGAGCACAGACAGTGGTTTGCACAACAATCCTGTTTCTCATGCTGACAAAGACCCAAGATTCTCATCATCTTTTTCCTTTTATTATATTTTCTCTTTTTTCTCAGGGGAGCTCACATGTTCCGTGTCTGTTAATTTGCTTAGGAAATTTAAGTCATTTTCGCCAGGACGTTGTCTTAGTACATTAGCTTCCCCTCTACTGTGCAATTCACCAGATGTATTCAGTGGTTGGGTGTTTTGGGGGGGTTTTTTGCTGACTTTTTGAGGAGGGAAAGAGGGGGAACTAGAGGTGATAATCCTCTTGGGTAACTCACAGTTGGATATGGGACACCAGAGCAATTGTCCGAGCCTTTAAGCTGGGAAGCAAACTCTGCTTTCTGAGATCACGGTTTGGTCCTTAAAACCCCATTTTGGTCCTTAAAAGTGCCCTTGGAAACTAACATCCTTGATCTGTCCAAGTTTCAGAGTACATATTTAAGTAATATAGGACTACCTGGGTGAGTTGGTTTGGGATGAATCCCAGGGCCATGAGATTTGTGGCCCTGAGCCCTGGGACACGGTGTGTTGTAGATCCGCCTGTTGAACCTCTCTGCCTTGCCAGAAGCTTTTCTGCTTCAGTTGAGAGATCCATATAGGAAAATTCAATCCCCTTGAATTCAGTGGACTACTGGGATGAGAAAAGTGAATCAATACAAAATGCAGTATGAATTTAATATATGTAAGCTGCACTGCATTTTTAATCAGCTATATATTTATTGTAGTGAAGAGTAACAAATTACAGTACCACTAGCACACAAAAGCTTATGGCATTCCATTATTCTTAATTAATAGGTAAGTGCAAGCCTTTTTTATTTATACTGGAGGAGATCTTGTTACTAATTTGGTTGCAAATGTCTCTGTAAAAAGAGAAAAAATGTATATCTATTTATTTTGCTAGTTTAATAATAAAGCACTCATTCTTTCCTTTTAGTTTTTTGATCATTACTTCTTTTGCAATCAAATATTAGTGTGCTGGTTTTGCATATATTTCAAAGATGTCCACTCTTTAATAAGGAAAGCAAACCTGTTTGCAATGAGCAAACAAACAAAAAACTAATAAAAAGCATCTGGAGTCTAAAATGAACACTGGAAGCGATAATGTAAGCACAAGTTCCCTGGGTACTTTCACCTGGAATCTGGTTCACAAATCTATCACAGGAATGATCAGTAGACCATTACAAGACAAGCACAAGTGCAGATAACATACATTGTTAAACCATCTGGTGGTCTTTCCTTCCTTCCATGTAGGCAAGTATGGATATAGGTCTCAACAAAACCTACAAGTCTTCATTTGGAGCTTCATTGTGAATTCAGGGAAGGTGAAACCAACTGTGTCAAGCGATTTTTATCCTTTAACAGAATTTAACTATTCCATAATTAGCAATTACTGTCTTTGCATACTTTCCACATTAAGATCACAAAACTCTTGGGAAATTTAAACTGAGTCTTAAAAACAGAAATTTATATTTAATATCTTGAATTTTGGTCTAGCTTCCTAAACAGAAAAAGCTATTCCCACGTGCTATCAACTGGTATTGGGGAAGCTGAGTTCTAAATATTAACCTGCTTCACTAGATGTTGTATGATCTGGAAGATGATCTTCAAGATGTCATTTAAAAAAGGAAAATAAACAAAGCAGGAATCTCTTAATATTTAATTTTATTTTTGTTTGTTCCAGGTAGTTCGACAGATTTTGACAAATACCCTGAGAACATGTTCCTAACGCAGCTGTGGTGGAGAATTGAGGTTCTAACAGAGAATGACAGGATCCTACTGAAGGTAAGCAGTCGTATCATTTTAATACTTAGTGCAACCAAATAAGAAGTTTTCTGCGTAGGAAATTATGAGTACGCAGTTTTTCTGAATTATTTCTCTGAACCTTTTTTTTAAAATGCAAGTATGGAGGTGGGTGACTAACTTAGGTTACTAATTTATGAAAACTCAGGCCAGAATTTGTTTTTCTTACATACCTTGGAAATTCTATGTTAATACCAATGACCACAACTTAGATCTAGATAGTCTAATTTTTGAATATTTATGCACTGAGCTATCATGGTTTTCTATAGGATGCTGTTATTAGTGGCCTATTTTGTAGCTACCTCAAATTGCCCATTTCCTTCTAATTGTCCTGAAAAGGTGGTGTGGGGTTTTTTAAGGCTGCCTTTCTGGGCTGCTTTATTTTGCACAGAAGGTCATTGCTTGAGAGAAAGGATGTAATGCCAGAGATGCTCAGAGAAGGTCATTTGTTTATGGATAAGGGAGTGTGGGGCACTTAACTAATTTCAAAAGTAATCCTCAGATATCTTCATCTGTCTCTCCTCCTCTGTGAGGAATAGATGGCTGAAGGATTGCAGCCCCACCAGGGCAGAGCACCACCGTTGGGTTAGAAGAGGCCTGTTAAGCTGTGTTTTTCGGTGTGGCGATAGTGAAACTCTGCTTGAAGTAACATCACACATAGCAAACTAAATACACAGTCCTTTCCAGGACTTACTGCTTGGAGTAAACGTTAAAAAAACACTGCAAAACTTGATCAAGAAGTGATAATTGAAAAGATGACATGACCTAATTTGAGAAGGGTTATATCCTCACATGCCCCTCACTTGTGTAGTTCAAAATAGTACACATCTTGTCCCTTTAACTTCAGGTGTATGTGTCTTGTCTGGTTCTTGGAAGTGACTGTGTACAGGCAGAGCATAATTGGCAGCCTGTGACATCCCTGTCTGCAAGTGTCTCTCTAAATGCGGCGTATTTCAGCCTTTATCTAGTGATGGCTGTTACCTGAGAGAAGCCCAGGGCCATCTCAAAGGGCTTGTAGCGGCTAATTGTGCCTGTTAGGACTAGCAATTAGCTGCGGATCTCTCCACTAGGCAGCTCCGACACCCACTAGCTTTCAGCTCTTTTCAGTTCCTTTCAGTTAACTAGCTGTGCCGAGCGGAGGAGACAGGGACAGGTAGGCAAGTGCGCCGTCGTGCTCAGGAAAGGAAGGAGAAGAGGGATGTGTGCAGGACCGCTGGGGAAAAAATAGACACCGGGTTAGAGTAATACACCAAAACATGACCTGATTATTACAGAAACAAAGCAGCAAGCGACCCGTCCCTCATTTACAGGTATTGGAAGCTATAGCTGGACCGCTTGCACGGTCTATGCTTCAGCTTTAAGAAAACAATAAAATCTAATTACGTAGAGGTCATAAAAAAGATCACGTACATATGGTGGTTGCTGGTTACCATGGTGCAAACAATGGTTTCAATGGAAACATGAAGCAGAACATTGGAGAATTAAGATAATAAATCAGTTTCATTGAATAATAAAGCTTTGCACTTACCCATTAATTAAGGATAATCGTATGCCATAAGCTTTTGTGTGCTAGAAGTAATGTGTCACTCTTTACCATAAATATATAGATGATTAAAAATTCAATACACCTTACAGGTAGCAAATTCATACCGTCCTCCGTATATATTACGAAAGAAAGATGGAAGCGTTCTTTTTACGCTTATTATTTTTTGGATTGGGATAGAGCGTTTCAATTATCCAAGGGAATTTGAGTTTTTGATAGCAATCGGAAGACCTGAGAAAGCCTACTTCTTGAAATCTTTCTGAAAATCTTTAAACATTGATGACATAATTCAAAGTTATCTACAAATGTTCAAAAAACAGGCTGGGCTTGTCTGCCACATCTGGTTTCCAATAGTGAATTGAGACATACGGCATAATGCAACACACCGTAACACAATACACCCTGATCTTGTATTGACCCTTCCACTTGATACATCTTTAGGCGCTTTATAATCCCTAACAAATGTACCTTAAAATCCTATTGAACTGTGTAGGCAATTGAGAACAAATGTCTTCAGACCAGAAATAGCATCTGATTCTCGGACCAAACAAGAGAGACCATGCCAGATCCACAGGGTGTGCAGACTAAAGGACACGAAGGCTTCTGCCTACTCCTGTGAATCAAGGGTGGGGAAAATTTTGGGAGCCAGCGCAAGGTGTCAGACCTGTGGGGTTTAGGCCCTTTCTCAAATGAATATAAATGAAACCTATGAAATATTTTAAAAATTTGTTTAAAAAATTACTTCATGAAGACCCTACCGCTCTTAGGACTTTGCCCCCCCCCGCCCACACACCTTGATCTCTGAAGTGGCATTTGCAGGGTGAATTTTCAGATAGGGAAAACAGAGTCTCAGGCTGAAGGGGTGGTGGACACAGGCTGCATGGACCCCAAATCCTGCTCTCTGGGCTCTTGCCCAGTGCTCTGTGGAGCAGCCCAGTTCCTTGGCACAGAAATAAATATTCAGCAACATGGACAGAGCATTTTTCTTAACAATAGAAAGAAACAATGAAGGTCTTGGCTTTCTTTTTTTTTTTTTTGTTCCCCCCTGCAGGTAAAAAGTTATGTATTTGCCTTTAATTCCCTGCCTGTCTCTCTCAAATTATGCCTTACCGTCGCCCAGTGCTCCTTTTCAGCTGACAAATGCTCATTTTTGAAAATTTGTATTTTAGGGAAAATACTAAGTGGAGGCGCCCAAAACATCAGCGGTCAAACCGTCTCAGGCTGCCTACTGCAAACCGCACAAAGCCGGCAAACAGATGGGCTGACCAGCTCACTGGACGGAGAGCACTGGCGTTTCAGCTCGGGCATCACAGTTTGAGTCCAACTTGAAGCAATAAGAAAAATGAATTTGGTGATCTGAGTTCAGCTCCTCTTGTGCAAAACCATCATACATAATTCAGTAGAATTTTGACTATTTGCTCCAACAGCCTCAGCTTAGAAGAAGCGTGGCTTCGTTTACGTGCAGCTTGAATTTCCTTGTGGACCTGATGAAGGGAGTTCCTATACGCTGCAGGCTGATCGTACAGTGAGGGCAGCGAGAGGGGCTTGTGCTGCTAACTGCACGGCAAACCTCGCCAGAAGGCATGGAAACAGTGATGCTTTAATGCTTATCAATACAGGAATGGATATTTCCCAGACTATTAGCCCGAATTGCAGAGATCCATGCCGAAGTGCGTAAAACGCGCACAATGCAAAGAGCGAGTGAAAGCCTTTTGTCGGTTTTCAAAGGAGAGCCGGAAAAAAAAAAAGCATTTTTTTGAAGAGAAGCAAATCCAAATCCTTCCAAACTGAACTTAAGTGTTAAATATGACCTTTGGATTTAAGAACCACAAATTTTCACAGGAAGTTGAAAACACACTGGATGGGGGAGCTAAAGAACAGCAGGAACAGATGCCATTATTTGGCACACAGTGGGGAGAGCAGCGCAGAAAAGGCAGTCTCTGCGGAAGACTCTTCCCTTTAACTCTCTTTGTTTTCTCTTGGGGAGATAAGGGTAGGCACTGCATGAGATTTTCTCCTTACATCAAAAGGCTTGGGCAGGGGGAAGGTGAAGTTTAAAATATTTTAAGAACCTGGTCGTAAAAATGTTCAGTTACCTGTTTTACAGCGCAAGATGGTTTGGTTTGGGAAGAGGGGGAAACACCGAGCAGAGAGCACAGGAGGAATTCCTTTAGATTAACTGTAATGGCCACTTGCTGTCGGGGAAAGGAAAGACCTGGGAAAGGGAACAAATTGTTTGCAGCCTTTGTTACTTGAGGTGTATGTTCATGTGGAACTCACTGCGTTGCCAGCTCAGGGGGCAGGAGCACCAGCACACTTTCCAGCGGGAGAGCTCGCCCTGTCCACGGCTGCTGGGGCTGTGGGAGCAGCTGCGCAGGGGAGACGGAGGCAAATGCCATTTTCTTTCCCGCCTGGGACACAGTCTTGAACACGTATAGACGAATCACCCATTGTAGCTTCATTCATCTCCTGCACTGTTAGGAGCGTGAGATAAAACCAGAGACCACACTTCGCTCTCTCCTGGGACTGCTGCATCCTTCGAATCGTGTGAGTGTGTCCTGAAGTGCCACTTTGCCCACTGGGAATGGAGCAAGCACATTGCACCACCACGTGCCCACGGAATCCAAAGAAGGGGTTTTTTTTATTATTTTATTTTATTTCTGTTTCTGAACTAGTAGAGAACTACGGACTTGACCCCAATTGTAAGGATGGGTACCCAAGATGGGCAGAGCTACCATTCAAAGAAATCATTGTTCATGATATTTTGTAAAACCTAGTCCACTCTGTGACCCCTGGTTTACATGTAAGAGGTTGAATACTTCTGCCAGGGGCCTGATGACCTTTCTTGTAGTAGTCTCTGTTCAGAGACAGTGGGATCAAAGAATCACTAATTAGTGGTATCTCTTTGGGTGTAAGGAGGGAGAGATTATTACTATGCTTTCACTTCTGAAGATAACACTTATGTATAGCGGTAGCCTATCTTCGCCAACACTTTCAGTTTACAAATGAAGGTTTTAATGACCCTATAAGCATTCCTAGTTCAAAACAAAGCACTAGGAAGCAAAGATAAGTCGCAGGGGATAGGAGCAAGAAAAATAATTTTAAAAAACGGTTATTTTGAAAGGCAACAAAGCATCTGTCAGACTGCATACCAAGTCATTATTAAGATTCCTTACTTTGTAAATTCCTGAAGCTTCAGAGGTTGGGCCAGTGGCCTTACTCACAAGGACTCAAAAGTTTAACGTTGGAGTCCCTGGGTTTGTTGTGCCCACGAGTAGCAAATTGGCACAGGATGTTCTGACTGTTGTGGTGAAATCAAGCAATAGGACAAACCCATATTGTAGGGAAGGATCAGGCAAACCCTTCATTAGAAGGGAACAAGCAAAGTGCCACATCAGTTTTTGAGTGGATTTCCTTTAACTGTATCGTATTTGTTTGAGATAATGCTCTTTACTAAAATTGCACTTTGTATTTTCCTAAGTTTTGCTCTGAACAAAACTATCTTCCATGGGTGCAGGTGCAAAGATGTAAGTCTCAGATGAGTCTGCCAAAAGTACACACACAAAACAGCTCTGAGTATGTAAATTAGGTAAACGCATGTTTCCCTATCCATTTATGGAGCTAATTGGCAAATGCAAGTATATGATTCGTGCTTTGAAGCTGTAAAACACTTAAGTGTTTATATTAGGCTCATGCAGCCCTATTGATATTTATGATGCTACTTACTGGCTTAGAGTTTTTAAATGTCACCTAAAGTGGTCTGGAGAACCCGGGATGCAAAGAAACTGTACATAGTCTTTGTACAGTCTGCCCCACAGAACTTATTTCCCTTCTTACAAGGTGTTAAATCCTACAAATA
This sequence comes from Chionis minor, assembly GCA_013398295.1. NCBI lineage: Eukaryota > Metazoa > Chordata > Aves > Charadriiformes > Chionidae > Chionis > Chionis minor. Next base: position 228,858 of record VZSF01000955.1, on the reverse strand, counting down.
TTTATTCACACATAGCTACTTTTTACATGGCTTTTCAAATGCAGCTCAGCTTTTACCACCTATTTAGGGGGTTTTAAGGCCTCTAACTTAGGCACGGGTCAGTTGTGGTAGCAGACCCAGTGGTATGTATCTCTAGGGAGCAATGCCTATATGAGGCGCCTTAAGGTTAGGTAAAATGTATATAATCCAGGTTGAAAGCATCTAAGTTAATTTTTACATGTCCTCTTACTTTAAAAGTATGCATAGTCCACCGGGTGTGCTTTGCATGACAATCTTTTTACGTCTTTGGCAGTGTGAAGGAGTGCTAATATGTGTTTTAATGCCACAGACCAGGCAGTTTAAAGTTGCTTTAAATGTAAATAAGAATTAGTCCTTTAAAATTCGTTGGTATAGTGATATATAACTTAGAGATAAGCAAAAATGAAGAGTGAGTAAAATGACTTATATGCCTAACAATTTTCACAAGAGGACCTTGAGCGAGTAGGTTTCTCTTTTGTAGGCAAAACTTGTTTCACAATGGAAAATGTAAGTGAAAGAACTTAAGCCATTTTGTTCCACGTAAAAATATTGTTTTGGCAGTACTTTGTCATTTCCTAGATTTTCTTCAAGTCAAAACTGTTTGAGAATCAGAAACATTGGAGTCTTCTTGTATTTAATACAGACTGGTGCCTTTTGTCATTTGAAGGGAAAAAAAAAACCCTGAAATGGCAATGGAAGCTATTTTGCTAATGTTTTTATCTATTCTGTGACTGACATCAATAATACATAACAGTTCCATTGACATTGCATCCTGTCCAATGGACCCACTGACCTGATTCAATGTCAGCTGAAATGCCTCGTACATCATAAACATACATGAATTCTCGCAGATCCATTATCCTCCCGCCCAGTCTAGGAGTGCCAGGGATCCAGTACTAGGACAAGAGGAGTTTGAATTCTTTTTTCTTCAGTTGGTATTTTCTTTCACGCTATGAAGGAGCAACTCTGTACTTTGTAGAATGTAACTGGGAGACCCCTACACATTTTATGAATACATGAATGATAATGATGTCAATAGTCGTTCAGATACTAGGCTGATAAGAGTGCGCTATAAAAACTCAGATAAATACCTCATACCTTGTCAGGAAAGCCTGCAAACCTGATATGTCATTCTGTCTTATTGTGCGAGAATATATGAATCATAATATTCCTATTAACATTGTACAAAGTCTGCAGTAGTTGCAGACTGCACCCAACGACAATACAACTTTTCTAAAAATATGAATATTTGGCATGTGCCCCTGCTGTGATTTCATTGCCACTAAAAGCAAAGGGAACGTGAATTAGAAGCATTCCAAGGTTTTCAGCTGGTCCCCTGGACAGTGCACTGCGACAGTATATATTTGTTTTACTACTGAGCCTGTTTAGCAGTCAAACTGTAGGAAACTGAATATACACTTACTGTATAAAAATGATATGCTTGGTTAGTGATACTGTAGAAGAAATAAGTGCATCAATCATAGAATAGCAGGTTGTCAAGGCTTTATACGTAGGAAAAAAACACAGAACAAAGAATGTAATGCATGTTGGGCACCTTTTTACAAAAGTTTTGTGCCAAAGTCGATTTACGATAAACTCGTCCCTCCCTCTCTCCTCCCAAATTCCCCTAAAGAAACGTTCAAAGAAATCTGAGCAAACTATCATGCTCTCTGTTCTGACGTGTGTGTCATTACACGATCATCCTCATTGAAAATTTTCTGTTTGGTTGATTTAAGGGTAAAAAAAAAAAAAAAAAAAAGGTGCATAGTCTTAATGTTGTTCTGCCATTCAAACTCAGAAGGGTAATTTTCCTCACAAGTTAATGGGAAGAAGATAACTTAATAATTAGCCTGGTTTAGGCAGGACCAGATCCTTGACAAGGAGCAGTACCTGCATCCAGAGCCCGCCTGCGAGGCTGAGCAGTCCTCTGGGCAAGTCTGTTTGCGGAGTTTCCTCCCAAGAAGTACTCTGTCCCGAAACGAGGGCTCCGAGACACGCACTGCAGCTGTCCCGAGCACCATTTTTGTCTGGTGGTTCTCCTGGGCGCGTTGGTCATGCTCAATTTCCCATCAGAGCCCTCTGAGATGTGCAGACCTGACACACAATCTGTACAATGTACAAGCTTTCCTGACAGCAAGTGAAAACCTACAGATTAAAACTGTCACGAAGTACCCTATTGCTATGGACTGGTGCATCACTCTGCCTGATCCAGACCCAAAAGCATGACACCGAGCCTGCTTCTGCCCAGCTGCAAACTCGAATTCACTGTTATGAAGTGGTGTAACACTTCAGCTAGTAAAAAGATTCCCGGATTTCCAGCTCAGCAGCTCTTCTCTCACTCTCCTTCTCTTGTTCAGGGCATCCATTCACCCTCCCATGTGCTTGGCTCCCTTCACTACATGGATTTATGCTACAGACATATGGCTCTAGTTAATCTGACAATAGCTCTTGCTCCTTTCTAAGAGATCTGTTACGGAGAGGTAACCATACATTGTAATAAAATATAACACAAAGACAAGAAAGACCCTTTTATTTCAGCAAAAGACAAAGACATCTTTTGAAGTTCACCTTAAATATCCTTGGTACCAATACAACCATCCTGAATATCAAAACAATTGCAGTTTATTTCTGTTGTTGGCCAATGTAAAGTCACAATTCTTCAAACTTCTATCTCTAACAGGGTTTCATTGGCCTGACCATGTAACCCGTGTGCTCTACTAGGGAGAACCAAAGCAAGTGAGCATTGATTAGCCTATCTCAAAACTACTGAAATGTGTAAGTGGCCACTAACGCCTCATCACCTCTCTAGTTACCACGTGTAAAACTCCCTGTTTGGATTCTCATTTGTCAGTAGTGACAAGAGAGCTAGAAATGTTCAACGTTTCTTTTTCATTCCAAGAGTAGAATGAAGAAAGTGGTAGACTTGACCAATTTCTTCCATTAGAAAAAGAACAAAACCCTCTGCATTTTATCCACAGGTTTCCTCAGCAGAGAGGGCAATCTGGATGTGATTGCAAACACCCGTGTGATCCCCAGGATCCATGAGCAAGGACCATGCCTGGAGAAGCAATAGTCCATTTATCATCCCAATGCCACTTCAACTTTTGGTACTTCTCACTTACGACTTTCTTCAACCAGAGCTATTCCTGGGGAAGTGTCCCGACAGTGCTTCAAGGATAACTGTCTCCTCCAAAACCCTCATTTCCCGGGATACTCATGTAAGAGTCACAGTAATGACATCCTCATAGCAGGTTTTTATTCCGTCACCTTAATCCATCTCGCTACATTCATAGAATGGAGTGAAGGCACAGTGAAATTGCTTTAGCAGTTTGAATTTTTAGCATTAGGCAGTTTAGTAGCGTGAAGGTTTAAAAAATCTGTGTTATTTAATATATCACTGTCTGGAGAAAATAATGTTCTTAACTGAAACATATGGACATCTTTGTGTGTGTTTTGACATAGTCATTTCAGCCTGGTCTCCAGATTACTCTCATTTTTTCTTGATTTCTTTGTTTTTAGAGCCCTTTAATTTCTTTTTAAATTAAACAAAAGCCCCAAATTATTTTTTCCAGGGCCAAACAGGTACATATACAGGTATAGACAAGCTGATGCTGCACAAGGAGGTAATAAAGATATTAGTAAAAGCAGAAAGCATCAGCTCTGTGTGCAACTGGGAAATGAACTCTGTGTCTGGAAGTATTGCTTTATCTCAAAGTTCAGGGTGCAAGTAAGTGGAACTGAGGTATCTCCTACAGTATGATTTTTAATTGGAATTTTCATAAAGTCCCAAAACAAACTGGTCTAATGATTTACCCATTGGCTGTCCTCTCCCCCTTATCTCTTAGAAGGTATATGCTTTTGTGGTTTTAGTATTTCATCATTATCAATTTCTCGGCCTCTTACGAATTTCCTTTTGGGTCATTGTATAACAAAGGATCCAGAACATCTGTGCAAAACGATGCAGAAGACAAATGTGTGCATGTTTGTGCGCCTGTGTATATATACACAGATAAAATTTATTCTAGCTGTATAACATCACCCTGGTGTCTAATCTGGCTGAGGACTTCTGTGACCCAAACCCAACATTTCTATCCACTGTAAAAGGGAATTACAACTTTATAACTCAGCTAAACCTATGTCTAGATGAAGACCTTCATGTTTTCACAGTGCCACTAAATTCTCTAACACCATGCAGCCTACTTACAGCCTGGTGTGATCTCCCAGTGAGTCCTTTGTTATGTTGTAAACTGATTTTGCAAAGCTGCAAAATCTTGTGCACTGAAAGTTTTCTGGACACCAGCCAGATTTCTTTCAATAATCCTAGCTGAGACACCATGAGCTGGAGTCCTTGGAGCTTGTTAGCCTTTTCTGAAAATCTTGATAGCTTGGGAAATAAGTCTACCTACAGTTGGTGAATTCCTTCTGGTGTTGTAGATGTTATGAATATACATCAGGGATGTATCTACCCTCAAACCTCGATGGATGGCTGCGCTGGAGCACAGCCCTGAACAAAGGAAAAAAACCAGTGTCAAGCTGCTATACAAGCAGCACAGTGTTTTCTTGTTGAGGCTTACCAGGACAGTCAAACTCTAGAAGGTAGGAGCTCCCTGCCTTTCCATCATAGAGGACTATAGTCTGTCCAACCGTAGGAGAATTTTATGAAGAATTTCCAAAGGAAGGTGAGTTTGTCTGCCTGGAAATCAGATTTTTATTAATTGTGCTGGATTTAAATGAGTCTCTGGAAGATTTGATTCTATTTATTTTAACTATCTCTTTTTCACAGAAAGTGTGCTAAGCTCAATGTCTGAGAGAAGAAGTTCTGCAACATCTTAGAGCCTCAAAACTCAGTTCTGGGATTTCAGAAAACCTCACTAGGAAGCACCGGCTGTAGAAAGGAGCTCGGAAAAAGAGTCCACACTCAGGAAATTCCTCAGTGGGATTGTACTGTAACCTAATTATACGAGGGGAACCTTAGAGGTGTATATATCCAGGGATGGGATCCCAGCACTACGTCCTGATGGATGTTGAGCAAGGGGGAGCAAAACCAAGCTGTGGGACTTGCTCTCAGCTCTCTTTCCTGCTCCTCGGTGAGCAATGCCCTGGATGAACAACACTGGTACTGACAAACATGAGACCAGAGAAAAGCCAGAGGGGAAGTTAAATGGATAAATACTCAAAAAGTTGCTAAAACATGAAGTACTAACAGCAAATCATATAATATATAGTGATTTTCATTCTGGGACAATAGCAGATGATTCAGAAGCGGTATTGAAGCCAGTCTGCCGTACAGGCAGTTGTCAGGTGGCAAGCAGCATTTTTCATGTTAATACAAGAAGCATATTGTGTTCAAACACTTTAGATTCAACCCTGTTTTGAAAAAAAAGTACCCTGGGATTTCTAGTGAACAGGAGGGGAAAATAAGGCTTCAGTCACTGAGAACTCCAACAAAGATATCCAAATAGGACAACTCAGCTTATCTGCCTAAAAAGTTTGAAAGGCTCAGGTAACTTTGCTTAGATCCAGACTTGTTTTTTTCCCAGGTTTTCGAGCTATTTCTGATGCGACGCCTTACATTTTGTTCATTGCTTGTCTTTCTGTAGAGATAGGTTGCTATTCAGATTTTTTTTTTTTTTTTTTTTTTTTTTTTTTTTTTTTTTTGTTATCAGGGCTGATGTGATAAAAACAGGAGAGAAGCAAGGAGATACAGGAGGAATATCCATAAAGCATTTCCACACTGCAAAATGTTGGCGTAGAAGAATAAAAGACAACGCAAGTTCTGGGTCTCTACTAAGGACTGGTATAAGATATTATCCATCAAATACTTCAAACTAACTGATCCAATCTCTCTTGTCCTGAGCTTATAGGATGTGATACTGATGCTTCTGAGTCAGCCCAGGTACCGAACTATGCCGTAGAGTTAGTCAAAGGCAATACAATAATAGTGTAAAAGTTGCAGGAGGTGAATGCAATTGCTGGAAATGCTATTGATGGCATTACTTATTTATTTAGTAGACAGAATTTAGAATGGGAATAAGGATTTGTCTGTCACCATCACATCAGCCATCAGTTCAGCGCTGCCTTAGGCAATGAGTATACTGTTACTAATTTTAGTTTGTTTTCTTGTCATTCAGTCCAGATAATTTTTGAGGTTCATTTAGTTGTTGTTAATAAAAAAGAAAGACAGAAATACTGTGTGCTGGCAAGGAAGGGTACTCAGAAATCCACTCCTCAAATCACAATCCCTTCAGTTTTTGCTAGTGACATGACAGCAAGTTAGTTATTTCCTTCAGAGAAGCAACAACATGACTTCTCTTCATGACTTGGCGCTCTCTCTTGGGGGACCAATGTCACAGCCACATCCTGCAGACCGCACTGTGTTTGTGCTGCCTTCCGGAAGAGCCCTTCCGATGCTGAGCGCTGGAGGGTTCGTACTTAAGAGGAAGAGATTGAGAGAAAATACACTTGAGGTACTCAAAATAATGATTTAAGATGAATGAGTTGCTGTTGTACTTGTAGTCTGTAAACGACATCACCAGAGCTAACTGGGTAGCGGACTGGTAAAAAGAGGTGTTGCCTTTGCTCAAGATTGTGATTAAACTCTGCAATTCACTTCCATGGGAAAGGGAGTCAGAATTTTCTGAAATTTAAAAAAAGACTGTCTGTCATTTCTTTCTTTATTCACATGGTATTTAGAGCCCAGTGGACAGAGATAGCTAAGCTGACACAAGAGGTCACTTCCAGCTCACAATGGCTTTGGGGCACAAATTATTCACCCGCCAAAGTAATATTTTGGTCTTTCCTAGCACCATTCCTGTATTGTCACCACTTTACAGTTATTAAGTGTCTTTAAATCCCTCTGCTGCCCTCTGTGCTGCCTATGATGTAGGTGAGAAGAAAGATATCCATTTTACAAATGATAAATGAGTGAAGCACTGAAGTTAAGCCACTGACCAAAGGATACACATTAAGTCAAAACAGGTAAAAAAAGAACCACAGGAATTTGGATGCTGGTCTCCTCCTCACATCGCATAATTGAGTTTTCTTGCCCTAAAATGTCCAAAGATGAGAGTTTGCAAAACAAGGTGATTTTGTTTGTGCAAAATACACCTGGTACCGAGCCCCTGACAGCATCACGTGAAGATCCCAAGATAGCTCTGAACAAGCAGCCTCTTTGAGTAAGGCACAGCGGTGTCTGCAGCATCGGTGCAGCATCCAGGAAGCTAGCCAAAGTGGATTGCCCTGCTGAGATTGCTGTGCTGCTTCCAGGGCTTCAGGGAGACCAGTGCCAGGATTTCATGGCACTGCACCACGCTCTGTGGATGCACCCAAATCTCCACTGGTCTGCAGCCAGGAGCTCCCAGATGCAGCGGCACAACATGGGCACGGAAAGGGCAACGCTTCTTTTGTGCTAGCACGGCTACTGTTTTAATTACGTTGAGGAGTCTTGCCCTTGTTTCATGCCAGTGATTCATTGCAAACCCAGAAGCTTTTAGACATGAGAGGCCCAGCTGACAGTGCAGTCTGCAGAGCAGTTTTTCTGCTCCTCTGGAGGAGGAGCGCATTTATGGATCTCTCCTCACCACCTCCCCATTCCGGATGATCCAAAAAAACCGTGTGCACAGGGACACCAGGAGAATGGAAACCAAACCAGGCCAGAACTGTTGAGAGTTCTCAGTTCAGTAAAATCAAGTCAGCACCCAAACGCAGTGTTTTTCCACCTATGAGCTGCCTCGTGCTCATTTAAAAGCCCCTGCAAGGACAGACTGAACCTCTCGGGTCCAAACAGCTAGCAAAGTTCATTTCCTTTTACTCATTGAACAGCGACGAGGACCACCCGAGGGGCCGCATTGTGTAGCAATAAGACATTTGTCACGGTCTGAGATGGAAATCCTATCTGGTATAATTATTTTATATTAAAATAGATGAAATTTTGATATGGAAGTATAGAACGTTGTACAATACATTAGCCAGAGAGCAGGATATTCATCTTTACTTTAATTTGTAGAGTTCATAACTTTGTTTGCATTCACTAGAAGATAACTACTGTACATTCCTGAAAAATGACATCTTGCATGAAAAGACTTAACAAAAGCCACGGTGCTGATAATTTTCCTGTGGATCAGGGAGGACAGATTTCTCTGTGGTTTCACAGGCATGGACGAAGGCTTGCTTTTATCATTTTCAACTAAATTGTAATGCTGTCATGGCTGCACATTAAAGGAAGTTTCTCTTGATGAAATATTTTACTCAGTCATGTGAAACTTGATTTATTCTCCTGGACCAAACATTAAAAGTGCAAAACTTCATTTGTGGAGCTTGTTTGGTCAGCAAAATGCAGACACAGCAAATGTTTTAGAAATAGGTAAATGAATTTATTCATTTTTTATCTGCTGTTGCTCACTACATCTCAAATTGTTGGAAGACTTTTGTGGGATTATACTTTGAGACCTGAGAAACTGAAGGTAGGGCACTGAGTAGTATGCGGGGAGGAAGGCAGTGATATACTGTCATTGATTATTTTGAACAGTGAGGAGTAAAGTACTTCTCAGAGGACTTTGGAAGAAGAGTGAATGATGCATGTGCAGCTGTATGCTTTCTGGATGGTGCTAAGCATTTGTTTTAAATGAAATCCTAATCAGATTACGTCTATATTTTGGAAAGCCTGTCTGGTACTGTGCTAGCTGAAGTTACCTGAGATGACCACCTTCTTTAAGCACCTACACAGGGAATGCAATTTTGTATTAAAGGCACCTTTAGTCCATCAGACAAAAACATGAGAAATCCCTGCAGCTGAAAGCTGAATTTTCACAAATTTGGAGCGGTTATAAAACAGATTTTTGAGATCAGGAGCCTTTCCAAACTCACGACCTGCTCTTGTAGTAGTTCCTAGTCTGCTTCTGCTCTGCAGTTGAGGCAGATTTTCAGATATGCTCTACCCAAAAATAAATGCAATTTCTTGTTCAGTTTACATGTTACACTTATAAACATTTGCAATCAGGACTTCAAGAGAAGTGGACTTTTCAGTTTAAATAATGTAAAAATACCTAGTTTTAATTATTTGTAACCAAAGAAATCCGTTAAATATGCAACTTGCACCTTAGATGTGCCATCAGCATTGATTTAGGAGTCTGTGTTCCACAAATGTAAAACATTTCAACAGATTAAAAAAAAAAAAACAAAACTCAACAACCTTTAACTCATGTTATAATACTTTAAAAGAACATTAACTGAACTACCAGGGAAAATGAAAACCAATAATCAGATAGAGTCATTACTCTATATTATGTTCTAGAAGATTTAAATCCCTGTATTAAAAAAAAAAAAAAAAGTAGATATTTATATTTTTGTTGTTGTTTTTCTTCCTTACCCTGGACATATGGCACTTAAAATTGTGCACAGACCCTTTGTAAAAACAGTGTCAGTTAAGCACAGAGTATTGCCTAGACATTTAGCTTTAACTGTGAATTTCTTTGCTTCGGTACCAGAGGGTCAAAGTCAAATTTTAGGTGTTAACCAAACATAGGATGCGTTTGGTTGTTTTGCCATCAATTTTTAGCATGTGAAAAACTTGATGACTCTTAAATAACTAAGTGTTTTTAATCAGTGTCAAAACTGTCTCCCGGTTTCCGTTTGTCCTTGCGACTGAGGCAGAGTCCCGCTTTGGGCTTGTCTCTCGAGGCTGGTTTGCGGCTGGTCCGGATGTGGGCACCCCCCTGGCCAAAACTTTTCAGTGCCGACAAATCATAACCGGTTTGGAAATGAATCGATTTGCAAGGCCTATTGCCAGAGGTCAAATTTGCAATTGCACAGAAATGTTAAGGTGCAATTGCTTCAGGCTTTAATGAACTCCAAAAAGAAATATGCGGGCCTGTAAGGCTCATCCATTAGGTCCTGACCTACAAACGGCACGGAATAATGGCAGCGCAACCAAGAGGTTTGCTGACTAAGGGAATTACCTTGAGACAATTAGTTTTACGTGTTTTGGCGTTTAATCCTGATGCCTAGGTGAAAGAGGTCTCAGTGCGTGGAGATGACGAATAATGGTCGGAATGGCGTTTCCAACGATGTGCAGCTTTTCTCCTGCGCTCCCTCGGCCCTTGCAGCATCAGAGACAGCTCTGCTCCAGCTTTGGGAAGAAAAGGGTGGCAGCAGCTGGTGGCCGTGGGTGGCGCACGACGGGGACCCAGAGGCAGCTTGCCCTGGCCCCAGGGACGAGCAGCAGAGGGGAACCCCCCCAGCCAAGGAAATGAGGACAACACGATGTTTCTTCTCAAAACCCCTGCCTTCCAAAGAACAGGGTACACCAAACCCAACAGTAATTTGAAGAGCTCTTAGTAGATTCCATAAAACAACCTGAGTGCAAGAAGAAAGGTAATCACGCTCCAAACGAATCAGCCGGTCTCTCTAAGGGGATGGTGGGAGGCAAGTTTATTTTGATTATGGGGCTGTGGTTGTATTGTATAAATAATTTTCGCCCTTCTTTTCACAGCAAAAAAACCCTCTCCCTGCTTGAGACCCCTGAGATTTTAATTTAAAAAATTGTTACCAGAGATGGTCTAGAAGTAAACACCCATGTCTGAGTCCATGTTAATTGCTGGTGGCTGGAGGCAAGTGTCTGCTCCAAGTACCTCACCTAAGCTCTCCGCTCGAAGGAGACAAACTTCCCACAGTCCTGGAGAGCCGCAAAAATCCAGCTCTGAATGCGCAGCTCTACCTGACCTCGAGTTGTTAGGCTGGAAAGTGGCCATGTCCACTTCCATGCTGTTCCGTGAGGCTCGTGCCCTGATGTTGTGATGAAAAAATTCTGTGAAGGGATCTGGCATACTTCAGCGCCAGGTACAAAAAAAGGAAACAAATAAATAAAGAAATGCAGCACTCATTTGGCACAAACCTCCTAGCAGCATAAATAGTCAGAACCTGATGAACAAACTGGTCAGTCAAAAATGAAAATTACGACCTCCTTTTGCCTTCCTGCTCCCCATCAGGACGATGGCAAAAGGGGATCTGTTTTAATGAGTCAATTAGGCTCAACGTTTGCCAATGGGAGGGTTTAATTTTCGCAAGCTGAGGGCACCTTCCCGGGACGTGCTCCCCCCCAGAGGTGCCTGGCCAAGGCGCTGTCGGAGGGGCGAGCGCGGGGCTCTGGGCCAGCTCCCAGCTGGAAAAGCGAAATGCTGGCAGGACCAGCGGAGCTGTGCGCCCGGTGCCAGGCAATGGGTGCACTGGGAGAGGGAAGAGGTGGGCAGCACCCCTTCACCCCTGCCCCTCTCACGGCCAAAAGTCATTAGTCTGCAGTGGTTCAGTGGAGGTTGAATAGTTGGGAGGCAAAAAGGAGAAGAGAGAAAAGAGGTTCTCTCATTTACCAAGAATCCTGCTTCGAGCATGGGTACCAAGCGAAGCAGCTGTGTGTATGTAACGTGGTACATTACAGTATCTTTTTTCCTCTTTTCTGCCTTGCATGTTTTTGTTGTTTGGGTTTTTTTTTGTTTTTTTTTTTTTTATTCAAGGGCCAGGTCATTGCTTCTGAACCTCTCTCTCAAGAACTGGCACTTAAAGTGCAAATGAAGCTAATGACAAGAGACAATATTTTAATGTTAATTAGATATTTCATGTGTCTTAGTTCATCAGAGCAATATTGCTCTTTTATGTATTACATGAAAGCAGAGCTTTAGCTTGGAGGAAAACAGGGAACACAGTCGGTCATAGAAGTACTATTCTTGGTTTTGCAATTATTAAAATTATTGTTACATTTAGGAAATCTAGGAAACTTTGAAAGGAAGATACTTAATAATAATAATGGAGCTACTGCACTATAGGAAGCCCTGGCAGAGGCTTTACATCTTTCTTATTCCTCCTACATGAGCTGGCATTGTAAAAGCTGGAGTCTCCCAAGCTCTTGCTAGGAGAGCAGACTTGGCTTTTCTGCAGAATTATATTGACATATAACACAGATGCTAGGTCTTTCTTTACCTGGATTCCCCCTCTTCCTTTCCTATGACATATTATCTTTTTTAATAGTTATGTTAAAACAATGACGTGAGCTGCTAACGCTGTACATCCCAGTGAAATGGCCTAATGATGATGTTCACCAGAACTAGGTACATAATGTACAGTATTTTCTGTGAATGTTTGCATTCCTTGTGGCCTGGTTTCTGCTCCTTTTGCGTTCTTTCACTGGCTATTTGAGAAGTTGCATTTCACTGCCAGGAAGTATTTATACAAAGCAAATTTCAAAGTTGTGCACATATTTGAAGAAAATGAAATTTAAGGCCCTGTCACAGCAATGAGCTCCTTCCGGAGAGACCTCGCACGTGGACCCTGAACGCAGAAAACGCCTGGAGAAGGTCACTGCCTCATCGGGATCTGCATTCACACACTCCCCCACAGTGTCCTGGCTGTGGACACTCACTAAGGCAGTCATTTTAAGGTGAGTTTTTAAGAGGTAAAAAAACCCAAAAAATCGCGTTATCATTTTCTGGCCATTTGTGTTTCAGCTGGACTGGCCTTTGAGATCACTCTAGCCGGAATAAATACATTAAAAATAATATTTGTAAGGAGCAACAGGGCATTTCAAAGTAAGCTGGTATGCTTCTGGAATGAGAAACATTTTTTATTCAGCAGTTGGTGTGGGTGCCCACACCTCACAAGAACAGCAGTGTAAAAATGTAGTTAGGCTTTCTATTTTTGTCCTCAGCTAGTATTTAAAAAAAAAAAAAAAAGAAAAGTGTTAGGTCTGTGGTTCCTTTATGTCGCAGACAGCAAAGACACAACAGAGAGCGAATTCATTGAATAAAGTAGTCTTGCAGATGATTTGCTTGGCTTCGAACATCCTTGCCACTTTCATTTTCACAGTGTTTAATTACACTTTTTTTTTTTTCCCCCCCCCCAACATGTATCCTGGAGGGGAATCAAATTTATGGGTAAGACTTTCATGTAAAACACTGAAGATTAGGTAGGGAGGTTTCTAAGTGATGCCGACTCAAAAATAGTACAAACAGCAGAGCTGACTATTTCACCTAAATGAGAGTGCTGGGGAAGAAATGAGGAGTCCGGGGTGACACAGGCTGCTTGCAGATCACGCTGAATTCCAGAGAGGTTTGGGTTCCCATCCGATTGGGAAGCGTGGCTGGGGAGCTCCCACCAGCCCAGGTTCGAAGCGGGTTTGACACTTCAAGTGACGAGAAGCCAGGGAGTGGAAAAGGTCTTGGGGCGTGAAATCAGCCCATCCTGGCTGGGGAGCGAAGGCAGCACCGGCATTAGCTCCGGAACATCCCGCGTCACATTCTTTCCCATCTCTCGAGGTATGTTAGCATTGGAGATGACATGCCAAAAGGATGCCAGAAGGAGGATTTATTTTTTTAATAAGGAGGGGTAATAATTTCATAACCCAATATCAAAGGCACGCACGCAAAAGACAGATGCGTGTGCTCACACGCCCCAGCAAGAGCAACCTTGGTCCGGTAACTGTTTGCTTACATAAAAGAAAAAAACTTGTGTGTTTGGGGTTCATTAATATACATTAACAATTGTAAATGTTCTGCCTGAATAAAAGCTGTTTGCTTTACTACTTCAGGGTTTCTGCCCTTTTGGGACATACAATGGGCAAATCAAATACACTGATAGAGGGCTGTAAGTGCTGTAAGTTATATTTAACTAAAATAAACAGGCAGATACAGACACTTCTGCTCTGCTATAAAAAGACTGCATATGCTCAGTGCAGGTTTTCTTAAGGTAAGGGACAGAGCTTAGGAAGCTCTAAGGCAGCTAGATTTGCCCATATGGGAAGGCGGTCTTTCACTGATGATTTTGCAGACAGAAATTGCCCATCTGCACTGTTTGCAGGTGTTTTGAATGATTATATTATTAGCTCTGTCTGTTCAACTTTGCTTTTTTATGGTGGCTTTAGTATTGCAGTAAATAAAAAAAAGAAATATATAAGCAGCCATCTGGTTCCCAATTTTTGACTAGCGCTCTTTGTCAAGAAAGAAAAAAGAATTCTCAGATATTATTTCCTAGTTCTGAAACACTGGCAAATGAGGAGAACAAATCCCCAAATTCTGACCTGAATATAAAACGGGGACAGAATTTTCTGCTTTTTATTTAACTTGCTCTGATTAATCCATTTAAAAGCAATTGTGCCTGTTCTGCTCTCATTTACGCCTCTGTGACGTCAGCAGAGTAGTTCTGGACTTACACCACTCTTTCGGGAGCAGAATCTCCTGCTGAAATTGGGGGAGAGGGGTGAAATTAAAGTGAAAGTGATCATTGTGACACCGTTGTCTGGTTTTCTACATGGGCAACAAAGGCAGCTGGGAAGTGGTCCTTTCCTGCTGCATTTTACCGGGAGGATTCACATTTCTCATGGATATTTTTGCAAAGCAATGACGAAACTTTGCAAGACCTTTAGAAATAAAGAACAGGGTATTTGCTATCTCAGCAGTAAGTTCCCAATTTTTAGACTGCATTTAGGTTTCTCCGAGCATAATATTTGATTATTGGCAATATGTTTCCAGTTAAATATTTCATATAGTACATAAAGGCCTCTTCTGCTCTCAAGCATTCTGTAAGTATTAATGAAAGCAGTGAATTTGTAGATTTATCTGGTGCCTGAATACCTTTTTCTGCAAATTGTTTCAGAGCTGGATTGCAGCTTCACACAATCATTTAATGTTGGCTCTATATTCATGAAATTGGAATTATGTATCTAAATGTAGGTAGATTGTCAGCAAATCTTCTTCGGAGAGATGGTGCCAGGCCTCACAGATATGACCCAAATCCAAATATTCTCCAAGTTCACAAAAAAACACGTGGACTTCCTTCTCTACTTTAAAGGCAAGGCTTCGTTGACTTGGGTGAAGCCCTGCACAGACCCCAGGGGACTTCCAGCAGGACCTGGCTAGGCAGTGGTGGATTAGATGGATGAGAAGTACTAATTCCAGTACTGTAGAATTAAACCCATGATCTGTCGGGTTTTGCCCTGGTGCTGTTGTTCCACGAGCAGCAGTGCCACGCGTGGGACTCGTGCCGGGGACGGAAAGGGGTGCACTGGCCGAAAGGTCAGCTGGAAGGGTTTTAGCGCTAGCATTTGCAGAATGAAGCAAAATATGTGTCTAAAATCTGACACTTGCATTCCCCAAGATTTAAAGACGTCTGAGGCAAGTACTTCACCTACAATTTGGAGATTGCGTTTACCTGTCTGGTCTTTGGTCTGCTTCTGCTCGAGGCTCTTTGGAAAGCAGGCTGTAATGAATCACAAGTGTTATTCTTCCTTGAACTTTTCTGGGAACACCTCAAAGCCACGCAGAGTAAGAAGCAAGCAGGAGAAGTGTGCAGATCACGTATGAGGTGGACTTGGCAACGTTGATGTGCAAGGTGGGATCACTGAGTCTACTTGCCGGTGACACACATGGTCTCTGGTGTGGTGTGGTGTGATGGCATCAGAGAGCTGCTGCTGCTTATAGAAATGGACAATCATAACAGGAACTTGACATAACAACATTGGTTTTAAGGTTGCTTATCATCATAAAATTCGCTTAAGTATGCCCATCCCCACCACTCATCTTGCTAGTTTAGAAAGGGGCGCATTACTTCAGGTCTTTTTGTCCTGACCCAACAATTCGGTCTAACCTACACATCCTTTCTGAGTCTGGGTAAAAGATACGTATCACGTTGGTGGGGCTCGGACATAGCACGTGGCAGGTAACGGCTTGGGGTTTGTTTAGAGGAGATGTTGTATGTGCACTCTGTGTTTCTGCTTGCTTTCTATCAGTCCAGCTCCTAAACTAAAACAACACACTCGTATAATTCATTAATCTTCTATGCATCTATGCCATTAATATTCTAGTAATCTGATCATTGTGTCCTTAAATAAATAGAAGTCAGCATTCCTAAAAAAGATTATACACTTTTGCATCAGCCGCATGAATAACGGTAACACAGATGCTAACTCTTCCCTGTGCCAGGTACACAGGTAATGTAAGTACGGCTAGGATCCCACTTTAATCCTTAAGAAGTCTTTTAATTCCCTAGGTGCCATTGCTGAGGCTGAGGAGTGATGCTTTTCAGCCAACATTGTAATCCGTACCCCGTTAGGAGACCGTAGCAGCTGAATGGTGATACCAACACTGCGGAGGGTAAACAACTCTTGAGCAAACTCTGCTCTGCTGTGGGAACTTCTCTGTGAGCTAAGAAAAGAAAATGCTTAAAGAAAACATTCAGCTCTTCACATTCCTCTGATACGCGTGTGTTTGTGGGAAGACAACCCTAAGAGGAAAAAAACCCCAAAAAACAACAACAAACACGCCCCCACACACCCAACTCCTTTGATTTGTTCTTAGTATTCAGCAGTCTATAGTTGTGTCTAGGAAGGCCATCTGGATACCTTCATTAAAGGAAGGTTTTATTTTGTGCAGCAAGGTCAGCTCTCAGGGAAATGGAACTCACTGAACAAAGCCAGCAGAGGTCCAACAGATATTGTCTGCGCTTCTAGTTCCATAATATGAGACACAGCAACCAGGCAAGTGCCCCTCCTGCATTCCTGCACTGTGCAGAAGAGAGCCTGGTCCCAAAACCAGAACAAGTGTAAGGTTCAGGGTCATAGTGGTGTGGGTCATGCTCAGGGGCCAGGGTTCAGGGTCATACTCTTTCTAATTTCAGTGCTATTTGGCAGTTTCTGGCCTACTGGATTTGTCTCTCCCAAAACAACACAGCGGAGCACAAGGCACAGGCACTCCTCAACAGTGCGGAACGGATCTGGACATCAAGTCACCTCTCCTGTATTTCTCTCTGCCAGCAATGACTTGGGTATGATGTTCATTTTCCTAGCTATAAAATGGGTATAACTAGACCTCTCAGACTATCTGAAAATTATTCTAAGACTGGTAAAGAAGTCTAGAAAAGCACTATTTTTTTATTTTTCATTGACACGTTTAGGGAGTGTTTTGAATTGCTCTGGGATTATCCAGGGCAAAATGTAGTTTGTGGCTGCAGATCCACAAGGGACAGTCGTGAGAGATGAATTTCTGTCCTCTGGATCCTGAGATTCAGGTGTGCTTTTATTGCAGGTTTTCTCTCGCTGTTTCCATATCCTCGTTGATCAGTACAAAATGACTAAAACCTGAGAGATGGATTTATTTTTTAACTAATGCAAATAATCATGTTGGTTATAATTGTTATTAGGGTTCCTTTGGGAATCTGTTTTTACAAGCACTCAACCCTTTTGTCTCTCCTTTGGGTCTGCAGGCTATGTTGCAATTTATAAAGACACCAGACCTTAGGCTAAATCAATGTCCTTAGGGTTATGAGATGTTGCTAAATATCAAAACAAAATCCCAGTGTTCCCGTTCTTTAACTTCACTATGTTTAATTAGCCATTCCAATTAACCTTCCTTTGTGTTCCCTCATGTTTAAAGGGTTATATTAAAAGTACTGTAGAATTAAAGCCATTTAAAATATGCTGAGTATATTTCAAGGCATTCAGAAAGCTTCTTACATGAAGCTGTCCTCATTTCAGTTTCGCTAATGACTGGTCACTGGGGGCATATTTTCAAACCTCTGCACCTAGGTTGCAAAAATTGTGACAATATACCTACATGTGCATCCAGGTCACAGCGCGTTCGAATGGGAAATCACTTTTGCAGACCTTTTACCGCTTCGCTCTATATGCCTGTGGACGCAAAGGACGTGTAAGTGAGGGCACGTGCATTCTTGCTCTCAGAATTTAGACATTGCCATGCATTTAGACAATGTCTTCTTGCTCAGAGGCCTGACAGAAAGACAAACGCCAAATCAGTATTGCTGAACTCTGGTTTCTGAGATACTCCAGATAATTCCCAGGCTTAGAGAAAACAGCAGCGTGAGAAGCACAGGGAAACCATGGGGAAACACTAAAGCTAACTAAACTGAACCCATCCCTACGAGTTCATAGGATAAGATTCCTGTGTTCTTACAGATGGACGAATAGTACTGAGTAAAAACAGTAAGTTGCCAGAACAATAAATTACCGCCACCTTCCCTGGCCTATCCCCCCCAGCACACCTCGTGCCAGGGATAGGCAACGTCGGGGTCTGTTCGGGATGATGTGAAAGGAGGGTCTCCAAAACTGCGTCTGTAGTCTTTATGAACCCATGCATTTGTTAAAAGTACGCTGATAGCACTCTGTGAGGTAGGAGAATACTATTATGCCCATTTTACTATGCCCAAGGGTGACTATGTTTTGTAGATTTATGTTATATTAGGCAGCTTTTCACTTATTATTCTCTGTGCCTAACTCTCTGGATGCATTTTATAAGCCATCAGGATTTAACTCATGGCTATGGATTTTGTTAGGGGAGAGCAGGTACCTAAAAAGTCCCTGACTTGCCCGGTGTCAATCTGGATGCCTGTGGCAGAATTAGGAACAGAAACCAGTCCATATATTTAATACCTGACTCTTTCCTAGGTAACTTTCTACAGCAGTAGTACTGAAAAATCATTTTAATTCATAGTTTTGCTTGTAGGAGGATATGAATTTCAGGGGTGAAGTATGATGACAAAACAGCATTTATTTTTCAGTTTTCTATGTTTGGAAGGAGCTGAGATAATTCTAAAACCAGGCTACGGTGTTATTTTAGTTAAATTTGTTCCATCAGGGAGTCTGTCTTTAGACCTTCCTTTGGTCTTTATAAAGCATAGGGAGGAAAAACAAAAGAGATGTTTATTTTATTGAAGCCGTGATATTAGAGGCTTTCACTTAAGAAAGCTGTTGGAGTCTGTCTTTGTTTTCTAAGACAAGTTCGGTTAAAAATATAGTATGTTTTGTGTTAAAAAGTTGGATGGCATAAATTCAATAGAGACATTGTCTGGTGTTCTCACTGTATGAGTCGTATGAGTTACAAAGGCCACTAAGAAAAGCAAAGATCCATTTCCCTTTCCTTCTCACTCTCCTCTGCTTTTCATTGGCAACAGTAAAGTTCAACTGCAAGGCATGTGATTGTAATATAATCAAATAACCTGCTGGTGTCTCATAAAGAAGTACTGGTTGTTTAAACGACTGTTCATAACAGACTTGGATGTTTCATAGCTGGTGATGGTTCAAGAATCAGATAACATCGAATCAGTTAGAGTATGAGCTTAAGCTCCTTTGAAAATGTACCAAGAACAAAGCCAACAGCATTACTGATGACTGACTAGTTGGGGGAGACGAAAACAACGAATATATTTAGGATTTTTATCAAGCCTGCTGAGGAATCTCGATGGGAGCAGCTATATAGGCATGTGATAAGCATCAGAGAAACTAGAGATACTGAAAGCTGAAGAATATGGGACATTTAGTACATCTAGCTCCATTTTTACGCCAGCCAGTCTCTAGTAAAACAGATTATACAGAAAAGAGGGATGGCTAAATATAAATCATTCTCTAACAGTTCTTCAGGGTGCATTGTTGGGAAATACTCGCTAACAATATGATCAGTGTGTTTTGTATATTGACTTTGAAGCCAGTGCAGGGAAAGAAAAGCTGTGACTCTGCCCGTGTGCAGAAACACAACCATTCCCCCCGCCGCCCCCTGGCAGGGAAGACCCAACCTTGTGCCTTTCGCACAACCCAGGTCCTCCAGGGTGTCTCCACAGCAGACGCCGCTGCTGAAGCTCGCTCCAGAAGTAACTCCTTCGGAGCGAGACATTCCTACGGTAGCACAGCTCTGCAGGGAAGCTCATGTCAGGGAACAAAAGCACTCTGTGAGAACTTCGATATAGAGAAGTGTTTTTAAGATTAATTCATTAGCTACTGTATTGCAGATCTCCTGTCGAGGTAACCTTAAGTTCAATGGGGACAATGTTTATAAACCTGGTACTTAAATGAGCAAATTTGGGGTAAAAAAACCCCAAAGCGTACATAACATTGATCTTTGAAGATGCATCGTTTTGTCTTATCAGCAAAGGTGCATTCAAAAACCAGACAGTTGCCACTGAGAGTGAGAAATAAAACAACAAAAAAAATCCCTCCCTTTGCTTCAGGCTTTTGGATGCACTGGATTAAGTTCATTGCTAATTAGACACAATTGTGAAGCACAATTATTTATGAACCTTCAATGGGCCGAATTCATGAAAGGAATAACGAGTATATATTTTCCTTTTGTAGAATTTTAATGAAGAAATGGCATTACTATTCATTATTTATCCACTTTCAAATTGTAATGAATAGTTCTACTGGCAAACACCAAATTTCTGTATTTACAGAAAGGCAGAACATGTGTAGATAATAACACAGTTCAGTATGTATGAAATTCTGTATTTCTATAAATATAGAAATAAAGAAATTATCACCAGGACTATTCATTAAAATTTGAAAGTAGTAAATAATAAATAGGAATAACATTTATTCATTAAAATCCTCCAAACAGAAAATATTGAGTCTTTCTTTCTTAAATAAATCCAGTACAATATTTCTCTGAGAAAGTTGGCTTTTATGATGATTCTGCTTTGGGATTATTTTTTTTTGACATTTTTTCATATGCAGCCTTTATTTTAAACAGCATTAACCCATGTGTCTTCATTAATAGTTGAAATAATACATGATGCTGTGAAACAAAGACAATTTAGAGAGCTTGTCTTCCCTGGCTGAATCAACTCTTTTTAGCACCATTCTGACCACGGATATCTGCCTCCTAAAGATGAGATGTTTGTGTCTGCCTCCCCGAATGGTATCACAGGGGCATTCACACACAGGCTGACCCAGGCGTGTGAAGATGAGGCTGCAAATGGGGTGTTTTGATGGCTCAGTCCCCCAAACAGCTCCACTGGAATTGCAGAGCCTGCAGTACTCAACTCCCACGCGGATTTTACAGACAGACGACTCAGTGAGTGGAAACAAAACCTCCTCACCACCACCAGAAATGGCAGGAACTGCCACGTGAAGCTCTGAAGCACTCAGTTACACATGCAAGACTGTGTGGCTTGCCTCTGGTGGTTTTTAACCTAATAAGCTCCAATATATGAAAGAAAATCCAAGCAAAGATTTTCCCATCATTTAGTTTAATAAGACTGGAAAGCGATCCCAATGTATCTCCTCTGTGCAGTGTCACTCTTGTCCTCCAGCCATTGCTCTCCTGGCTTCTCCTCTGAAGGCTTGCTGTGTCCTCCATCCATTGGGCCACAAGGTCGTTGCTGAAGATTGAATTCATGTAACCTAAGCAATGTCGTCCCTTAAAAATACACCTACAGTTTAATTACATATTGTATTAATTAATCTTCAGAAAGCTAAAACTTCAATACTATTTTAATTCCTTATACAGTAATTAAACTCTTGGACCCTAAAAAGAACATAGAGATTGACTTTTTAAACTCCAGTAGAATACGGGATATTAGAAAAAGCCTTACAGATTAATTAATTAACTGTCAGGTAAAGAGAAATGCCAATTTTGATAGACAATACTTAATATTTTGGCCCAGTGTATGCCAACCTTAGGGCCTGACGGAGTCATTCAAGTTCTTTGCAGTTTGGGGCATCTCTCACGCTGCTGAACAATAATAGGTCTGTTATTAAAAGTTCATCATCAAGTAAGGGAATACTTTTTCTCTTGATAGCTGAGAATCTGAGGTCCAGATAAATCTCACAAGTTTAAGATTAATACAAAAGAAATTTAATTTGTTAGTCATGGCTTTTTTTATTAATATCTTACAGTTTGATTTAGACCATGAAGTAGAGAGAACAAACAGTTTTCCAGTTAAAAGGAAAGAAACGTCTGGCTTTGGAAGCTGGCAACTACTGTCTTGCTAGAAGTTTCTGGGTGCATCAAAAGTTTCTCTTCGTCATCCTGTTGCAATGTGACACGCAAATGACGCTGGTTTACCTGCAAAGGAACCAACAAGGTAATTTCTGAAGGATCATTAAGTCGTGGTGAGTTACCTTCATGTGATAGTTCATCCCTCATTCATGTAAAATGTAGGTTACTGGTACAGGTTGTCACCATTTAGATGTGGCAATTGAATTTTCAGTTTGGCACCTAAGATTTTTGAAGGAAAAAAAATTCCTAAAAAATGAAAGAATGCTAAATATTTACTCATGTTTTGCCTACATGCCATAAAATCTCAGCCTTGATACTGCTTACATGCCATTCATACCTCTGCTTTCTGGTTAGCCAACGTACCATCCTTTTACAGTAGTTGTAGTGTTCTTTTGTGATGGTTGTGTGAATGAGACGTTACAAGTCTTCAAAACCAACAGGTGACCTCCCAAGTCTTACAGAAGAGACCTTGTAAAGAAAAGGGCAGGGATTCAGATGACCCCCAGGGACCAGTTACCCATACAGGGATGTCGCTGCAAAGAATTAAGACCTGTTTACATGGTGAGATGTTCCTTTGATTTAATGACGCTGTGGCTGACACTTAGAGTTCAACAAGCACATACTTCTATGGGAGTGTAGCCCATCTCAGTCTCTTCAAGAATGACGGCAGAAAAAAAAGTCCAGAAAAATACAGAAGTGGTCACAGGATGTTTCTTTTTTAATGCTGTATCTCTAGAAGTAGTTTTATTTTGAAGGAAGAAATTTAGTAAGCAAATACAGTACTTTTACACAATCTTCACTAGGATTAGGCTTAGGGCTCAACTCCCTTGAGACACTGCAAGGCACGACCATTATTTTAAAGAAGCAGCATGACCATTATTTTAAAGAAAACCCTTTCTCTTCAGGAAGTTATGTCTTGTTATACATTGGGTGCAGCGTGGGTTGAAATCCTCTTCTGCAGGAGGAGTTGATGCTCCTGGAAAGACGGTGGAGCTTCCCACGACCTGGGGCATGGCAGCTCTGCAGCCCTCTCCCAGCGGAACGCCGGCCAGCTGTAGAGCAAGTGCCAGCACTGCAAGAACCAACAGAGCTCCTCCGTGACTGCACCCAAATGCTTTCTGGTTTGATGCAAATACTGAGTTACTGAATGGTTGTCCTGCTTCTGCGTAACGTGGGGAGGAAAAGCCAAAGGCTGGTGGGGCGGGCAGGAGGCTGCGTGGAACGATGTGCCGCAGCGACCCCAGCGCTCCGGCATTTCAGGAGCTCTTCCTCCTGGGCAGCTTGAGCCAGGACTTCTCGTTGGGTGGAAACTGCATCTGTCAAAAGGCCCCTTTGCATTCTACACACGGCATTTCAAGGGTTTCCACGTGGTTCTCAATAGCCGAACCAGGACTTACAACCCCACAGTAATCCTGGCCTCCCTCCTTGAGGGCTCAGTGATAGATGATGGCATATGGCCCTTGCTACAGTCAGATCAGCTTAAAAACATCTGTTTGGCTTTGGTGTTTTGAATCTTTCTGCAGCAAGCTGCTTTTCCTTGCTTTTCAAGTTTGCTTTCCTGTACATAACATTTACCTCATGATCTGAAAACAATTTTACACGTAATAAAGTTTAACTATTTGATATTTTTCATTTCAAAAGTAAGTAACAGACATTTAAGAGAATATTCCTTCTTTTAATGACACACATGGCAGTATTTTTAAACACCAAATGACATCCACAGTAAATTTTTTGGTCTTTCTCTAGCAAACACTCTATCAGCAAAGTTTTCCCGTATTTACAATTTTTTTTTTCTTAAGATGTTTTACTGCATTTGGTAGAACTAACATCTGCTTCTCCAGGGATTTTCCTGTTTATGACAATTGGAGATGTTTTTGAAAACTATTTGAATTAAACTTAGCCTGCTCAGAGATGTTTCCACAGGAGCTGACTGTACACATGCAGTTTTCTCTGATGACATTTGACAGAGCTGTTAATTCCTCTTGACTCTGATGTATGATATCACATTACAGGAGCTGGAGCAATCCACTGATACACGCACATGCAAAATAATGTTTACCGATTAGTTACCGTTTGTTCTGTTCAAAAACAAAATCCCTGAAACAAGCTGTTCCATCGGCAAAGAAGGAAGGAGCTGACACTCCCTATTAATATCGCTCTTCAACCCTTGAGGTGATCCTTTTCCTCCTAGACACTGGGAAATCCCCGCTGTTGCATCCAGCAGCCGCTTGGCGAAGGCAGAGGAGGATGGACAGGCGCCTGATCAGCCCCCCGGTGCACCAGCGGGTGCTGCCAGCCCCTTCACACGGCAGCGACAGCCCACAACTCTCCCCATCACCTTTGTCCACGCTGTAACACAGATTTGTCTTTCGGGCTCCACCAATTTTTGCTTGAATTTCTACCTTCTCCCTTCCTAGAGGCTACGCAGATGGACAGCCAAGTCAGCCCACTCTCTGGAGGAAGTCAGACTTCAAAGGCTGGCCAGACCCTCAGGAGCCACGTGAGCTTTGGAAGAGCGTCACTCCAGGAGGAGAGGATGCTCAAGAAGCTGGTGGCAGTCCTGGTGCCCTGTCCCTCGGTGAGTGAGGAGTGCTGCGAGGTGTCCCTGGCAGGTCCCTCTGTGTCCGTGCACGGCCCCTCACACAGCAGCCACTTTCCTTCTACCGTTTGGCCAGAGGAATTTTGCCAAGACTTTTGTTTCAGCCTTCCACAGAGTGAAGTCCAAAAGGAGTAGCTGTGAAAGCAAAATATTTTTGCCAGCTGAATCTCAATTATCAGATCAGCAGCCATAGTCGTGTGCGTAAACTGTCTTTTTTTTAAAAAAAAAAAAACACTCCAAAGTACAAGAATTCTAGGAATTCTTTTGGGACTGTTACTGATGAAATCTCTTATTTCCTCTAAAGAGTGATAGTCCTTAGGGAATTGCCACGAGTTGTAAGAAAAGCAAGGTGCTGCAATGTAATGTAACATGATTTAAATGTGATACCATCTGATTATCATTGCTCTTAAGTGCTGAATCTGCAGTATCTTTTTCTGCACAGTCTTAAGAAACCTAACGCAAGAAAAAAAATCTCAAAAGACAGAAGTGATGCTTCTGCATTAAAGTGATACCTTTGGAATTCATAAATTTGATTGCAAATATAGTTCCAAACATGACACTATTTACGTTGGAAATATAAAAACAAGTATTTTTCAGTTGTTCTCAAGTCACTAAATCAAAGTACTAAATGGAGTCTTCACCACTAGCCTTTCTCTTATTTTTCCTCATATCTTTGCTTTTTGGTTAGAATCAATTATCTGTGCCAACATTAAAAAAAAATTACATTTTTTCTTCTTTTGATGAAGTAAAACCATTTACAGTTTGATTACATGAATCAACATGGACAATAAGAGACAACTTCAACTAAAGAAAGATGTATTGATTCCTGAATATGCAACGTCTTTGACGTTGCCTGGAAGGGCGTTTCCTTGGTCAAGAAGACCAGGTCCTTTCACTGATTACATATTATCCCTTCTGCTCTTCCATGTGTCTAATTATTCTTACAATTAAAATAGATTGCATGATCTTTCATCTCAATCTTTCTCTTTAAGAAAAAGAGAATTTAAACCTTAATTTATGAACTCTGATCTTATTAACCTTTCATTCGATTTGCTTCTGTGCCTTAATCTTGTAAACAGGCTATTATAGTTTCTGCAATTTTATTTGGTATGTGCTATTTCAAGACACTCTGAAAACTACAGCTCACCTGCACAACCTAAACTAAACATTTTCTCTCTTCTGCATCCTTGTTTAGTGTTCTGAGTCCCATAATTTGCTTCAAACCTTAAGGGGGGAAAAAAAAATCATTTAACAACCCGTGTTAATAAATAGCAATGTTGTTGTCTTCTGCCAGTGGTTTCTCAAGCAGTCCCTTTCTGTCCAGAGCAGAAAGAAATTCTCCTTTTTGCCTCCTCCCGAAGTAACTTGTGCTCTCCACTCCTGCTGCGGTTTCTTCAGATGTGCTTTGTTTTCTTTGTCTCTGCTATTTCCATCAGTCCAGATTGTCTTTATTTCCTTTTTTCCCCGTTGTCTTTATTCCTTTCCTCCTTCAATCGACATCAGGACCGTAGCTTTTAAAAAGCAGTCATGCTGCTCCTTTTCCTCCCTAGTTTTTACCATCTTATTTGTTCATCTTGGTTTATGAATGCTCTGTCCTCCATTCTTCATTCATTTTATTGCAGTCTTGCTGCTTCTTAGAATCATAGAATCATAGAATCACTTGGGTTGGAAGAGACCTTCAAGATCATCGAGTCCAACCATAAACCTATGCCAAAACCACCCCTAAACCATGTCCCTCAGCACCACGTCCACCCATCTTTTAAATACCTCCAGGGACGGCGATTCCACCACTTCCCTGGGCAGCCTGTTCCAATGCATGATAACCCTTTCTGTGAAGAAGTTTTTCCTAATATCCAACCTAAACCTTCCCTGGAACAACTTGAGGCCATTTCCTCTTGTCCTGTCTCTTGTTACTTGGGAGAAGAGACTGACCCCCACCTCACTATAACCTTCTTTCAGGTAGTTGTAGAGAGTGATAAGGTCTGCCCTCAACCTTCTCTTCTCCAGGCTAAACAATCCCAACTCTCTCAGCCGCTCCTCATAAGACCTGTTCTCCAGACCTCTCACCAGCTTTGTTGCCCTTCTCTGGACACGCTCCAGCACCAAAATGTTCTTCCTTCCCTTTCATTTCCTAGGATTCTACCTTGTTCTGTATCTCAGATCTTATTATTGCCCTGGATTCCCCTCCCTCTGAAATGCCACATCTGCCTCTGGCTGCTGACGGGCACTTCTACTTTCATTCTCCTGCCCGCACTCAAGACGAGGGAAGATATTTCCCAAGGATGCATAGCTACTTCACTTCCCTCAGGAGCAAGACCTGCATGCAATTTAGGGGGTTTTTTTCCCTTCTCATCCTACCCATGGATTTTCAGAAGAGGCCAGTTCCTCGCCCTGTGAGTCAGAGCCCTGCAGCTGGTGCAGGGTTTGGTGGTGTGAGGTGCTCTTAAGCTCGGAGGAAGGACCATTGGGACTGTTGTGTCTGGTGGTCAGAGGGCACCCTACATTAACTGCTATTTGCCACCTTTTCTTTAAATTTTCTGTATTCCTTAGGAGTCTGGAGACTAGTTCCATCTGCTGGGAGAAAGTAAGTAGCATTACTGGTGTCACATCGGAGTTTGCTGGAGGCTGTGGGATTTTGTAGGGGTCAGAGGGCAGCAGCCCTCAGGTACTATCTGTGGTGGGACAGGGAGCTGGGGATCCCCAAAAGAAGTTCAGGACTATGCAAAAATAGAAGGTGTTCTATGTTCTGGTGGACAGTTGGCTGAACATGAGCCAGCAGTGTGCCCAGGCAGCCAAGAAGGCCAATGGTATCTTGGCTTGTATCAGGAATAGCGTGGCCAGCAGGAGCAGGGAAGTGATCTCCCCCCTGTACTTGGCACTGGTGAGGCCCCACCTTGAACACTGTGTTCAGTTTTGGACTCCTCACTGCAAGACAGACACTGAGGTGCTGGAGCACGTCCAGAGGCGGGCAATGGAGCTGAAGAGGGGTCTGGAGCACAGGTCTCCTGAGGAGTGGCCGAGGGAACGGGGGTTGTTCAGCCTGGAGAAAAGGAACCTCAGGGGAGACCTTCTCACTCTCTACAGCCACCTGAGAGGAGGGTGCAGCCAGGTGTCCTGGTTCCGGCGGGGAGAGGGTTAATCCCTGTCCGGGACACAGGTATTCCCTACCAGGTGACTCCATGCCGGCACTTAAGCAGGAGCTGGCTGGGGGTGGCTGGTTTGGAAGTCGCTGCTTGGGAGCGACCGTGGGTTCCCGGTGCTGGTCGGTGCTGGTAGGAGCCGTGTTTATTTCCTCCACCAGTGTTACTGTCGTTGGGGTTTTTTCTATTTCCTTGCTGCGCTGTTAAACTTTTTCTTTTTTTATTTCAACCCACGAGTTTTTTTTCCTCCCGAATCTCCCTCACTGCGGCGGGCTGAGCGAGCAGCTGCCCGGTTCTCTGTTGTTGGCTGAGGCCAAACCAGGACAGGAGGTGGGGGTCAGTCCCTTCTTCCAAGTAACAAGCGATAGGACAAGAGGAAACGGCCTCAAGTTGCACCAGGGGAGGTTTAGGTTGGATATTAGGAAAAACTTCTTTACAGAAAGGGTTGTCAAGCATTGGAACAGGCTGCCCAGGGGGGTGGTGGAATCGCCGTCCCTGGAGGTATTTAAGAGACGGGGAGACGTGGTGCTGAGGGACGTGGTTTAGGGGTGGTTTGACAGCTTTAGGGTTGATGGTTGGATGTGATGATCTTAAAGGTCTTCTCCAACCTACATGATTCTGTGATTGTAAGATGGGATTTTTTTTGTAATTTCTCTGTGTACAAAGCTTGTCTTGTATAACTTAGTTGTCTTTGGCAAAGGAGAAGCGCAGAAAGGACGGTTGTTTGGTTTGTTGATTTTTCATATTTATTTTTCAATAAGTTCCAGACGGTAGGTGCAAATAAAATCAGAGGTTTAACTTCAGGACTAATAAGAAGGCGAAGAAAAAAGGGATTTTTCTGAAAGAAGCAGAAACAACCAACAGTTCAAACCACAGGTGCCTTCAATAATATGAGAGCTCTAGGGGAAGGCACCAGCCAGGACAATTGGTCTACTTTGATTCCAAGGTAACTGAATTCACTGTCAGTAGTTCAGACTTTACTCTGTTCTTAGTCTCGCCCAGCTATGAGAATAAAAAGCCCGTGCTCCAGCATGTGGAGAGGGCTGGAAGCATGGAGAGAAGTCCTGTGATTTCTCTCTGTGCAATACCTTAAGGCTGGAGTTCTGCAGGCTACGTTAAAAAGATTGGACTGAAAATCATATCAAATATATATGCAGGAGACATAGCCATGCTGCACTGGAGAATTTTTCAACTGTTGATACATTTAAAATATGTCATGAAAAAAGTAATTGATGCCATGAAGAAACATGGGGGTTTTCCCTCTGCTCACTCTTTTCTTTGTTTTCTTTCTTACTTTAATTCTGCTACTTTCTTTTCATAGCTGCTAGTTGCATATTCTTTCTTACCAATTTCTAGGTACAAACCAAATCAACCTGCCAAAGCAGGCCTGGTTTGGCGATCAACAATTATCTTTCATGTGCTGTCATTGTACTACTATGCTGTAAATCCTAGTGCTTTGTTTTTTCTTTTATTTCCAATGGCTGCAGTGACCTTTTCACACAGTTTTGGTTGCACCAGTGAAAATCCAGGCTAACCAGCTCATTAAAGAGTAAACTGACACAGAGACACACATACATGTATACATATATAACTTTTTACGGGAAGCAAAGCAGGACACCATCTATATTTCTCGT
Source organism: Chionis minor (assembly GCA_013398295.1). NCBI lineage: Eukaryota > Metazoa > Chordata > Aves > Charadriiformes > Chionidae > Chionis > Chionis minor. The sequence goes on along the minus strand of VZSF01000955.1, from coordinate 199,703 downwards.
ACAGAGGGAACAGAAGTTAATTTGTAGGTTGGTGAGAGAGCGCTTGTGACACTGCACTCCATTTCACATCAAGAGACATTAACTTGAAATTACTGTTTCCAAGTGAAACACTTACGACTCAAAGCATTAATTTGCATTAGCCCACGATAAGGCTAGCCTGTAAATTGAGTTATTGAAAATAACTCGCAACCATAGCACCAAGGAAGGAATTAACTAGGAATGTTTTCCTATAAACATAAGCTGGTATTTTTTTCCAGGTAGTTAAAACACTAAAAGTGTGCAAAATGTAATCAATTTAGTTTTCTAGTAAAGTCATTATTTAACAAATTGTCACTATGGAAGTAATCAGTTTGGATAAATTTGCGTTGGCTGGGTTTTATCTCCTCACTTTTTAGTTTCATGTGAACAGCCTATTAAAACCCGTGGTTTGGGACAAGCTCTACATTTTTCTCTTACAGCTGTGAGGACAATGGTCATTCTTTACAAATTTAGTTCAAGGTAATGGGATGTTCTACCCAATCTGGCAGAAAGATTTATAACTTAGCAACTGGGGGCTAAATTTCTGTGTTGTAAGCAAGTCTTGTCTCAGGCAAATTTCACCTCTTTTGAACATCATAAAGATTATTTAGAAAAATCTTCATAAAATACACTTTTTACCCTTTGTGTGCTCCTATGACAACCACTCAAAGCGAGTTAACAATCGGCAGTGTTACTAACTAAAATCGACACCGGCAAAATTATTCTAGATTCTTACTGATTACCAGCTGCACGTGCACCACTACTGTTTTAAATACCAGACGAGCCGATGTTGTCCCAGGTAAATATAGTCAAGCAGGTCCAATTTTTTCAATCCTCGCTCAGATTTCTGTCCTCACTCGGTGTCCTATCTTCGATACAAGAATGGAAATGCTTGCAAAATTCCTTATCTCTCTAAAAGCTTATCTTTCTTTTCAGGAGCCACCCGGGCTGCTGCCCCCAAGGGGGAATGCAGTTGCCCCCACCCCCGTGTGGGCATGCCCCCATCCCTCCCTATACGGCTGTGCAAGAGGCACATACCTACCCGATCACCTTTTGGCCCTCTCCAAACACCATTCCAATTTATTACACCCGAAGTTACTCTGGAAGAGGAGAGAGGAAAACAGTGAGGACTAATTTTCCAGCCTAAGAACCTTTAAATCCAGACGCTCTCTCCTTGCATTCTGTTCCCATCTACACCTATGCTTGTGCTGTAGTAGCAATCCTTTTGTTTTCCTTCCTTTCTTTTTAACCGAACAGCAAACTTCCAAACCCAGCGTCCCAGACGTTCCAGCGGGGAAGTGAAGCACCTGTGAGTTTGTGCAGAGGGCACAGCCCGGAGGGAGACTCATAGACCAGTATATGAAATTATTCCCTCTTCCCCACGGTGACGGGGTGGCCGGGTGACTGGCGGTTGGGTTCGCCCTTTGGGCTGGCAAGAGTGAAGCGAACCTGCGGAGCTACCCCAGCAGTCGGAAGGATGGATGGGTCTCCGAATTACTGCCGAAATTCCGCCCTAGATCAGGCACAGGGTGTCTGGTTTTCTACTTGCACACGCGTATGGTAAATAGTACAATCTATATAAAAGGCAGGTGCCACTGTTAGGTGTGTAGGTGAAGAGCATTAGCAAAGGAGCAGGCTGGAATCGTGTGGATTCCCGTACGTACTGCGTGTTTTCCATGGAGCGGAGCGTTGCGCTGCAGTGCCTTACCCCTGCCCCTCTTGCATCCCGTATTCTATCTGCCTGCCATGCCCGACAGGGCACCCCGCCGTGTATCTCTCAATTGCTTCTCATGAGTAAGGACATTATTTTTGATCCAAACTAATATGTAATTATCTATTTCAGAATGTTTTATTAGGAATTAGGACCCTTTTTATATTTTAACCAAACATATTCATTTCACAGCATGTTAAAAATCATTTTCTCTCTCCTAACTGTGTTTATCCTTTCTCTGTAATATTTCACAGCTGAAGTCCTTTTCTAAGCGAGCTTGAAAAATATTGTCTGGTTTTATTTTTTTTAAATTGAGCATATATGGACAAAATCTATCCTCTCCTTTCTTGTCCTTAGCATGCTAAAATGTACCTGTGTTCAAATATTAAGAAATAAAACAAATATAAATTATGCATTTTCCAAGTTAATTTAAAATGCATTATGCACCGCTTTGTTCTCTGGAATTAGTATTATTAAGGGGACAGATCTGTATGGATTAATTTTGAGTCAGTTTATTCACTTCTTTGTAATTCAGTGGCAAGGATTTCTGTCCCCAGGCATCAAATTAAAATTTTTACTGTAAGTAACACATACACAATATGGACCTCTTTGTATTGTTTCTTTGTTTTTCTATCAGAGAGCGTATTTACATATTGTATTAATTCACAAAACCATCTCTTTCAAAGTAAACAAAACTTTTTCCCCCCCTTTCTTGTCAATTATTTTAATGTTCCCATTGTCACTGTACCCAATTGGCACCTAGTTCTTGTTTTGAGGTTGGGTTTTTTTTTTCCCTTTCCTCCAATAATCACATAATATTTAGCTGTGTCTTCCCTGAGTTCTGCCACAAGCTGAATAACCATCCAACCACTCTCTCCTTCCAAATATTTTTGGTAGTGTTTAAGCTGCTGCTTCGTGATTTTTCTATTTTTTTTTAAAAAACAAGCTATTCAATGATCATTTTAAAATACTGTTTTATTGTAATAATTCTTTGCACTTACATGTTTTAAATCTTTATTTTTCCCTAAACTGAGCAAGAAAATAGAGTCTGCTTTCTTAATTAGTCTTCTTTAAACAAAATATCCCTTCATATGCACTAATAAAGACTAAGGATCATTTCTCTCTTGTTTAAATAACTGCTTGCTGTAGTATAAAATTGTAAGAGACATGATGCAGATCAAGATGCTGGCTTGAAGTGGGGAAGAGGAACAAGCAGTGCAATAATAAGCAGATTTTAATGATTTACTATAAATCAGCATTTTTGCCCTGTCAGTGAGATTGAAGAGGCAGACAGCTCCTCACATGTCTGCCTAGCAAATGTCTTCCTGATGAATCATGTGCTCTGAATCACTGATCACAACATTCAAACAGCACATCCAAATAATGAGGAAAACATATACACAGCATTCTTACGGCTAGTCTAAAACTGCAGGAATATGTGTTTTTAGTGGTGTGGTAGTTAAACCCCTACATTGATACTGTGTCTGTTCAGCAGAGGGTAATATAAGGTTAACTATTGATGCCCTAGCTTTGCTTCCACTTGTTAAACCGACAGTGAAAATCTAATCTTTACATACTCTGCAGGAAAAAAGAAGGCAAAACTGGGTAACAGTCTGTATTTTTAAATATTTTTCAACAGAGAAATGCATCAACTTATTGAGAGAAATACTACTGCCATTAATTAGAAAACTACCAAGGCTAGTGTTTTATACACAGGGTAGTTTAGTTTGCTAAACTAAACGTAATGCATCGTTACTTAGTTTTTTTAATTTTTAGACCATTGTTAATAATTTCAGCGGATCACCAAGATAATAGTGGCTCTAAAAGATTATGCGTTGCGTGTCACAATCTCCACTGATCCTCCTCGCGATCCTGCCAGTGCTTTCAGGTAACTAAATAATTGTCATCAAAGTCCCCTGCAGTTGTGGGGTGTGACTGACTCAAGTTCTCCACAAAAAAACTCGCAGCTTTTTAAGGATGCCTTGGGCACGGCAAAGACTCGGGCGGGTGGGGGGAGAAGGGGATGAGGCGCAGCCCCAAAAGCTCTGGGAGAATTAAGGAGTGAACTGCAGAGTGGGGTCTAGCCTCAGCCTTCACGGGCAGCACTGCCACGAGCAGTAGCGGGATTTGAAGGCGTCAGACAAAACTTCCCCAAGTACGTATGGGAGCTGACCCAACTCTCCCCCTTGGGTTCAAGAAGGCCGATAGTCTGCCCAGCAGTAATAACTGTGCTAATTGTCGTCCTGGCTTACAGGAGACGCTCTGGCGAGGCTCTCGCACCGCCACAGCTGAGTGAGGGTAAGTCCATTTGCAGGTCAGCTCGGGGACCTCATCCTGCTGCTTGCTAACTTGGCTGCTTGCGGATAAAATGAGGACTTCAGCTTCCACCAATCTCTGTCCTTTAACCTTTTAGTAACACTATCGTTTATTCAGCAAACAGTTATGAAAGAAATAATTTTGTATCAGTAGAAACCACAGATTTAGAGACTTTAAAAAAGAATATTATTCCAAGTTTGTTTGTGGTGATGTTTTGAAAGACAGTAACTTGTAACTCTTCGTTTTGTAGACTGTAGCTTCTGCATTTATTACTAATTTTCTGCACTGCTCTAAACGCACTATGCACATTTAGTTAAAACCATTCATATACACAGTATTTGCAGTTCAAGTCATCCTTACGCAGAGTTGGTAAAAGGTTTTCCCTGGCGATCATGCAGATGAGCTGGCACTAGAAACCCACCGATGGTTTTTCCTCCATGCCCCTGTATCCTGCTACCCATTTGATGCAGAATCACAATATGTGTTTTTGCAAGAAGCTGCTGGCCATTGTTTGAAGACATGAAATTCAAAGTCCTCGTCTTTTCTGGTTTGTACTCAAGGGAAAATATAATAACGGGCTTTTAAAACAATAAAATGTCCGTGTATTTTAGACATGACTATGTCAGGCTCGAAAATGTTTTTCAAAAACATATCCATTTGTTTAATTTGAATAAGAACATACTTAATTTCATGGTCATTTGGTTAAAGCAGTTATTTTTATTAATGTGTTATTGAGCTAGAAGCTGAGGGCACTGGTCAGTTTGCTACTGTATAACTCACTCGCTTGGAGAATGAAGTCTCGCACTACAAAGGGGAAAACTCATATGTGCTATTTAGGAATCACAATGGTATATTTGATCTGTGTTCTTATTTTATTCAAAGTAAGGAGGGGAAAAAAACAAAACGCTCAGACTGCTGATTTCTGCAGAAAAAATCTGCAAATGAACTGTTCTATTAGCACAAACGTACAAAAGTCTTTAGAATCTCTCTCTTCAAAAGCATAATTAGGTATTTATTTCAGACATACTAACATCTTTGCAGTAGCTAATAAGATGCAGCCCATTTGAATATTAATATAATAAATGATTAAATTAAACAGCAAGATTCAGACTCAGAAATAGCCTTTATAGGTCCCAGGGGGTCACTAAAACTGTATTCCATTTCTTCCTACAGTTAACATAGTACAAGGGACATGAATGCGTAAAGCAATATTTGTCTTATGAAACATGGAGTTTTATATTGTGCTATTCAGTTTTATTACTCCACAGTTTGAAGCTGAGGCCTGTGATGAAGTCACCATGCTGGGACCCAACAGCAACTCTTCCTGTTTCAGTGCTTTTTGGCATCAAAGTGATGCATCGTTGCTTTGGCAGAGGCAAACCGAGTGGCAGGCTACATATAAATAGGTTAACAATGTTGGCATGGGATGAACTAATAACAACACATACAAAAAAAGTTCTTGTAAAGTAAAGAGCTGAGGAATTTTTCATCTGTACGTTATTATGTATTTATTATTAATCATATGCACCCAATAATGTGCAGAATTAATATCAACGGCACGAGGATGATAGGTTGGGCTTATTTTTTCCCCTGTATACCAGATACAAGAAAAATAGGCAAGGTAGGCAATTATAATTGGCCATTATTCCAATAAAGGTGTTTCCCTTCTCAAATTAGTCCATGAAAACTGCACACTATCCAAATCCCATGAACCTGAGAGGTGTTAATAAACATCTGGTCATGGTTTTTGCTTAATTAGCAATCCTTAGTTTGGACTGAAGTCTGTTTATGTAAAACAAAACACACGTACGCGCACATGTGCGTGTGCACGCACACACACACACTCTCTCTCCCCCACCTCCTTATAACAATAACAAAAAAAGAGAGGTTTTTGTTTTGTGAGGCACAGCCCTTCAGCAGTCCAAACCAGCTTCTTGTAAGTGCTCGGTGGGAGAATTGGATTTTTAAGTCTTATCATTTGTCAACACAGCAGAATAAAATGAAAGCTATGTGGATTTGTCTGTTTCTCTTCATTTTGCCAGACTAACGTCACCTCAATCAGACCTACAAAATCCCTGTATTTTATTGGAAACAAAATTACCATTTTTAAATGCAAAAAAAAATTGCATACGTACTATAGGTTACTGAAAAATGCCATTTTATTATTCTTAGCATCCAAAATCTTACAGCACCATCTCTCTAAGGAGCAGCATTGGCAGGGAGGTAATGGATAAACATGCAACTGGGCTTGCAAGACTATACTGTCTAAATTAGATAAAAGAAAAGTAGGAAGAAAACTCCAAGATAAGTGGTACAAAGTAAATCAAAACAAATCATCTTACCAAACTTTATTCGCATCTGATACCATTTTTAGAAATTAAGGTCAGTTTTGTGGAACTAATAGGGAGTTACACCTATATATCTTGGGCACCATGACAATGCTTGAGAGGAAGATTTATACACTATGGTTGCAGATGCAGAAGAAAGATATGAGAGATCAAATGGAAGTGCATGATAACAAATGAAAAATGGTCCCCACAGCCCATAAATTAATTGAGAAAAGAAGGTTGTCATTATTTGAACATGCTTTAAAATAAGGTATGGGGTCCAGATGGCAGAGAATAGATAGGCCAACAAAGTTTGAGTAATTGATGACTTAAAAATAAAACAAGATCTTAAAGAAATGAATCACGTTGGGAGAGTTAGAGGAGGAATATTAGATGAAAAAGCACAAAAACTCCTCGAAACTTCAGAGCAAAAATCAAAGTATAGGAAAACAGACACATTTTTTCGTGAAGGATCTAAATAAATGTAAGTAATAAATATTTCAGGCAGCAATTGTATCCCCATTAAGGACACTTTTCTATTGTCATTTCATTAACCTATTCAGCTTTGTTTTCATGCTTTTATTTCTCTTTTCTGTGGTCCAAGTTTTTTTTTAGGCATGAACTGAAAGAAATTAACAAAGCCTGTGCTATAAAAATCACAATTACTGCTTCTGCTCCCATCACTGCTGTTAGCTCATAAGGTGACCGCAAAGAGCCCTTTAGTAAACAGTGACATGCTTCCCAGAGCTTATTGTCTGCATTTACAGTATCCGATTGCCAGCAACCCAGCCTGTTGGGCTGGTTAAACCCAAACCCTTCCTCGCCTCTTTTTTCAGCTTAGCAGGGTCAGGCGGGACAGGGGGGAAGTGACAACACTCGTACGGGTTTTATTCTGGGGGTTCCCCCCCCCAGCCCTTTCACTGGTTTTAGTCTTTGGCCCCACACTGAAGGGGTGGGAGCGCATCCCTTTAAACAGTAGTTCGGTATTACGCAATGCCAAGTAATAAATACATAAACTATGTACAATCGTATTATTTTTGCCTTCGGAATTTAACCATCTATCCATAGAGGCAATGAAAACATCTATATGGGGGAGAGTGAGTGTGTCTCTGTGGGGGGGGGGGGGGGGGGTGTGTTGGGGGGGGGGGGGGAGGGGTGTGTGTGTATATACGTGTTTGCATATGTATCTACACTTTGTGTGTGTGTGTGTGCGCGCGCGTATGCATGTGTGCATTTTCCATATTTATCGCTTTTCAGTACATTAGAGCATTTAGTACTTTGGAAGGCACTCATCCAAACAGAGCTCCATGTAAATGCTCTGTGTACAAGCCAAGAAAGAACGGCTCCAGGCTGATAGAAACCTCAGAAGTATGTTAAATCATAGTACTCAACTGTTCCTCATTAGAACACTCCTCATTTCTTTCTTTTTTTTCCTCCACTTAAAAAAAAAAATAATTTTTCCTCAAAGCCACTTAGTTCGATGCTGTACTCTAGGAGCATATTATGAATATTCAGATTGAAAATAGAGAACCATCTAATAACGTGGAACACAAAGGAGCCCTGAAATGTATCCAGCCTCTTATTTACATTGTTATGAGAGATATTGCATTATCAAACAATGGCTCCATTCCACACTGTATCTGTTACCCCTCGCATTAGGCTCCTTGGGAACTTATTATTGATGACAAAAATGCATCTAATGAGAGACTGCAGAATCGCTAAATGTATAGGTAAGCTATATTGCCTATAAGAAAGATAGCCCTAAAGGAAAAAACATCAAAGCCCGAGAGCTGATTTGTTCAGAAGTGCAACTGAGATGGGAAGAAAAGCAAACTTGGGGACCTTCCCATCATCGCACACAATGATGTCATTAAGGTACATTAACCTCAAAAAAAGATATATACAGGGAAACTAAAACATGACCTTCAGTGCGGAAGGCAAGCAAAAAGACTTCAAAATATTCAGAAGGCAGAAATATACAGGCAACAAACATTTCAAGGGAAAGATAGTTGCCAGCAGGATTGATTTGAATACTCAAACTGGTGATTTATTTTTCATGCGTCTCATAAAAAGAAGAGATCCTTTTTTTTTTCCCCTCCTCTCCCCCTCGCTCTCGCTCGCTCGTTCCCAGATGGTAGAAAGGATGGGATGAGGCTCGCTGTGCCCATTGAGCAATGGCTGCCCTTTCACAGACACCACAAATGAATGCAGGATGCTGGATAGCCCAATTCAAACACTTTACCAGGCGTATATCAAAAAATGGGATAATCCACGTTCTTTGCATTTGTAACAGAAGAAAGGGAAAAAGGACAATTTCATTAGAAAGTCCAGCCTCTGTAAAGAGAATGTTAAATAGTTTCATACCCAAAATCCAAACTGCTTTGAATGCAAGTCCTGCTTTGCCCTTAACTGAAATGAAATTTCACAAATCCGGCTGTACATAGAGAAGGAAAATGAAAGACAAAATATTTACTCATAGACTCGATAGTCCCTTTTTTAAAGGGGAGGGGGGGTTAACTATTGATTTTTTAACAATATAAATTTAGCATATTTCACATGATCCATTACATTCCTTAGAACCATTAAGATGCAGTTTACATGATTTATTCAGAATAAGGTCCACTTTTAGCTATATTTAAGTCTCCTATTTGTTATTTAACATGTGTTTAATGTTTTCTGTCCCTGCTGTGCACAGCTGCAAGCTGCTATTTTTTGGCAATTTTTGTGACTGTGAAGTGATTTGTGTCTTTGAATCTCACCTTTCTATTCTATGGCCTGCTGTTTTGATTTTTTTCTAAACTTTAAGAAATAAGTTGCACTGTGTTATGACCTTTACTTCACTTCATGGAAGTAAACAAGAAGTCTAAAAGGACCATAAAAAAAATCATGGCAGGTATCCTTATGGCGTAGCTACAAGGACACAAATGTAATTGATTTAGCATTTTGTGACACTGCAATTCAAAGCAGTTTAAGAAAAACCTTCTAAAAAATCCAGTAATGACATAGGAACTACTAATTGAGTGCTGGCAAACACTTCACTCACCACTTACAGTCTAGGCATATAAATCCTCTGTGGCAGGGAATCTTCCATATTGTACATTCATTAAGACTATTTCAGCTGATCCCAATTAGAGGAAATCTGACCAGAAAATAAGTTGTTATTATTGTACAATATATTTAAAATATCCTATTTATTTTTACAGTCATAAAGCAAACAGAGCATGATGTTGCAGTGCAACGACAGACACGAACGATTGTGGGGAATTTTGTAGCCAAAGAATGGCCACTGCGTAAGGATCCTGGTGTTTCAGTCGGCTTCCTGGATACAAAACTTTTGAAACGCTGTACTAATGACCGATGGCAAAGCATGACAGCTATACCAGTGACATTCCTGGTTTTTTTGGTTTGTTTTTTGTTTTTTGGGTGGTTTGGGTTTTTTCCCCTCCTTTAGTATTAAATGGGATTTTCCAAAACACTGCTTTGAGCAATTGTGAAAGTTGGCTGAAATGCAATGAGTTCCTCTCCAGCCACAGTATTTCTGTGCCCATGGGACAAACCCCACTGAGGGGACCCATGCACCTGCAAGCTACAGCCGCTCCGCTCCGGGCCCTCCCAGTGCCTGCTGGCCGGCAGGAGACCGAAGCCCATGGCGACCCAAGTGTGCTGTATTGCACTTGGGCAGCTACAGGCACGGTGCCGGACCTGACCCCCCAGCCAGCCCCGATCCCAACCAGATCCAAGCCCAGCCAGCCCCAATCCCCTGCCCCTTTCCCCACGGAGCAGAAGCAGCTGCCCATGGGGTGAGCCACAATGGCCATATATCAGGGTGGCAGTAAGAGGCACCACAAAAGGGCTTAACTGCCCGATATTCACCCGTGTGTCCCAAACTCCTTGGGACTGAGAAGGCGCTCTTGCAGACACGGAGACTCCCCAGTCCCCTTGCGGCGTGCCGTGCTGAGGCTGGCAGTGGTGCAGCCCTGCCTGTGCTCAGCTTGCAGCAGTCGGCATCCCTCGCCTTTCCATCCGCTGTTTTTCCTTTGGCCACCTCTTGATTTCCAGGAAATGAATCAGTATCTCTCTTGCAAATTAGAATCTACGTATAATTCATGGGCAATGAATGTGCAATGTTCATATAATGATCTAAAAAGGCAGTTAGCAGTGCATAATGCATATGCTGGTACATACTCCTTTTTTTATGTGGAGCAAAATGGGAGTGCTTTTTGGTGTGCTGAAATCTCAGAGATACGCGCCGGTGAGTCACTCTCTTTTTTGGAAGGTTCATATTCCACATCACCAGTAAATATAAGGGAAGTGAAACCCTCTCGGGTGTATTGGGGGTATTTGTTGCCGCTTTTTATGATAGCTCTGGATAATGTCAATGTCTATCAAACTGCTACTTTAATTGATAGCAGAGCATTTCTCCCTAACAATTTTAAGCAAATATAGTAGGTAAAAATGTCTGTGTCAATTTGAATACGTTTACTTGTAAGTGGCAAACTTAGTAACTTCATTTATCTGATTTTAATGAAAATAGAAAATGCGCCGCTATATGACTTTAAAAAAAAAATATATACTGGTTATTACTGTTTGATGTATGCTCCCCATCCTTTTATAGGATCTATAAGAGAAAGCCATGTTGAAACAGTTTAATGCAATGCCTTTAACTTATCTAAACCACATTCAACTGACTGCACTGGGAAAATTGAATCTTTTCCTCACAATCTTAGTGACATGAAAAATATATAATACAGTAAATGATTAATGCAGTTATAAACTATACCTGAGATAAGATTTAAGTATTCATATTTCTATCATGTTAATACAACACGATAAACCCATGAAGCAAACTTGACCATAGCATTTGTTATTCTGTCCAGTGTTCAATTATTCTTTGTCCAAATACAATTTAGGAGCTTGCTAGAATACATTCTTCGGGTACGAAGCATTATGTGCTACAGTGAGATAATCAAAGCAGTGGTCAGGAAGTGTGGACCTCGATCCAGTATACTCCAAGCTGCAAAATAAAAGGAAGCCCAGAATATAACCACATGCAGGTTTTTATTTTGGTTGTCCAACATATGTCATTTACACGTGAAAACGTTATTTTTCTTTGCTTCTGTAACATTTTATTTTTATATTTTTAGGTAGCCTAAACTGACATAATCACAGATGTGCTTAGTTACTACCAAAGCAATTTCAAACCACATTTCTTTAATAACCAACCTCTTCTTCTAATTTGCACAGTAAGGGTCAAATTCTGCCCATGGGAAACACATATATACAACTCTGAATGATACCAAGACAAAAAAAAAAAAAAGAGCTTACAGTGATGACCACTTTGATGCTTTCATTACAAGTGCCTTCATGTGAATAATTAACCAATTGTACTGTAGACAGGCAGCATGGCTAGTAGGGAAAGCACAAAGCTGGGGGACAGGATGGGAAATCTGTGGCTCTGCCTCAGCCAGTATCTTTACAGTGGGTTACTTGAGGGCTCAACTTTCCCTTTTGCAAAATGACAGACCAATGACTTCCTTTTCAAAGGTGCATTTACACTCTTGAATGAAAGGTGAGATAACTTTGAAATTAGATCAGATAACAACTAACACGATGAAGGTATTTTACGAGTTTACCCAGCTTTGAGCTAGGGGTTGGAGTAGACAACATCCAGAGGTCCTGTCCAACCTAAATTATTGTGGGATTCAATGATTGCAGCTCTTGGCAGCATCGGTTTTAAAATACCTGCCACTCCTATCTCTGTTCCTACAACTCCAGCCACTAACTCACCATCTATGTATGTGGACACCCCATGCTGCGGTGTCCCACTTTAACCAGTGTGTAGACCAGAGTCTCCTCAGGGCCAGCTCAAAATTCCCTTAAGGCCTCTGAAAGGTTGATGGTTTCTGAGCTGGAATCGGTGGTAAAAGCTAGAGGTTCCTTTAAGAGATACTCAGAAAATAATGCTGAAGACGAGCAGGATTTAATAATGAAAAAAAACTTTTTTTTTTTTTGTCAACACTTTCATTGTAAAATTAAATTGCCAAGAGTTTTTCTGTTTTATTTGCCCCCCAACTCAGCTGTCAGCTGAAGAGCTTTTGATGAAAACATATTTTTGAAATGAGTATAGAAGCCAGCTGGGACGGCCAGGCAAGGCCCTTTGCTAAGCTAATCTGTCACTGACTAAGGTGTGGATGGGCAAGCATTCAGGATGATCTGAGGTTTGCCTAGCTTTCAGAATGGTAGGTAAGCTTAATAGCCATATTTTAAATAATACTGCTAAACTATATCACATTGCAACTATGCCCTGTAATCAAAAGGGAAAAAAAAAAAAAGCAAAAAAAAAGCAAGGAGCTGACAGACTAGAATACAATACACCTCTCTGGATGGAGTTATTTTATTTTCCCAAAAGGAGGCACAAGCTCTTCTTTAATTAAATAGGCTTTAAGAACACAACCAGCATCAAAAATGATAAGCAGAAATTAAATACTTCCCACTACTTGTTCAAAATTTGAGTAAGATGCAATAATTCTTAATTTCCATGACACTAATTTTATGGGCTCATTCACTTTCTATTTGATCAGAACTTCTGCATATAATAGTTACCAGCCTATCAAACAAGAGATCTTCTATTATTGTATATATCCAGGATACCTACTGTTGTAGGGATAACACTAGTAATGGGACATTTTTACTTAAGAATAAAAAAGCTGACCCAAGTAGGCAGCCCTAGCAGACAGACACCATTATTGCTCTGAAAAAATGCTGTGCAATATGCAGCTGTTCATTTAGGTCTCGACATGACCATTTGCCTCTATAGGCAAAGTAACTCCATTGGCATCTTTGTGTATGTACTTGCATGTATATATGTAAATCTGACCTGCAGTAAATATTTTATTTCTTTCAAGCTTTCCTGATTTACTTTCATGCCTACTGCAAAACTTCTAGAAACACAAATGGCTTCTTTTCATGAGCAAGATATGTCAGGTGTCTTCCCTTCTGTAACACGTTTACATTTCTCAGGTTTTCTAGGTTGGTTTGTGCTGCTCTTAGTGATGCAAACTTTAGAATAGAGACTTAACGTCCTCACAGCAATCTTACAACCATTTCAAAACATGTCTATGGTAATCCTATTATCACACAAGCTTGCAATGACAAAATGATCTCAGCGCAAGTCTGCAGTGACCCTCTGGAAGGCAATACCATTATAATGTGAGATTATACAGGTAAAACGCATTCAGTGAAAACACACACTGTGTTTGAATTGCAGTGTGGAGCCCTGATGAAAGGATAAAATCAAGTTCACCTTTATGCTACATTATGTTTATGTTAAATGCAAGGATAAAATGGGAGGAGCTGTGCTCAAAATATGTGTAGCAAGAGCGGTGTAAAATACAAAGGGGTTCAAGCAGGTCCAGAATGAAAGGCCAACCAGTTTGCCGAAAAGAGCTCAACAGATTTGGTCAAGTGTGGTCAGTCCAGGAGGGGTGCAATGGTCATCCTGACTTGCCAGAAGGTGCTCAGCAGGCCAGGAACCCACGCAGCAACGGAGCCCAGCACCACTGCTCTGCTACCCAGCCATGTCACCTCCCCAGCTGCGGCCACCCGAGACACCTTCCTCAGCATCTGTGAAGAGCCCTTATCCTAAGCCATTTTAAGCCTTGCACCAACACATTAATGATTACTGTTTATCATGCCTTTCAACACTCAAAAGGGCAATGCAAAATCAGCACTGAATTCATTAATTTATTAATTAAAAGAGAGGAGAGGAATACATTAGCAGCTTCCAGAAATGGTCATGCAGAAGTGCACTCTCCATAAAACTCTTTGGTCCTCACCTCCTTCTGTGCAAGCAGAACAGACCCAAAGGTTGGGGCCTCATTCAGTGACTTTGGTCAAGGATGCAAGGATCTTTCCTCATGGAAACAGACACTTCCCTACCCCTGACGTCAATTTTTATACAGCTTAACACAGCTGTCATTACACCCCCAACACACTGTAAATTAACGGGGACACCCAGGCACTACTGGGGCAAAAGGAGGTTTTGCTGGGCTTGCTTGCAGAATGGATGGGTGAGGTGAGCCTCCAGGCTGGCCACGTAGCCTCGGCCGTGCCAGCGCCCTGGAGAGCCACTCTGCCTTCTAGGGGCTCTTCGTCAGATGTGTAGGAAACACAAGTGTACGGTGCCATATTTTGGCCAGAGACAGGTGGAATCAATCTCACTCAGCATTAAATATGTAAAGTCAGGTACCTAGCCTGCACTAGTCGCTAAGCTACATCTTTTTTTATAAGCTTTAGAGACTATAAATCCAATTCATTTGACCAATGCTAAGACTCTGTCTTAGCACAAACCGCCCTGTTTCACTCCACTGACTTTAAAGGGTAACTAGTTCAGACTTAATTGTCTAACTTTTAGACATCCAAGTCAAGGAAGATGAATATTATCTACCCAATATTCCATGGATGTCAAACTGAAATGAGCAAAAAATAAGGAGAGACTAGTCAAACTTTGATAATTAGGAACTGTAAGGTGTTTACTTACAGAATACGCTTTTCAGAAATAACTTAAATAAATCTGTGAAGCTGTCAACTATTGCAGATGTTTTGTATCTACATCTGTAGAGATTTCATAGCACTTATTAAAAACCTTCACAAATCTAGCTTGGGAAGGCCCTTCTGGATGAAAAGGTGGCTCCCACGGACAGCCTGTTCACTTCAAGCTTTTCTAATACTTTTTGCATTGGAAAGCATGATTTTTCTGCTTTGAACCTGAGCTGTCTATGTAGTCTTGAAGTAAACAGAGAGGGAGAGTCCATAAACCTTAATAGTATAATTGAGAATGATCTGGCACCAGTGGTGTCACACGTGGGGTTGCAAGTCCTCCCAATTTGTCTTACAGGTAACAGTTGCCCGAGAGACTCCAGGAGAGTTCCCTGTGAGTCATTAGCCCCCTCCGAAGGCAAGATGAATCGGAGGCATTTAAGCAATGTGTCTCGAGACTTGACAGATTCAAGTTTGTAAAGAATGGGTCAAAAAAGTCCCAGTTCCTCACATCCTGATAATTTTCCCAGCCAACCAACGCACAGCAATAAGAGAAAATCAAGGAACGCTTTCCTATGTTATTGCTTTTACAAGTGTCTCAAAGTGATTGACAGCATTCATATTCTCATTATGGCATCTGCAGATAATGAGGTATCTAGGCACAGGAATATCCACTGCTTGAGCATGCCAGGAATATTATCACTGACGTTTGAGCAAAAACATTGCAATTCCACACAATACCTCTACATCTTAGAAACGTCAAAACACAGCCAGATGCTGGAGCCATGGCTGCTGAAATCACATGGGTTAGCTGGTATCTCTTGAAAGAATTATTATAGATGTAAGGTATCTATTTAGCCAGTCAGGATTGTGGGTTTTAATTCTGCAGATAAGAGCAGGCTCCCCCCAGAATTCAAAGACTCTCTCCCCTTCCTCCTTTTGAAATCTTCAAAATTCTCTATAAACAAGGCTCAAGAACTGTCTGAAGTGCTGTGAGGAAGAAGTTTCTAAGCGATATGGTAGCTAAAACAACTTGCTCTGAGGGAAGGCTGCGGAAAACATGCAGGCTCAGGCAGCTGAGATGGTCCTGTGACTGATGGCTCAGGGCTACCTCTGCCACCAACCTACTGGAGTGTGACCTTTGGCATGTTACTTTGCCACAGCGATGCTCTCCTGCCACTGGTGCACGTCATCTAGTTAGCTGTCAGCCTCCGAGTCAAGTGTCCTTCGCCCAGAGCCTGCGATGGAAGAGAGGGGCAGGCAGACAGCACAAACCACGCAGGGCGTGCGCACGCCTGCCACCGAACCACAGCAAGTGCCTACCGGTTCCGCTTCTAAATACAGTAAGGTGAAGAACAACGTTTGAAGTCTGGAAAATAGGCACAGAAACTTCTTTAAAATTCTGTTGCAGGAGGATGTGGAGGTCACGTGTGGGAAATGCAGCACTGGCATGTCAACAGGGCTGCTCCAGCTGCAGCCGGCAGCGCGCTGCCTGCTGGGGACACCCGCTGCGTCCCAGGCACGGGGGCACCGAGCAAGCAAGCTGCTCTACCCTGCTCCAGTGAAAAGCTCTGAATACATGAGAGGCTTACACCAAATAATCAATAGAGTAATGCTGGACATGCACATCTTCCTTCCCTTCCTTCCTCCCTCCGCAGCAGAGATGAAGAGGGCACTGCTGACACCGAGTCCTCCCTTTCCCCTCCAGTTGTCTGAAATGCTGACGCTGGGACATGTGCCTTTACCAATTCCCCCTTCCTTGTTGCCACCGAGTGTTTTTATTGCCTAGGCAGGATTTCCATCTCTTTTTCTTGTCTTTCAATACAGGTCTGGCATGGGTGGCCTTAGGATAGGAAGCAAGCACTGGGTTTCCTTAAGAAGAACAGAGGTCCTTAGCCTGAAAGCAAGCAAGCAGGTCTTCACATATATAATACAAAGAAAGGATATCCCCACACATCTTTATAATACCTTTGGACATTACAGCTGCTTTTTTCCCCCACCATGCTTCCGCTGTTTGACCCTTGCCCCAGCTAAAAGCACGAGGCATGTTAGGTGCAAACTAATATTCTCAGTCCTGCTGCTGCAATAGGCAGTGAGCCACAACAGCCCCGTAGTCATACAGCCAGCGTGGGGATGCCCATGAGCAAACACAGGGAGATTTGCAGAAGGCCTTCATTCAAAACCAGACAGAGTGCGCGCGGCGCCAGTACACAGCGTTGACTGGTACACCTTCCTTCTAAAGACATTGTTGCTCCAGCTGGATGTCAAAACTTCAGTCAAATGCCCTGTAGAGATGAAGTGCTTTAAAAAAAATCACTGTGGCTAAAGAGAAGACAGTAAAAGAGCTGAGGCTGATCGCTATCCCTTGGCATCACCCATAAGCTAAATTGCAGCAAGTGTACTGAAATGAAAATGTACACCAGTACATTGGATTAGAGTTTGTGCTCATTTAAAAGATTTCTTATGTAAAAGTAAGACGAGTATTAAAAACTCTAAACCTTTCCTCGATAAGAACCCAAATGAATCTCACAGCAATAGGTTATTAAATCCACATAACATTGTATGCCAATATTCTAAGTTATTTTTGTGCCAAAAATCTGAAAAATTAACAAGTGTCCAAATGAAAACTACAGAAAGATTTATAACGTCCAGGAAATAAAAGCAATGTGCTCCGCTAGGTCAGTCAACTGGCTGAGATATAATATTTTGCTAAATACTAAATAAGCCTTCTTTAATTATGATGATTTGAAGGTCCTGTGGTTAAGACACCTTGTGAAATGTGAGAAGTTTCAGTTCAATGTGTTGCTCCACCACAGCCTCCAAGTGCAACTTTGGTCATACCCTCAGTTTCCCATCTGCAAACTGGAAACGTGACTCTCTTCACACTGTCTTGGCCCAGCTGCTGTAACGAGGCAGTGGCTCTATTCCCTCTACACATAGAACGGCTGATCCTGATGTTGGCGAGGTCTCCATGTCTGGCTGTAATGCAGAAAATAACTAATAAAAAGAGGGAGCAATTTTTTTCAGAATTACAGGAGAATTCAGTCAAACAAATACCAGAAGCATTAATCAATTAAATTTCTAGCACCAGTCTGGAAATGTACTGTACTTCTGTTAGAATTGGTCTACCTTATGAAAATAATAAATCCTACATTTTCATGAGGGTTGGTTTTTTTTTTTCTTTCCTCCATGTGCTTAGAGATTTCTTACGCTTTGTCACCAAGCGCCACGCTAAATGTTGAGCCCTTTCTTCAGGCTGTAGCTAAAAGGGAAGAAAATAATGATGCCTCCTAACGACAGCTGTTGGAGGGATTTGTGGGAATCAAAAAGCTTTCTGGAAAACCCAGCCTACAAAATGCTTGACCCGGTTGTCGTTACTTCTGCCTGGCCCAGCCACCGCCTCGTAGAGCAGGAGCACGCTCCCGCGCCGGCTGGTGCAGAGGCAGGGCGGGACAGGCGGTGAGAGACGGAGCAGGGCAGCTGCAAATGAAAATCACCCTGGGGAGGGTTACAACTAGATAAAGTTTTCGACAATAAGATTCCAGAGACTGCTGACTGGAGAAAAGCTCAATATTTTAGTCTCAGTACAAATTTGCTTCAATCTTATACAACTCCCATGCAGCAGCATCCACAGCTGCATGCTGTAAACAACAAACAAATCTATTTCCATCAGCCCTGCTGATGCTATGAGAAAAGTGCCTGAGCATAAGACATGCACAGATGTAGAGTCTCACCTGAGCCTAGTGCTGCCCTCCATTTGGCCCCTCTAACTTAATATCGTTGTTACAAAGCTATTGGTCTCCTGGTAGCAAGCTGGCTCAATGCAGAGCCTCTTCTTCCAGCTAATCTGACAACTCCGATCCAAGAAGCATCAAGGGCCCAATTAAGAAGACACATCTTATCAAGGAGCTTATTTTGCATAACAGAATACAAATGACGAATAAAAATTTAATGTTTAATAACTTAGTACAAAGAGGGCTGTTGATATAGAATGCCTGGAATTTTTATGGCGGCTGTCAGACTTGTGATAAAACTGTTATATAGGAACACTTGGCAAAAAACAGCGTAGAATTTTTCAGTAATGGTGTGTGCATGATATTGCATTAATTCTTGATAGGAAAGTAACTGTAAGCCTGGGAATCAGCCAGTTTGAGTTTCACTGTAAGATGATTTTTTTTTTTTTTTGAAGGACATCTAAATACATTTTAATGAAGAGTTAGCTGAAAGGATAGCTGGTACTTCATAAATGCATTTGTGTGTTTGTTGAAGTCCAGAAATTACAGGCAAATCATCATAACCCCTCTGGGTTCAGAATAACTTTGTCAAATGTGGCTGCAGTTCGCTGGTAACCATCACTAATGGATAGTAGGGAATAGGCTTAAAGAGGAAGGAGAGGTTATCTATAAGGCTTTGCCCTTGCTGGATAGGGGCATTTCTTCCATTTACTTACACTGTGTGGAACAGTTGAACACGGATGCAGCTCTTTTCTGACTTTGAAGATCATAAGCTGGAGGAAAGCTTGACTTGCCTTTGTTCTTACAATTCCAATTTATACATTAGAAGTCCGTCATGCAAATTAAAAAAAAAAATTGTGTTTAAAGTTCTGATATAAACTCAGTTCTTCAAACAGCAGCTGTGCATTGTATTATCAAAGAACTATTGCAACCTCTGCAACTAGCATGTTCTGTAAATATGTCAATACCAATCAGGAACAAAAAAAACCAATGTTCAGATTTTCTTTTAATTGTTTTCATAAAGCTGATGCTCTTGCACGGGTTTGAGATGCCTGCATCGTATTCTGATGAATTTGCCATATATCTTCAGCAGTAAAAAAAAATAATCTAAATATCTAAGTGTAGAAATGAAGTCATCTTTACCAGTACACTTAAAATAAAACGTCCATTAAATAATGCTAAACTGATGCTGAATTAGAGTGGAACTCTTTTAGAAGTACATATCACATCCATATGAATACTAAATGAATATCTTATTCATTCGATTCTATTGTATTAGTGTTATTGCAATGAATACTAAATGAATTCCTAATGATTGGATACTTAAAATAAAGTGTTACCCCTTTACAATAGTCATCAAACTTTAAGGACAAATTGAGATTTAAAAAAAAATTATGCACTGTTGGGAAAAAAAAAAGGTTGAACTGTATAGTTCAGACTATTGAAAGGTATAATTTATCTGATGATGCTAATATTCAGATGCAGTCTTACATTAGAATTAATACTACAGGAGTGGACCCTTATACAGAGGATTTGTTGCAGAAATAAAATCTATCAGTAACAGTTTCATTGTTCCATCATTATGAACTCATTTGGTATTCACTGTAATAGCACTGATCGTAATGAATTTGTTTGATATTCATGTGGCTCTCACATGCATTAACATAGGCTTTCTGTTGTAATTCAACATCCAACAAGCATTAGTTAATGCAGACTTTGGATTAGGCATGGACCACTATTCTGCAACTGGAGTTTCCTTTCAGTTTATAAGCAGTTAAAGGACATTTTTATCTGTTTAATTCCTGGCTCTTTTTTTTTTCTCTGAGACATTATTTTTAAGCTGGAAAGCCTCCTAAAAGATCCCACAGTGCCTTTTCATATGAACATAGGTGTGTGCCATCTTATATCTCAGGCTGCAAGCCAGAAAGCCAGAATTTTATCACCCAGGCACATTACCTCATTATCCCCTTGGCAATAGTGGCTTTGGCACAGCCTGGAACTGGCAGGGTACTAAGGGAGCAGGAAATCCTGAATCCTGGTATTAAATGGATTTTGTCGCTTTAGGTTCAGAAATGCCAATACTTCCCGAGTATTGGGTAATATTTATCCGGCAAAATGAACTCCTGCCCTTGCAGTATCTTTCTCAGAGGAAATAACTCTGTGGCAAAAAAGCAGGGTAAATTGTTGGAAAGTTTTCATAAAGGAGAGAACTCAGCCAGGTTCTCAGCAGGTTTGACTCACTTGAAATTTTTTGGGCATTCCTCAGTCAAAGCTTGACTAATGTAGGCTCTGGCGTGATTCAGCCTCAATCAGGGTGTTAGACTCCATTTCCCCATTGTGCCTGATGGTAACTATTCCTATTATACCTCCAAGAGATTATAGATGAGCGATAGATGAACTGCAATAAGTATTAACGAGAATTATACCAATTTTTATGCATAAGTGTTCAAAACACCAGGGGCCACGTGCTCAGGTAATACACATGGATTTAGATCATGTAATCAATTCGATTGCAGTAATTGGTAACATGAAATTATGGAGTCAGGTGATCTGCTGATGCTATCAGCACTGCTGCTGCAACCCAAAGTGTTTTCAAAATACTGTCCCCATCTCATTTCAGTGTCTCACAAAGGAGGTTTTCCTTTGGCTTTCCTGATGGCTTTATACAAAGAATTTCTTCCTCCTACACAACCCCACCTTCCCCCACCCTTCTCCCCACAACAGCCTCCAACTCAAAGGCTGGTTTCAGCCCTTCTGAGCGCACAGAGCTCCTCTCCATGTTCTCGGCGGGGCTGGAGGTGTGAGGAGGCTAGGAGGGCTCCGGCATAGACCCCCTGGCTCCCGGAAACCTGGCAGGAGAACTACAGATCCTTCTCACAAATGTCCTGTAAGGCTGACCCTGGGACTTGGGGAAGGTCAGGTCTCCACCTGCTTTCTGTCGCAAGCAGAGGTGGGTCTGCAGCAGGCTCCTCACCCGGCTTTCTTTTTTGGCATGACATCGGCAGAGCCTGCTGCTGTCCAACCCAGAGGTGGAGCAGCTGTTTGGGCTGGCTGTACCAGATGCCCAAAATGGTCAGGCTCAGTAGAACTGAAACTGGGAGTGCCATTAGGGAAATACATGCATTAAATACAGTGACAGATGCTCAATGCCTGGTAGCAGGACACAGCCCTGTCCTCCTGGGGAACCACTATGCGAGGGTGGAGGCAGCACCAAAGCTGACCCCAGGAGGAGACCAGGACAGGGAGAGAGGAGAAGCTGCCCGACAGCAGCCCTCCAGGTGTTGAAGACTGGAAAATATGGAAGACCCGCCCTGGGCGAGTTATTGGAGAAAGTCTCCAGCCCTGTTACTTCAAAAGTCGTGGTGCCCACCACAACAGACTGCTCTGACCAGTAATGGCTGTGAGGGGTCCTCTTTTCTTACGATTCAGCGTTCCTTTTGACTTGCAGGCAGGGCAAAATTTGTCAGAGCTTTTGAAGGCCCTGATAGATGTAAACACTGTTTAATTAATTTGATTTATGATATAATTGCACCACTGTGCTTGAGGGCTTAAGGGAGTTCCATTTCCAATGTTTCTTCCTAAAAGGAATTTCAGGTACAACTTTGTCAGGGGAGGCAGTGCTGCCTCAGTAGGTGCAAGAGGTGTCTGCAATCAATACACCAACCTCCGTGTCACCCATCTAACTATAGACTCGTTCACCATTTGAGCAAAGATATTTAGGTACATAATTATTCCTCTTTTACCTACAAATGTTGTTTTACATACAGAAATTTGAGGCTCGGCTGCACTAGAAAATGCACCTTTTTTTTTTTTTTTTTGTACCAAGGTTCTGTTTAGGACAGAGAACTGTCTCCCAGGACTACGGAAAGCAGGTATTCTTCTATTCTTTCATTTGATTTGCCTCATTGAAAAAATATCTGGTTTAGCTCTTTCTAAGCCAAGACTAAGGAAGAGCATTTTTTCCTGAGCTTCTAAGGAAAACATATATTGTATTTTTTTTAGTATAGAGTATGCTTACAATTAGCTGATATATGTGAAATAATGTCTTGTGGTATAGAAGCACACAGAAAGGATGTAAGTAACCAGCTACTTTATACGATATATCACGACCAAGCACAAAGTTTGGCTGCATTTAATGGAAAAAATGGTGTGGAGCGTTGCCCGGCCACTGCAGAATACCTGTGATAATGTACTTGCATCATTTCACAGTTAAACTAAAGCAAACGTATGTCATTGCTGTGTGTTCCGTAACACCTGGGCACAATAGAATGAATTCATGGACTGTGCACCCATAAATCTTCATTTCCTAGTTTTGTGGGTTTGTCAGGCCTTTAAAGTTATTTAACACGCCTTTTGCGGTGATAGATAGGTACTGAGAGTGTTATAAATACTAACTTGTGTCTGAAAGTTAGGCTGTGAAGCTATCACCCAGGCTTATGGTGTCTGTGGTTTTATACCCAGCTAACAAGTCACTTTCATGAGTCAGGACATCATCTGGAGTGTAAGAATGTGTAAGAACCAACAGTTACTGTATATACGTTAGGTGCTGTTTGATTCACATATACATTTCTTTTAGAAAAAAAGCATCGTAAGAGTGTTCCTTGCTTTAGTTTTAAAAATAAAGACCATAGACCTTGCTAGTGTCTGGCCTATCAGGAATTCATAATGAAAACGAATGTTCATTTTTTCTTTAAAAGTGTCTCAAGCTAAATGATACTGACGCTTTCAATTTTTAACATCATAATCAATAAAGGCTGCTTATGCACACTTTGCAAAACCATCAGTTTAGAAGTTTGAAAAAAAAATCTGCATATGGCTGCAGCTTGCTGACTGCAAAGCTCTAGCACTAAATCTTCTGAGTTAAAGTTTTACTGGTGTGTTATGAGTAAAAATGCCTTGTCAGCCATCTGCCAGTTTTTCTCCTAACATCCATATTTTCAACCCTTGCTAAACATTGGGAGCATTTGGCCACAAGAGGCCAGCTCTACAATTAAACAGCCGAGTTCTGCAGCAGAAGCAAGGGCATGTCAAAATAGAACTGTCTGTTATTAATTTTAAAAGTCCATAAAGGAAAGCTATGACCCTGTCAGGGTGATGGACTGGCAGTTAAATGTATTATAAACTGTTAACTCTCAGAGACACAAAAGAAAAGGAAAAGAAAAACAATGCGGCAGTGTCAAAAGCTTCAATAAATGCTAATCATGGCAGATTAATCAGCCTCTAATTCCACTGATCCAAAAAGGTTAGAGAGTCAATTGTGTAAAATTAGCTCTTTCTCATGTGTCCCTTTGCATTTGGAGAATCTGTCTGTTCATTTGCATCTTTTGCCAATGTTTACGAAGAATTCAGTTCATTAGCTCTTAAACATAAAATCAGACACTGGAAGGGGGATTCATTGCCTTTTCCTGCTTAAAGTAGTACTTAAAGCAAATAGCATTGCTACAGTGTACATTTACAGATTCTATCAAGCAGCATTAATTACAGTATGTCTCACATCCAGAAACCTTCTTTTCATAGGAAAGTTTTCATGTGAAGTGTTCTATTTAGTGTTGCAAGGAGGGCTTTTTTGATGGGTTAAGATAAAATGTTTAATCATAAGATTGAAATGAGCAAACTGGAGCTGCTAGAACTCAGCAGAGTACAGGCGACAAAGAGCTCCCCGAAGTATGTGCACTATCTGCTTTGGGAAATACCTGCTTTAACCTGCATTTGAAAATCCTGCAACTTGCCAAAGAGAATGGCAGTTCAAATGAATGACTGAGCAGAAGACAAGAAAGCCTGAGGAAGGATTGTTTAATAGCAAATAAAGCAGGAGATGAGAAGATGTATTAGCTGGCACTGTTTGAAGTGTTCCTAACTGAACTCAGGACCAGACAGGACTCACCTGCTTTCCTTACAAAGCCGGAATTCAGACAGGCTTCATTCGTCATGTGATGATGTTTGACTGCTGGACTGAGTTTTGAGGTCTCGCACTGCTATGACTCAAGTTACTTGGGGAGTGCCTTAGAACTAAGAAATGCAAGAATGGAGACCCTGATTTCATAATATACCTGTCAAGCTTTACCAACCACTGCTTCCCCTTTTGGGGAAATCTGTATGGTCAGCTGAGGGGAACCTCAAAGGAATACATCTATATACATGCTCTCCTAATGTCTGCCTGACTGCCTCCACTGGGATGAAAGTTGTGACTGATTTCTCATTCCCCTAGAGAAAAAAAAATGGTATTTCTTCCCTACACCAAACAGATCATGTGATTTAACAGAAATCTAGGAATTTCCCACCCATTTGCTTCCCCACACTTCCTGGAAGCACACTCACATTGAGGTCTCTGCCAGAACCCTACGTGAAAGCCATTTTCCCAGACACAGGCAGGAGGATGGAGGAGATCTGTTCATCTGCCAGCTGCCCTCTTTTCTGGGCTGGCCACCCTGGGCAGGTCAGGGCTTCCTCCTCAGGAGAGCAGCCAGGGAAGGTTTCCATGTCACCTGCACATGGAAGAGAAGAAGCAAAGGGCTATTTCTCACACCTTTCCATGGGCACTGGTCCCTGACTGTGAAATCCCACAGCAGCTGAGGATCGACACCAATCTCTCTGCAGTCAGTGCAAGGCGTTGCCTTTGGCTTGGTCCTCTCTGACATAAACACGTAGCAATGTACCTGTATATTATTGGAAAGTTTCAAAGCAAGACACTCACTCAACAGATGCATTGGGGAAGAGGATAAGAGAAGAAACAGGAGCCAGATGTTTGCCCTGTTTCTTCATGAACTACTGAAGGGAGTGGAGCTGCACAAGGTAAGAGTCTCTGCAGAGACTGGAGCTAAGCGAGGTGCTGTGGGATATCGCTGCCCAAGACTGTCACACGGGCACATGCGTATCAAGCATCTCTCTCGCCTTGAACGGCACTGCTTTGTCCAGTCTCACAAAAAACTTGGCTGGATTTTCAGGGCTCAGCCTGTTCTCTGGATTGCGGCAAGTCTTGGGGCATTTATTCTGCAGAGAAATAGGGTAAAGTACCTGCATGAAGAATCACATCACCACGGGTGGGGGAGACAGCCTCCACCGAACGCCCTAGTTTGTTTAAGGATCATTTGGATCTCTGGATACCATGTTTCAGTACACAACATAAGTGTGCTTTTTGGTCAAAGGCTCTTTGTTGGGGCTTCATATGTTTGCTCCCCATTAGCTCCAAGTTGAAATCCCACATTTTCTCAAGAAATACTCTTCATTTGAGGTAAATTTTATTTCTGGACACACTCAATCCAAAACATGAAATTAAAACTTAGTGAAAGAGACCTTTACGGAAAGAGAAAATACAGCTAGATATGTTCGATATGCACGGCTCTAATTTTAAAAAATGACCCATGAGGAATCTAGCTTAAATACAAAAATATAATATGAAGTTTAAAAGGTAATTATGAGGCAGTAAAATATAAAACCACAAAAATTATTTTAAAGGGAATGTAAAGTAAGTATATATGGCACAGTGCAATGGATGGACTGTCAGCAGTATTTCTTTGTGTGTGTATCTTTTGTATTGCAGTGAACTGTGCAACAGCAAGATTTGAATATTCTGAATCTGCCATCTCCCTCTTCTGTCAATCAGATCCTTCCAATTTTGAACATGCCAGGATGAACTATGTTGACTTCTTTGGCACAAAAAAGTGAATCCAGTGAAATTCATATATTCAATGGTTTCATGAAAATGAGAAAAGTCTGTCTATTTGCTAGAACAGCTTTGGGCTAGTTTTGAATGGCTGCATTTCATCTCTGCATTTTCCCTCCCCACAACTGTTATGATGTGAAAAGTGCCCAAGGCCAGGGGCTTGTAGGCCCAAGTCCACTGAAATTAATTGTAATTGGGAAAAAAAAGGCCTTTTGCCTAAGCCAGTCAAATTATACTTACCCATCTGACCACTTTTTTTCCATTGATGGATATAGTTTACTCTACCAAATCATTTCTTTTTTTGCAAGTGAAGCTAATTTAATTCCACCCAAAAATATATCAGACAGCTTCTGGCACCTATTCCTGTCTCAGAAGCACTCTAAATGCTCAGGCATACATAAAGTTCTGCAGCATACAATTGCTCTTGCTTCTGCAAAGTTTTTGCTTTAATAATAGCAACAGACAATTTTAAATCCTTCTCTTTTGGACTGAATAGAGTGAGTATTTTCCTACTGTAGGTGTGCCACCACCTCCTCCTCCTCCTGCACTGAAGTATGACTGTGCACAGGTTGTAGAGGGCAGAAGACTTCTGCAATTCTAGCCATTTTTCCTGGCATTCTGCCATCTGAAGTTGTCATAAGACCAACCAAAGAAAAATGGAGTTACCCCTGCAAAATTGCTTGTTCACACTCTAAATCTAAGCTTCCCAGAAGTTTTCTGATGTCTGGATTAATAAGGGTGGTATTTGTCCTGTTAAGAACCAGAAAAGCTCAGGTCCACTTTTCAAAAGGACTGATACTGAGTCCAGATTTGTTAAGAAGGTCCTCCAGCTAAATGCACCCTTGCAGATACTTCATCCTTCCCAATGCTGTAAAGTAGATTATCCTGGTTACAGTAAGACTTTGATTTGATAAGCATAGAGTCAGGGGAACCTTTTTGAACTGGTGTAGTTGACGATGGCAATAAGGCTTGAAATTTCCAGTTTCAGTCGCTGGTTTTTCAA
Source organism: Chionis minor (assembly GCA_013398295.1). NCBI lineage: Eukaryota > Metazoa > Chordata > Aves > Charadriiformes > Chionidae > Chionis > Chionis minor. Next base: position 172,393 of record VZSF01000955.1, on the reverse strand, counting down.
TTGTCAAGAGGATTTTTAAATTCTTAAGACTTATAAGAATTCACATTGAAATGGGGTCACGTCCAGTATGTCCACATACTGTTACACGTTGAACAGAGTATCTCCAAAAAATACTTGGGTGCTGCAGGAAGTGAGGAGAGTGATTCAAGAGGTCTCATGTTTCTTTTATGGGCCAATATGACCAAGCATGGTATGAAGGGAAGAACTTTAATGCTAACAGAGTAAGCCTTCAGATAAGATGTAAACCAGAGTTCCTGGCCATTTTCTTCGTGCATCAGCCTTCTGGACACTTTCCAGATCCTCTCTGCCTACCTACGCTTTCAACTGCCTAAGATAGTGTTTATTTCCTCCCCAAAACTGTTCAGTAGCATTCCTGTTCACTATTAAAAGAGTAGCTGCATGTTAGTGGTGGATGAAGAGAGCTTCTACCTCTCAAAGACTATTACTAGGCTTAGTTAATTAAAATTTATAAACACACTTTAAGCCCAAGAACATCTTTTAAGAGGCAGATGAAGTGAACAACCTGAGCGACAGCCACTGGAAACATTTTGTTAACCAGACATGGATTCTGATTTCCTTTACTATGTGCCTCGAGCATTTGCTTACATGGTACAAAGTGGTTACAACTCATTATTAAAATGGTAGCGTTTCTGCCCATTTTGTATTGGCCAATGTGACGGATCAAGGTCAGGATAACTAGCATCAGACCCCTGTCACAGGCAGTGGCTGTTACCCTGCCCTTTCTAATAGGCAATAGTCCAGTCCAACGCAATCGTGACCCTCTCCTCTTCCCTCTCCAGCACAGGTTCAAGCAGATTGATAAGCACATTAATAAGAGGCTCAGATCTAAATCTGTATGCACGTATTGTTCCTGGACCCTATTTCTAAACCAAATCTTGCCTGGAAATATCAGACTTTATTTCAAATTTGGCAGTTAGGCACACTCTAGTTTAAATTAGAGGCTCAATCTTAGATTTCCCATGTTTCTCTCTCCTTACGTAGTGCAAAATACTGCAAGAAGAGATGAAAAACTCCCAGAAACGCTTCGCTTTGCACAGATGAGGAACAGCAAATCATAAGCAGGTTCTTTGAATGCTCAAGTATATGATTATATATTTCACTGTCAACTAAAACCACAGGAATAGGAAAATATTACTGTGAAAATACTGCCTGTAATGAGAGGACTTGGTTGTCACATTTGGTAAGACATAATTTATCTTTTATCTGGTATTAGTGAATAATATCACTTTGCCATTCACTGTATTATACTTCCCTTAGAAATCCACACAAACTTGCCTTAATATTGAATCCTAGGTAAAGAAAGCTATCTTTTCTGGATGTCGTAAACTTCCAGTAATATATGGAATGCCTTCTGAGTTCCACTGTTTTTTCTTTCCCCAAATCTGCAAAATTCTCTGAAAAATGTCTCTACTTGATTACATCCCAATGAAGCTATGTTAACTTATTCTAGCAAAATACCTAGTTCATCTGTTTTCTGTTGTTTCATTACCTTCCCACTTTTCCGAAAGGGCTATTTCTTTGTCTGAGTTATTTGTCCCCTAGCCAGAAGGTGCTGCCTTATGAAGAGGGTGGTGTTTTTACATCAAACTCAGTTCTGGACGATTTCTTTCTTTGTCTGCAGCCATAACATCCTCTTGTTCACACAGAAATAAAAAAATCACAAAGGGTATGGATTATGCGATGCATTTCCTGTAACATTTAATAATCACAGTAAAACACTGACATGTATTGCTCTCTACTTACAAATCTCTGTTTTCTGTAGAAATTACAGCTTACTATTTAAGTCACCTGAATAACCCACTTTATACATGTGAAAACCATAGTAAAACGACTCATCCTGCCTAGATGAATATATCCTCTAATGAACTTAACACGAGGTCCAGATTGCGCTCTACGTTTCACTAACATCAGTCTCAAATAATACATCCTTATCTACAAATGGCATAAAACGAGGCATGTATCACACTCTTAGACTGACTAAACCTAGATGTTCACAAATACCCTCGCAGTGAGCCAGACTTCCCAGGGGTTGTCTCAGGGAGAGTTTCTCCCCGTTCACCATCAGCAGGATGACTCGCCTTTCCCAAGCACGCACACCTTCATTCCCTCCCGTCTACAGCCAGAAAACATCGCTGCAGCAATTGTCTTCCTGGGAAAGGAGCATTTGGGAAGTATTTAATGTATTTCTAACTGTCTTCCAGTGCAGTTTAGCAGCTGGAAGTCAGGTACAGAGCCAGAGCAAAGGGTTTTATCCTGCACTTCTTTTTCCACTGACTTTGAGTGGGAAAATGGCACTCCTGTGAATGCCGAGTTATCCTCTTATAAGCGGAACAGGATAGTGTCCTGCATGGCAGGCTCTGAACCTTTTCCTCGGTCTTGGTCCATGAGTTATTTAAACAGGACTAATTGCATGTTCCCCACTTTAAGAACCACAGACAACTAGAAGCTGGCAAGTATTTGACAAGCCCTTTTTGGGTAGGTACTGGTTAAGTCACTGTTCCTGTCAGCTGGGGAGGATGTTTGAATTACCTGATTGGAAAATAAAGGCATTAAAAAAAAAAAAAGTACTTTTCCTTTCCTCTGTTTCTTTTAGAAACAAAACAAAACAAGGAAACCTGAACATTTGACAATCTACAGATTTCTTTCTATAAAACAAATAATAAAAATGAAGCTTTTTAGCTTTGTGAAGATGATTACCAAGAAACGCCAACAATGCTGAGCAGTTATGTATTTGTCGGAAACCTGTGTTCCTATTATAAAGCTCTTCCCACAGAAGCCTTTAAATTAAAATTATTTTTGAAGCCTAGCCTAGAACATCAAAAACAAATCAGAGTTCAAGTGCACAGTATGATTCCCATTGGGAAAAGGGATTCATTTTCAGATGCTGGGTGATTTTTGTGACAGTAGGAAAGACATTTATTTTCATAGAAGAGGAGAGGTCCAATTCTAAAGTGTGGCCTATTTGTATCTGGCTGTGGGTTACTCACTGAAAAATTATTGATCTTCACTGAGATGAAGTTAAAAGTTATTTTTGTTTTCACAACTTCACGTACGCTCAGCAGGGTCTAAGCTCGGCTCCGGATTGCGCTGCGGCGTGTTCTGCTGGTACGCCCAACGGGTTCGTCCCGGGGGGCAGGTTACCCTGCGTGGGCCGTGCCCCGCGCCCGATGGCAGCGTGGCTATCGTGCGACAGGCGGTACAGCATCCCTTGCAACTGAGCGGGATCAAAGGCTTCCTCTCCATTTCAGCATGGGAGCCCAAACAATGAACTTAAACCAGTGCAAGAGAAACAGCAGAAGAGTTTAAGGCTACACTTCAGTTTCCTTTTCATGTATTGCAATTAACAAATAATGGCAAGCTGCCCACTTGGAAAGGTAGCACATTAATATATTTTGAATAGCTAAGAGCTTTGTTGTTAATATTGTTATTATTATTGTTTTATTATTGTTATTATTATTATTGTTATTATTACATTTTCTCTTAAGCTTTTTTATTAGCTGTGATAATTTCCAAAGATTACTTTGATTCCTTTAATAGCTCTTTCAAAAAAAAAAAAAAATCTAGCTAATACTTAGTAATTCCCCAGTTTCCCCCAAATACACATTGAAACTATAAAGTGTTTCTAAATATCCTGAGAATTCTCTAAATAGATTTTGTAAAATTCCCGTAACCTTTCACTAACCACCAAGCCCTTATTATCTAAAGAGGCTTCCAGGGAGGTGTTTGTAGGTAATTACCCAAGAATTAATCATAGGATTAACATAAAAGGCAAAATATAATAAATAATCAAGTTCTTACATACGCAAATCATTGTGAGGTATGTTACCAATTTTCATAGAGGGGCCACTGTCAGAAATGCAATTTCATCTATCCAATTAGCAGGTTTTGCTGCATTATAAATCTGTCACTGCTTTCTTTGCACCAAACAGCTGCTTATGCAAGTAACTGTGTGAAACTCTATTAAAAACCACAGGTCTGTATAGGGGAGGGGGGGGAGGGTAGAAAAAATAAATTCCCAATAAAGCTGCATTAGATCTACTTGGTCTGGAAGGCTGCAGCCAAGAAGCAGTTAAAATTATTAGGAAGGGAATTCCATCATGCTATTAATGTCCTGCAATTCAGCTGTGACTGTGTTCTGTTCACTTGGTTTTCCTCTTCAAGTGCTGTTCTGTTTTTAAAGCTGCTTTGAAGGAATGCTCTCCAGTGGACTGCCGCCTGTCACTGCTCCCTGTCATGTGTCCGATAATTAAAATCTGACTGATTTACTGACTGGCATCAACCATCACAGCTCAAGAGTTAGAAGATGTTCATCCTTCCCAAGGCTAAATTTACTTGGTGAAAAGGGGCCGCTTGCTTCCAGCCTGAGCTGTCATTCAGCTGCCGTGGAAACCATAAAGATAGCTAACAGAGCCCCAGCCAGCAGTCTTTAGTTTATTTTATTCTAATATTTATTGCCACCCAGAAAATGAACATAATACAGACAAGTTAGTGAGAGCACTGCACTAGTGATTTGTGAGGCTGGTGTGGAGTGAGAGCAAAACAGTCCTGCAGTATTAAAATAAAATAGAACAGCGGTGTTTCCCAAAAGTATGGCAGGGCTGTAGCTGTGTTTATTTTAACCCTAATGGGGTGCAATTTATTATTACATTTTAAGTAGATGCACTCTTGGAGAGGGTGGTTGTGGGGTTGGTTTTTTTCCTTTTTTCCTAAGTGCACACTGCTCAGGAAGTACAAAAAAAAGAAAAAAAGGAAAGGAAAGGAATATCATGTCATCCTGTGTGAATGATCTAGCAGTATTAATGGAGCCTCCAGGATCTATTGAAAGCAGCAACTTCAATAGCTCAGGGTCATGATATCAGTACTTGTGATGGAACAAGCTATTTACAAAAGATTTAAACTCTGGGGAAGACGCCTCCTCCAGGCTCTCTGGCTTATTCTCCTTACCCTTTAGGGTCACATCCTGCTCATCTGGCTCCTTCTAGTTTCTCTGTTATCTCAGGTTGGATGTGACAGTTGCCAGCAATCTTTAGCTCTGACCCTCCACGGCGCAGCGTCACCCCAACCCAGAGCCCAGCAGAGCAGCACTGTTCCCCAGTTTCCAACCTCGATTTTTTTTAGTGCACCGCTCTCGTTTTTTCTGTTCCCTCAGCTACAGTATTTGTCATTTTCTCCACATAAATAAAGCAAACCTTAAATATATACTGTCTGGTAAGAAACTCAAATACCTTTCCAGCATGAACAAGATTAATCACACATAATATTTACAGTACTAAACAAAACAATTATAACATCATATATACTCAGTTGAACAAACACACTGACAGTTCTTTTTGAAAACATACAGTAAAAATCAAATGAAAATCCATATCACAGTAAAGGAACTTATCTTCAATTTGTATTCCTCTTAAGCCGTTTTTGAGACCAAAATTCAGATGCAGACGCCTTCTGCAGAAGTCATCAAGGCCTGATTTACCACTGTCTTTCTGCTGTAGTGATACAGCTGGAGGGACAAGCAATGCACCAGAAGGAAAGGCAAGCAAAATTACAAAGAGGCATCAAAGGCAAGCCAGGTTTGCTCACTTACCTCGACAGCCCTTGGGGTTTTTGTTCCTGCAGTTGCCATAAACACACAAAGAGACAAAGTCTTGCGTGTGCAGCGACACAGCCCCTGTTTTTGAAAATCTGGACCATGGCCTGGCTTTTGGAGGGCCCACAGCATGCCGAGGATAAATAGGAGACATGAGTTTTGTCTACCAAAGTGTTAACAAGCTGAGAGCTCAGCCCTGAAAATAATTTCTTACTTGAGCCTTAGTCATGCAAAAAGTCATATTGACCTTAATGGCTCTACTCATATACTTAAGATTCATGCCAATAAGCGTCTGCAGGGTCAGGTTCTTGAAAGCAGGCACCAAAACATGTCCATAAGCTCCCCTCAGAGAGTTTCTATAAAACAATACTCTTAATTGTAAAGTATCCCAATCAGATGTCCTAGATAAACTAAACTACTGTTGAAGAAGATAATAACGTAAGAACATGCAGAATGATGTCTGTGCATGCTCAAAGACACTCCTTTGCTGGGGGTGCAGTTGGGGAAGGCCAATGGGTAAATGTCCAGTACCCGCCTATGCAGAAGAGCCGTAGTACAAAGACAAATTTTTACTTACCACCCGAGTGCTGACACATCCCTGGCCACCACACAGGGGTTTTTCTGATCAGCCATATATCTGATGTGCTGTAACAGACTGTAAAGGGAATTCAAAATTACCCATAACCAACAACTTCATCATTCACTCTCAAAAGTATTTCATCTTCCCTTGTCTCCTTGCTTTCAGGAATTTCTCTCAACCTGATATTTCTTAATCAGAATTTATTTTTTACAGGTCATCAATTTGATTTCTCGGTCTCTTAGTGCTTGGTATTCTCATTTAGAACAGCAATCAGTTGTGCCCATCGATCTTTACCATCTTGTATTTAATTTCCATGCAGCTGTTTACAGCATGGAGCAAAAAACTTTCTGGCAAATGGAAGATTAACAGCAAATCTCAGGCATCTTTTTTAAAAAACAATGGTTTACAAAATGAAAAAATGTATAAAAAAGTTAAAATCAAAAATTACAAAACTATGGGAACAGTAAAACTTTGCTATCCTGGAGTACCCACAAAACCAAATTTTTTCCCAGTTAGTTCAGAGATCACTGTAGACTCTGAACATAAGCTGTGGTTAGATCACTCCTGGTTTAGCAAGTATAAGTGATGGTATTTGGACATAAACTTCTGTAGCTTTTCCAGCTACACTAGTGGTCCTTATGGCCTGCTGTGGTAGTGAATTTCAGAGGCTGGGGACATGCTGGGTGAAGAAAGATATCCTCTCATTTGTTCTAAATGTACCTGACATTAATTTTAGCGAAAGACAGGTTGTTGCTATATTACGACTTAACATGAAAAGGAAGAACTGATAGGTTTTCACTACATACTCACACCATTAAATACCTCAAGTCAAGTTTCTTTGCATTTTTCTTCTTTCCAAATGCCCTTTTTCCTGAAATCACTAATGCAGGAGGATGAAAATTGGTTTCTAGTATGATTAATGCTGAGCAAAACTTTCAGCTCAATACTAGACAAAGATCACCTGGTTTTGATATAATGCCTCTTTCCCTTTTTCTCTCATTCCCTCTCTCCCCCCTCTTTCTCTGGGGATGCACAAAGCATTTCAACCAGTCCTACTCCAGCTCTGGATCCCTCACACCGTGTTCCTGAAACACTACCTCCACACTGAAGTGATGCCAGGAGTTGCTGCTCTCTACCTTTTCACCTCTAAGTATCCTCTCAAAAGGAAAGACTTTTTCACTCTCTCTTCCAAAATGTTTGGCAAGTTGGATGACCCCATTCATATCTTCAATGTCATTTTGATCGCAAGGGGATGACAGAGTTTTTCAGCAAACATGAAATGTGATGCTCTTCCAGTCAATAGGGTCTTCGAGGGAGCTTTTTGCAAGTTCACCTGAGCTTATTAGAAACCAGGACAAGAAAAATGTTTTCACCCTTGCTTTAGTCTAAGGTCCAACTTTAATATAAACAAAGTTGGGTTATTACATGGACTTTATGGGAGGAGAACAAGAAAACATGGTCCTGGCAAAGTACGGTCTCTTCAAGGGCACTCTCAGGCCCCAGCCTCTGGCATCACCTAGCAAACAGCCAGGGCTGGTCTTGTCCCTGCCCACCCCTGGGGGGTGGCAGACCTCTGCTGCTGCAGAGCCACCTCTGGCATCAGGGACTGGAGACGTCAGAACATGGCGGTCATTTTAGTCTCCTGGTTGGAAATTCACCAATGGGTTCAAATCGGGAGGGAGGGGAAGTTTGCAAACAGCCAGGCTATGATGCCCCCACGTTGAGGGGAAAAGGGCTTTCATACTTCGGGCTTGCTGGGGAAGCAGGAAAGCCCTGATGGGCTCAGAACAGTCCCGCGGAGCACCCAGCAGGTCACCGAGCTGCCGCAGGGCACAGGGGCACCGGGTACCATGACAGGGCCCAGTTACAGACACCGGGATGCACTGATGATCCAGAACTCGTGAAGACAGGAGCAAGCAAATTCCCTCACTTCATCAAAAAGCCAAAAATGTTAGGTTTTGCAAAATCATTGTGAAACTTCTAAGATCTTTCACAAGCTTTGAAATCTGACTGAACTAGCTTTGGAAGATGGGAAGTATGGCGAAGCAATTTCCTCCCCTCACTAAAACCATAGGAATGCAAAGAGGAGAATATTGCCCTCCTATCATTTTACTGATATCCCACAGTATGCTGTTCTTCTGGCTGCTGCCATCAGCCTGGCTCTATACATCCATGGTCATGCCAACGTACACCTGAGATGGCCTTCATCTTGGATGTACGGAGGGGTACATCATACTAACTGTGTCTCAATCTTTCTCCTTTACTGCCGTATAAAATACATTAATTTAATTAGAAACTGTGACAAGGTTATAATAAATAAAAGTCGCTATCAGAAGAAAACATTTTTAAAGTTATTTAAATGCCTGATTTGAGCAAAGCGCCTAAACAGTTTTAAAATGTGACCCATAATGTGTTTCACCCCAAAGGATATAAGCAGGATATTGAAGATTATTCATATATAGGAAATATTCAATTCATCATCCAAATGCACCCACTTCTGCAGTGAAATATAGCAGATACTTAACAGCACCCGGCAATTTGATACGCATTGAAGGTGGGGTGTGGAGAAAAAATAGAACAGTATCCAGATGAAATTGCAGATGTCAGGAATGGAATTCACCAACTGGGAGGAGACGAGCAAAAAGCGAGATTACTATTTTTATGTAAAATAAATCAGTCTGCTAATCGGGCTGGGATTTTGCTGCTGGGAGTTAAGGAGGGCAAGAGGAGAACCGTAATTTTCAGAGCTGCCACTTTAAACTACAGCCCCTCTTGCTTCAACACTGCTTTGATGCAGCATCAGAGAGGGAGCATCTTGAAGTGCTGTAATGTCAGGGCTTAAACAGGCATATTTTAAAGTAACAGGAAGTAAATTAAGCCAATTAAACCATCTTAATGCTTTGACTTTTATAGAGTGCTTGCTTACCAAGCAGATTTTTCTCAGCTTTCACAGCAATGATCATTACCTACATTTCAGAAGGTAACTACTTCCCAGCTTTATAGGCTCACACCTAAAATTCTGGGTTATCCCTTTGCTTTCAGGCACAGAGTCTGCACATATAACACAAGTTCAACAGTCTTCATGCCCTTGTTGGGACGCCTTGTGCCTGGGGAGAGCCAGAGCACTGCAAAACAGCTGTTAAAATCCCTGCCAGGCTCCCCTGCTGGGATTTGTGCCCAAAGAGGAAGAACCACTGCCGAGACCCTAGAGCTGCCAGGGTGCCAGTGCTGCCTTGGCCAGGACACGGTACCCGGTGCCCCTGTGCCCTGCGGCAGCTCGGTGACCTGCTGGGTGCTCCGCGGGACTGTTCTGAGCCCATCAGGGCTTTCCTGCTTCCCCAGCAAGCCCGAAGTATGAAAGCCCTTTTCCCCTCAACGTGGGGGCATCATAGCCTGGCTGTTTGCCAACTTCCCGATTTGAACCCGCTGGCGAATTTCCAACCAGGAGACTAAAATGACTCCCATGTTCTCACATCCCTACATATTGCTTTAGAAATAAAAGTCCACTTCTGGAAGAGATACTGGACTGAAGCAAAGACTCATCAGGTACCAGCTATGCTGGGAAGCAATCCCAGAATGTGATGGAAGCTGAATTAAAGATTTGAACTTTCAGCTTTGGCAGATGATGGACCAGCTTGTCTCCTCACACCACCCCAGGTAGGGTAAATTTACCCAGCTAAATCCAAAAGCCTTTGAGGCTTTTCACATTACCAAAAGAGCAAGTCTTATACCACAAGTTTGGTAAAGAGTCTTAGTGCTTTTAACCTTTTTTTGTTCTTCTCTCACCTTCTCTCAGCACTTGTTGAGCTCTTGCATGGCAAGCCTTTAGTACTGGCTGGAAGCTGAGAATTGCACATATCAAAATCTTTACTAAAACCCAGTGTAGGTCACCACACAGCTCATTAAATAAAGGGACATACTCTGCATGCCAATTAAGAGATTAAATTATGGAACAAAGCAGAGGGAGAACTAAAATTTAAGATCCCCTTGTATTTTCCAGCAAGTCATCTGTCAACTGGAGGAGCTATTCCACTAACTGAAGCTTGTGAAGAGCCTGACATAGCCATAACCGTGAATATGTCAAATCGTTATGTCAGCTGAGGTTACTGTGAAGTTGAAATCGTACTGGCAGTACAGTTCTGTATTGTCATGATTCCTATACAGAGAGAAAGATGAGAAAGGAAAGACTAAAAGAGGTATAAAAGTTTACCAGCACAAGTTTAGGTATGTTCTGTAATTTGTGAATAAAAAATAGTATAATCCATGTATCATGAATGCCAATAAAATATACATACCAGAACTTCATGGGGCTATTCATAAATACAGTAGATTTTATATTGATGATTATCTTAAAGGATTTTAAAATGTTATAGTGGAAAATTTGGAGAAAAAAATGATTCAGCTAGAATTTACACGTGCTGCTGAGTTCACTGTTTCAGCTGGGCTTTACTTTTGGACTTTCAAGTCCTTTAGATGCCAAAAAACTCTGATAGAGTGAGTGAATGTGTGTGTGTACAGGCAGAAATGCGTGTCCCTTGGCAGCAACGCCGAGCTCAGCATCTATCCCACATACAAACCTGGTCAGTTTGGAGACAGCGTTCCCCTGGTTCTGCACAGTTTTTCTCAGAGCACACCCTGCACACTACCAAAACACTGGGCCTGATGTGAGGAGCAATGGGGATGCTCCGTCTTAAAACACAGCCAGACCCATGGGAGCGAAGCCCAATCCATATTTTTCCCTGTAGACAACCTTATCCAACATTGTAGAGATTTCAGGGCAGAAGTACACTGAAGATGTTTCCCTACACAGGAAAGTATACAAGTGGAGTTTTTTACATCAGAATGAAAAGCTGCTCCTCTTTTCTTATCTCAGATGTGGGCTACAGTGCCATATTCAGGCTGGCTTTCCATGTCCTGTTGAGTGAAATCACTTTTCTATTGTAGACTAGCTTCAACAGGCTGATGGCAGCCTTTAAACCCATTTTTCTGAAACCCTACGATACTGCAGAGATAAGCGCTAATACTCATACAACGGCCTCACCCACCCTACAATCCAGACAGGCAAAAGCCAGCGCCTCTCTAAAATTTATAAAGCTGAATTAGCCCATTGCTATGCCCACACTTGCAGCTGAGACTCACAGTGTGTTAGCTTGGACACAGAATGCACTGTAATAAATCCTGCTGTAATTCTCTCTTACAGTTGAACACAACTCTTTGTGTCGGTCCATGGAGATTATTCCTGACTCCTCACAGCTCTGAGCTGGGAGGCTGCGTGCAGGAGGCGCTGGCTCCCCAGTGAGACCCCTTACGCGCCAGGCTTCACAGTGGTCAGCATTACAACATCTACTTCTCTTTCAGATCTAGCTCTTAGCAACCAAATAGAGCTCACTTTTTATATAAACATTCATCTTCAAATGTGGCTCCAGCTACACAGTCCTTGAATGGGACTGGACAATTATAAATAAACAAATAAAGAAATAGAATATTATTAATTCAGTCACGAAAAAATTTTGAAGGTCTCACACAAAGATTACCTTCCAGGACTACAGGCACAATGGGGATGGAAAGGAGACACTGTGGGTCAGGAGAGATGGGAAGGGATTTTTTTTTTATTTTAAGGAAGAGAAAAAACGTGGTAGTTTGTGAAAGCTCAGACCTGCTGCTTCAGGTCAGACTGTCCCCAACCCTCATAACAGTGACATGTTTGGGTGAGAACAGGATGTTTTCAAACAAGCAGGAAACACTGCTTCATTTGGGTAGTACCAGAGGACCAGACTGACTTCTGAGACGCAAAGAGATAAGGCTGGGAAGCAGGTGGCTTCACAGTCCCACCAAAGCTCAGCATACCTGTACTTCTTGCAGGGCAAGAACCAAACCATGCCTCCTACTCCTGCTCCTCAGCCAGCAACGGAGCTGCCTGTGGCCCTTCATCATCGCATTCATGCAAACTCCTCTGTGCTGCTGGAGGACGCGGAAAGCAGAGGGGATGAGTCCGCTCACGGCCCCTCTAGCCTGCCTGCACAGAGGCAGGAGTTAACAGATGTGGATCCCCACCAGTCATGTGCTACCTGCAGTGCACCATGAGTTCCCCTATGCCCTGATGCAGGCAAGCAGAAAAGCCCATTACCAAGCCCATGCTGATCATTTCTATACCCCTTAAATCTGCTCTTACGTCATCATCCGCCCAACTATGAGTTGGCCAGTTGATTTGAAACAACGAGGTTTGGAGCTAGTCTGAAGTGTTGTATCTGCACCAGAACTGGATCAGTAGCCACAGAGCTGATCACAGTTACACACAAACTGTGATTTATCCCGTAGTGCCAGAGTTACTCTGTAGCTGTCACATGTCATTGTGTGAGGTGACATGTCACATCATTGTCATGGTGACATGTCACCATATTACTGTGCAGCTATTATAGACATACAGTTAAAAGCCCTCACTACAACTGTTTCCACTTAGGTATTTAGTTTCTTAAGGATTACTGACTGTGATGTAGAAATTCCTATCAATCATAATGTCAGCTGTACAGAAATTAAGCTACTTTTAGATGAGGATTTTAAAACAAATGTAATAACACAGAATAGTGCCTATTTCTCAAAAAGTGGGTTACATCCATCAGGGCAATGACACAAAAGACTAGGTGGAGACAAGGGAGGGTTCCTTCTATTGTTTTCCAGAGATCTCACAAGAAAAAAAGACAAATCTAGCTGTGAATAAAAACAATCTTGAAAACATAAAATTAGTACTGCAACTGCAAGAATGTCTTTCTGAGTTTTCAGAGAGCCTCAAAAAGAAAGTACAGAGCCATTCATCTACTTCAGCGTGCAGGGACTAAGATACCAAAAACTTTTACAGCTAATACACTGTAAGCACACAATATGGCTCATTCACAACCTGTAGTAGTTACTACAAGGTAGCTGGTAAGCTCACACCCTCAGCTGTTACAGGCACGCTGTCAATCTTGCATAAACACTTCATGGAAAACCTGCCTGAGATTTGTCTCCACAAAGATTTAAAGCCAGATAGCTTCATAGCTGTGTATTATCTTGCTTTAAAAATACATCTTCTTTGCGAGTGAAGACAAAACAAAGGAAGAGGACATTTTTCCTAATGGAGAAAGCATGAAGACCTACCCACAAGGAAATTGAAGCAAGGTGGGAGAACATGTGTATGTATACACATGAGTGCATATAAGTGTGTGTATGTCTGTATGTGTATGCATATATATCCTTCCTTGACAACATAAAGAACTATAATTATCTGTTATTTTTCCTGCTCCCGAGTGGGAACTTGGCTAAGGAAGCACAGAGTAACCAGAAGGCAAAGAAGAGGTACCTTGTTCTGCTGGAACGGAGAACACTCATGTGGAATTCTCTGTCTCAGAGGAGAAGGAATTGCTATTTTCATTGAAAATAAAACAGTTTGCTAATCAAAGTGGGATTTCCCTTCTGCAAATTGGGAAAGAAAAGAAGAAAATAATATTGAGAGCTGTCATTTTAATGAACAGCTTTTGGTGGGATTGCACAAGGTGAAAGTCAGCATAAAATTTAGCCCAGATGTTTAGTTGGAATAAGAAACTTTGTCTTACTGTCATGTTTTTCATGTTTCCATTCTGAAATCTTAACATAATTCATATTAAAATGTTGTATAAATGTTTGCAGTTCTTTAATAGAATTGTAAGCAACCTAAAAAACAAAAATTCACCCTAGGATCTCCTAACACTACTCCCAAAACTGAGCTCATCCTTTGTAAATTGTGCCTGTCAAAGACTCTGTATGACTCTGTACTACACTGCAGTGTTTTACCTCCACACACAGATGAAGCCTGAAATTTCTTGTACACAAAAATGAGCATTTTGGCATAAACAATGTGATCAAGACAGTTTCCATCCTCATCACTGAATCTTGATGCTTTTCTTGAACTTAGATATAACAGTTCCCCACACACAGGATATTGTGTGTGATACATGCAGTTTTAACTTGAAAGCTCACTCCCACCAAATGTCTGCATTTTTGCGTGAGCCAAGAAAGACCAAAACTCAACTATAACATATTTCCAAGAAAAAGTCTTTGCTGTTATTCTCTCAGGCACAATTTGTTTCCTAACCAATGATGTTATTTAATCAAAAACTCACACTAGTCTTCCTAAAAGCATTTAAAAAACAAAACAAGAAAGAAGCATTTCTGTTCCATAGCTTAGTTCTTAATCATCTAGTCAAACTTGATAAATTTTCCACTCTCTCTCTCCTAAAATGAATTCTTGGCAGCCTTCAGTGAAATGGAAAAAAAAAAAAGAAGTTCACGTAGAAGTTCAAAGCAGCAATTTATGTTTCTGATAATTTTAAATTAATTCCTAATCTATGAAGCATAAAGAAACTATGCTTGAGATGCAGCCCACATCCAACCATATGGCTTAAGGAGACAGTCTCTGTGATGTGTGGCTGCAGATCTTTCTGTCCCTGGCATACCCACCTGAAGTTCATGCCCCCTAATGTAATTGGACAGTTTTGTTTGTGAAAATGGCCTGTTCTGCCAAATGCTGAAGTCCTTGCTTTGACAGATATATCACTTTTCCAATGTGAGTGTATTTTGAAGAGAGCTGACACATGATCAAGTTCTCTTTAATATCCTTCAACAAACCTGACAGTTGTCCAGCAGGGTCTTGTGCCGCATCCAACTGTCAGCTTCTGCAGAGGCATTATGGGAAAACTGACTGAGGAAAACAGCAGTAAAGAGGAAAAAAGTGATTTATGCTTCTCTGTGTACTCAGCTTAGTATCAAAAAGAAGTACCTCAGCTTATATGTATTTTAGCAGGCCTACCTGGACAAAGTCTCCTTAGCTTCTGGTAGTACAGGAGAACCACCGATTTATATTTTTTTATTATTATTTTAGGGATTTATTGCATGTCTCATTATAAAGCACCCCAAATCTCACATGCACAGGTAGGAGTATTTATTTGAAAACAAAATGTTAAGAATAATGAAGACTAAATGTTCTCATTAAGATACTTTCCAAATCTGAGCTGCCTTATACTATGCTATACTACACTGTACAATACTATACCAATACTGCATGGTTTTTTAACTCTGAGGTGCCTCAGTTTCATGCAGTTTTTAGAAAGGTCTTTCACTTACAAGACAAGAGTTCTCATATACACAGAAAAAAGTATTTGTTTGGTATTTTGCTGCTTACCTGTGCCACCAGTGAGAAAGTCTATGTTTCAGTAGAGATCTGACAATGTAAGCTTCGGATATCCTCTTCAAATCATTATTTAGGCCAGATGTTGTCATTTTGTCACCTTAAAATTTCATTTTCCTGCAGGAAGGTAGAGTCTGATTGCAGTTACTTTGTGTTACTTACTGAAATGCAGCTTGCAACAAGAAAGAATTGAGCTGGACCAAGATAATAGGACAAACCCCATCATGCCCACCATGAAAACGCTATCTGTACCCTCAAACTGCAGCTATTTTCTTTGTCTGAAAACTCCCTCAGCCCGTATTCTACCGTGCGTTGCTGAAAGACTGAAACATTTCTTAATGCTCCATTCCCTGCAGTGCATCTCTTTGGTCATCTTGGTTTTAGGTACACGAGATTGCAGCCAGCTCTGCCCCTGCACAGGGTCAAAGCCCCAACGTGGAGAACCCAGAGCAGGCAACCACAGCCTGAGGGGCTTGGAACTGGATGAAGGAGCTCTGCTGTCAATCAAGCTCACACTCGTGCTCACCCTCGCGCTGATGAAAATCATGCACGTGAGCAACGCTGAACACGCGCAAGTGCTGATGTTCTACATAAAAATGACAGAAAGATCCTATGAGACAGAAAGACAAGTGTTACCGAAACAATCACAGAAGAGTTGGTCTGAGCTGGAGTACTGGAGAATGACCATGTTATCTCTGTTATTCCAGTGCCCCTTTAAATATAGTGCTGAGGTGACTGCCTACTTAGCCTACGGTGAAGGCCACACTTGTCTGCGGTGAAGTCCCATAATCTTAGTTTATTGCATCGCATGTATTGTATTTGCTCAAGCTGTTGCCTGAGGGGGTGCTTGTGGGAAACGTATAGCTTTCTTCTCCCCCCCTTCTCTCGCAGACTATTTAGGCTGACATTTATCAATAAATTGCACATATTGTTATACATTTTTCTGTCGGGGCAGCGCTACAAGATTATGTGATGAGCACATTTTATCAATCTAGCAACAGTTCTTTTTTTTTTTTTTTTTTTCCTCCATACAAAGATTTTCTGCTGCAGAAGTGACTGCAATGTCACAGCTCCAGCACAACCTGATTGCTAAGTCAAACCAGAGACCCAGATAGTTTTCACTGCAGCCCTTGTTTCAGGAAATATTTCTGGGGACGGCTGTTTCTGGCTGCTCTCCCTCCCCCAGGTCTGCGGACGGCAGAACTGTGGTAGAAATGCAACATGGCCCTCTGTTCCCCACAAAGCCCATAAATCTCCCACAATCAGGCGATTCCTGCATTCTGCAATTCTGTATGTTACATTTTTTCCCCCATGGGCTAAGCCACTAAAAGCCACTGGCCTGACCTCCTGTTAACTTTTTTTGTTTGTTTTATTTTTTCCAGGGTAGCAGTATAATGGCCCTACAATCAAGATCATGTCAGTTAATCCTCCCTTTCAGATCAGCACAACTCTTCCTCATGCATTACATTTAAATTTTCTTTTGAAAATGCCTTTGCTTGAAAGACAAATCATTTGTCTTCAAATTTCATCTGTCAAAACCCAGACAGGTTATTTCCATAGTGTATTTTTAATCTGGCTCTGAAGTTTGCTTCTTCTGCTTTACTCTCCTCATTAGTTGCACCCACATATCGAGATTATTTCAAAACGCCACTACTTCGGTCAACATGAAGGAAGCTGCTAGTCACTTCAGTAGAAGAATCAATTAAAACTATTTAAAAGAACAGGAGTAGGAATTTATCCTCATGCATTTTGCAAAATACATGGGGCAGCCCATGCACCGTGCACAATCAGGTCCCTTGAGCAGAATAAAGATGGGAAAATTTGGGGGAAACTTATTGTGACCATTTAGTACATTTGAAATAGAACTTTGAAAAGCTGCTGAACGCCATCTAACCTAGCACTCCTGTGCGCACAGTTTGCTACAAGACTTGTGTAATTGCAAGATGCGGTTGGCATCATAAGCAAGTGCTACACATTTTGGAAGGAGATAGAATGAGTTTAGAAGAGGTTAGGTCCCCAAACAGTGCAGAAAAGCAATAACAAAGCGACTGAATTCACCCATCAGGAGGGAGCTTACAGCTGAAGGTCCACCCACCCACCGCAGCAGCCTTATTTAAGCTTTCATTGGAGGTCACATTTACATGCCCGACCGCAGTCCTTTGCAGACCTCCAAAGGAGTCCTGGCGGCTACTTGGCACGGCCTGAGGTGCAAAGCAGAGACACAAGTCCCAGCACGGCGCAGCAGGCAGCCTGTGCCACAGCCCAGGGTGGGCATCGGTCAGAGCACCCTTCCAGCGCTGCAGGAGCTCACGGCGCTGGCAGCCTTCTCCTGGCCCAGCCTGATGCACAGGCAGGCAAGCAGGGATACCACCCATGCCCTGGTCTCTGCAGTTAAATCTCAGATCAAATTATAGCTTATTTTTGGGTTGGTCCTTGATTTACTCCACTAGCAAACAGGTGTATCCCGGTGGACATAGCAAGAATTACCATGGAGATCCTCACAGAGACACTTGGCAGTTACTGCTCACTCTTCCTTCAAGGACAGTCACCTGGGCAGCAAAAATTAAGGGTTGCACCACATTTGTGGGTGGTAAGAATGACAATTATTGCGCAGACAGCCTGGCTTTTATTTCTACAAAGCCAGTGTAGAATTCTTGCTGGCACAGTCTAACTACTGCAGTGCTGCTGCCCCTAGCTTTAACCCAGAACTAGAGTCACTGCAATTATGAAGAATTATCCAATAAACTGTTTTAACTTTAAGCCTTAATGAAGCAATTCAATCTTTGGTCCACACTGACTAGCAGACAGTACTCTGAAATAAAGAAAAGACGACTACTACTGTAGTAAAAAGAAACAATGAAAGAACTCATTGGTTATGTAAATTTACTGCTGTAATTGTTTCATTATTAAAAATGTTTTCGTAAGAACATTTTGCTGAATCAAGATTGATTGCAACAAAAAGTAAATCCCAGAAGTAATCTGAAAAAGATGTCAAATACTTTTACAGAAGAATTAAAATAAATAAGGAGAGTATTTTATGAAACATGCTCTTTGTTCATCTTTTGATGGTTAGACACACACATCAATGAAAGATTTATCAGAAGCAACCATCACAGTTTCTAGTCTTTTGTGAG
Organism: Chionis minor; assembly: GCA_013398295.1. Classification (NCBI taxonomy): domain Eukaryota; kingdom Metazoa; phylum Chordata; class Aves; order Charadriiformes; family Chionidae; genus Chionis; species Chionis minor. The sequence continues at coordinate 153,872 of VZSF01000955.1, read as the reverse complement.
TTATGTGCTAACTGAAGTCTCTGCATTTGTGAGGTGTTTATGATCACTTCAGAATTAACAGCTTCCCATGAATGTCAGATTTATGGACAATCTGTTAAATATTTGAATCAGATCCGCTTACCTGAACTAATCCATCTGAAAAAAATACATGTTCTTCTCAAATGCCAAGGGTTATGTCATGTCATTTTGCCAGTGCAAAAGAAAACATGTTGTTATCAAAGAGAAATTTGCTAACAATCTGGAGGATGTGTGATATACAGCAGCATTTGGATTACTGACTCTCCACTGCAGCTTGTTTTTCACATTCGTAATTATTGGCTGATATATCCTCATGGTGCATGGAAGAATAAAATCAACTCAAAGCTACAGTTCTGAGTTTAGCATTAAAATTCAAATATCAAAATTTCCCAAATATCCAGGAGACTGAAATAGTATAATATATATGCAATACATTGAGTGAATGTATCTGCTGTGTACCACAGTGGAAATGTGTTGCATGTATTTAGTAGACATACTCTGCCCTTCTTCTAGTGCAGCATTTCAGAAGCATTTCACAGCAAACATTAATGAATTGAGTCCCACAGTGAGGGACTAAATGGAAGAGGACAGGAAGAGGAAAAGATTGGGAAGGAGGAAAAGATACAAAGAAATCATAAAGGGGTACAGCAGAGAAGAAAGCTGACTGGATAAAAACTGACAAAGAGAAAACCACACGTGAAAGAATTGAAGCATGTTGCAAATAACAGCTCCAAAGTAGGTGAGTGTATTTGAAGTTCTTTGGACCGAGTCTTCCTCTTTGTGAATGCTTGCTTTTTCAGCCTAACTCTTCTCTTTTCAATACCTCTCATTTTATTCCCTTTCTATCTACCCCTAGAATATAGGGCATCACTTTTTTTCTCCCAAAATCTCCCCTTTCTCTCCACTCCTTCCAAAACCCATGCAACAGCTGTCTGTACTACTTCCTTGATTCTTACGCTTTTTTTTTTTTCCTGTAACAGTTTATGGCAGTGTTGATTCACAACACATAGATATATTGGAAGGATCCCCTCCCTAGCATTTCACCGTATCTACTCAAAAATCCTTAGCCATGTGAACTCTGTTCCATAAAGCAGCAGGGTGCTACTGTTGCACAGTTATATTTCATTTGTGACATGATTTGATCATCCTAGACTGCATCATTCCAGAAACAGTGAGACCTTCCTCACATCATCCTTTTCCAATACTCTTGGAAACAACAATTCAAGTTGTTATAATTATACACCATCCCTCTAATTCAACATATCCATAGAAATGTTTCTTGCCAAACGTACCTGTACTTAGACTTTATATCCAAGCATCGGTATATAACATATGCACTTACTGAATGTATAATTTAGACATTTTATTAGCACATCTCCCAGGGAACTGGTTTAACTAATGATAATGAATGGTCATGACTATCATGTAACTGGGATGGCATTTGCAGGGGGAAAGAAAGAAAGAAAAATCCTGCCTTCATATGACCAGTGTCACAAGGTTAAATAGTACTAGAGCTCTACACGCTTGCTTTTAAATGTGGAAATGACTAAATAAAACATTAAAAAAGAGAAAATATGCATGAAAGATAATGAATGGCCATTTTATTAACTTTGCCATTCGTGTTTCATCTCGGTAGGATAATAAAAGACACATAGATCAGCAAAGCTGCGATGTGATGACCACACTTGGAGCTTTCACATTCCCCAGTCTCTGAAACAATGACAGCCTCCTCCTTTCTTTGGTTGAGCTTGCAGATGTTCAACAGCTTTTCTGGACCACAGAAAAGTCAGAAATCCAAAACATAGCTGTTAATAATTCAGGACTAAATTTTCCAATTACCTATCCAAAGTAAGTAATTAACTTTCTAAAAACTAGAGTTGCCATGGATGGAAAACAGCACATGTACAGATTAGATCTCTTAAAAATACAACCTGAATTGCTAAGGGAAGTAACACCATTTGGTAATTCTAAGGCTACACGTTTTTCTGGAACATATTTTACCCACATGAATTTTGTCCTTAACACTATAATCTCTGCAGATATCCATGCCAGCAGTTCCTGTCTATTCTAGCTTGCACATACTTCTCAAGAAGAGAGAAGGAAAAAGTCGTCACTAATAGAATCTGTATAATTTCATAAGAAATTCTCCAAGCAAATGTCTTTTCAAAGACTTTTAGTCCAAATGAAAAATTCAAGGTTTTAATAATTTTAATAAGCTTCTGATAGGCATTCAAATTTGAGGTGTTTATCCAAATACCCTCAAGCTTCAGAGAATCCCTTATCACTGCTTCAATTCCTAATAGCTGTCATTCCAATAAATATCAGAGCAATTAAAATCTCCATCAATCAAAAATATTGCTTTCTTACAGGCTTGTCATTTTTTTAAAAGCAAATCCTGATCTACCTTTTCTAACAGCTCTTGAATTTTATAGCAACATATAATAACCATCTGACTACCTTTATTTCCATTTAACTTTTATCTTTAATGTCTCTGCTGTTTCAACCAAAATATTTGTAGCATTTTTTCCTTTGCACACTTAATATTATTGTCTCTGTTTCCTGCTGTATTTTGCCCTCCATCCTATGAGGAAGGTAGGCAAACACAGCGAAAGCAGTTCTGGGAGAGAAAGCCAAAGTTTTCATTAGTGCTCGCTAATCTTATCAAGAGAACAAAGACATCTTCCCACCATGAAGATGGAAAAATATTTCCATGGGCAATGCTGACCATTCCAACAAACCTGGACAAACACCCTTAGAACAACCCTTCCTTTCTGTATAGTGTCTTGGACTTAAAGAGGTTGAGCAATAAGCATCAGAAATTATATCTGTCCTGTTAGTGGAGTTGTAATAAGGAGAACCAGAAGAAAAATAAAAAAAGACTCCTCGTAGTAAAATGAGGAAAAATTAAGAATTCTGCTCTTCTCATGCCACATTCAATCTGAAAGGTGGATGTCCACAAGCAATTATCATATTGCTGGCTACTTTCATGGAGGAAGGAGAGGCAGGCCAGGAGAAAACCAGGAGATAGGCAAGTCGTCACATATTTTGCAGGAGATCTGACCACTGATCTACACAGAGCTAAGATGAACATGAATAGAGTTTGGAAGAACATTCTCTCATTTTGCCTTTTCTTTACTGCCACCAGGATGTGACGAGGAAAGACTCCCACAGCACGCTTCAGGGAAGTGCCTGACTTTGTTAGCCTTCTGTTACCCTCTCCCAGGTTATATGTTTTTTTCTCTCCCTTCCTCTATCATGCAGGTTTCAGTGTAGCCAAATGAATCCTTTTCTAAATCAGACCTCTTTTATTTTGGTTTGGATTTTTTTGATCTACTATTTTAGGAATGAGCCCAGCTGTTAATGGACCCCAGTTATCTGATCTATCTTAAGTCCTATGGGCCCTATTTTCATCTGTAAAAACAAGCATTGACGGCTGCCTAGGCAGATGACACTTAAAGGTTAAGGAGGTTGGACACTGTTTAGAGGACAAACTGTCATTCCATTATTTTCAAACCCAAGCCAATGTTTTGCAATGCAAATGCAACAGTTTTCTGTATATTTGGTTTATTCTGTTTCATGTTTTGGCCATTCCACACTCTCCAGAGTACTATTAAGATTAGGAGAGTTGCGTGCAGTGGTTTAAAGAATATAAAAAGACATATTGTCTAGTGTATGAGTAAACTTCTGCAGATTAGATCCTTGAGTCACTTTAACCTTGAAATATTTTTTAGAGATGTCAGATATTTTTGGTAAACTTATATTTCTTGGTAGTTCATAATATATTCATGACACAAAATCTACTTGCCAGGTAATTTGACTGATTAAATATCCAGAGATACGTGTGTGCGCACGCACATGTTCCAAAACATGGTATAAACTTAAAATAAAGGAGCCAGACAGACACTATGTGGTTGATCTGAGTATGTTAGGCACAGAGTTTTTATGCATATAAATCTGCTGCTCTGGATTGATGTCCAGTTCTATTTATTCTGCCAGTAAAACAAAAGGTGATAGTAAATGTAGTATATTGCAGCTTCGGTAATTGTGGATGAGTAACCAGTAGGAGAGCCGGCAAAATGCAGACCACGAATATAGTGCACCAGTCACATCTGCCAGATCCCCCAGTACATCTAGACCTCCCAAAATGTTGTTAATATAGTTCATGAACCCCAATGTTCACATCTGTCAACTCAAACACAAGGATGACATAACAGAGGTCCGGTGCTGGTGCAAAACGTGACCTCCTTGTCAGAGGTCTATTGCTATGTAGGCAAATATCCATGTTCCTATAACAATACTTTGAATTCAGTGCTAAAACATTATGTTTTAGCATATCTTGACAAAATATTTACTCTTGCTTTTGAGCGCAGTTGGTCAACGCAATTTTAATTATTTCCTAGACTATTTCTATGGATCCAGTTTTTCATCGAATCAGGTTCACCTTTCGCTGATTTATTCATTCTCTGTCAAAAATAAAAGTTTCAATCCCTTAATTTAATCAAAATGTTCTTGACTGAGATCATTAAATCTTGGAGAGATGTTTAATTCAAAATTTGCTGTATCCACAATGGTAGTGATTGAGTAACAGAAAATCAACTTATGTCATAGTAGTTTGTTAGAATATTTGTTTACTCTTCAACTGAAGCATGCTAATTACAATAAGAGGTCTTCACAAGCAATCCAGTTAGCAAATATGATCGGTTAATAGATAAGGAATGATTCATGATTAAAAACATACAAAACCAGCATCTGCAGAAGAAGGTTATTAGACCTAGGGCCACATTGTAAAGTGTCAAAAACTGGGCTGTCAAACATACTTGGGCTGCCATGTGGATGTGGAATCAGACATATTTTTATTGTATGTGCAAATAGAAACTCACATGTATATTTGCATCATTGGAATTGTAGTGGCAGTGGTGTCTGCTGCTACAAACACTGGTCACCTCCAATCCATGCAAATGTAGCTTTTTCTCTCCTCAAAAAACGAGACCGTCACAAAATCAGAAAATTTAGGAAGGGATCATAAAAATATTTGACCAAGCTGCACCCCAGAAACCATTTGCACTCTTTAAAGCATTTTTGACTATTGTGTAAGAAGGACTACAAGCTCAAAAAACATTTACATTTGTTGCTCTTGGGCACGAATGAAAATCAGGAATGACTCCTCTCCAGTGTAGCCATTAAGAACGTGGGCTCCAGATTAAAGATTTCCACAGGAACAAAAGTCCTTGCTGTTGGCCTCTCCTTTTTAGAAACTCTTACAAGTGGAGTTTATAAACGGGTTGGGGAAAGCTTAAACAAATAGGGTATCAAAGGTAGATGGTAGCTCATTTTTAACTGATTTGTGCAGATATGGGAAATCTATTTGTTAATTAATAAACAGAGAAAGTCCATTAAGTATCACGTTCTATTTTTGTTAACTAGGAAATTATTGCTTTTCTTGGCACCAGGTTATTTTAAGTTTGGGGATTTTGAAATAAGAAAGGATTTTGTTAACTTTTTCCACAGTCATTGGGGATCTTTGATTTTATAGTTGAATTTAAAAAATAAAATAAGCATTGCTTTTAGCAAGATTTCTGAACACAAACAGCTCTTGAATAAATCCAATACGCCCTGATAGGAAAACGAATCCTGTTATAACACATCTGTTGTTCTCTCACCTAGTTTTGCATTTTGTCAGATACACACATGCTATTGAACCTGTCAGTTAAGTTCCAAGGCTTCATTCCCCTGCATCCTGCTCATTCAATCTGCATGTCTTACAGCTGATTTCCTCTCCTCTTTCTAATGAGTCCTATCATACTCAGGTCTGGTATTCTTTTTTCGAGATCAGCCTAAATAACTGTCTACCCTCAACTTCTTTCATTTTCTCAGTATCTCAATTTCTTCAAATATCCCCGCAAACGCGGTCCCTCAGCAGTAACCCCTAGGTTCTCCTAGCAATGGGCATGGTGTCTGCCTGGCAGGTCTCCCCCAGGACCCAAATCCAGAAGGCACTTTAGTCAGGGGATGCTAAATCCAGGCAATCTCAGCAGCCTGTGAAGCTATAAATCTGAGTCAGAATTCACCCGCCTCTGCCCTTAGTTTACATTGTAAATGTGAATGGAAGCATTTTATTGTAATTAGCTGGAAGGGGTACAGATTGTAGTTGTTTTATAGAAGCAAAACTATGAAATCTATAAATGTAAAACTGTTATGGTGGCCATAATACATTCTGAGCACTAAATTAAATTATGTCATAATATATAGGCCATTTATTAAAGATATAACATCTAATAGCTTCTCTTTTTTTTTTTTCTTTTTTTTTTAATGAGGAGTTCCAGATTGACTATCTTGGCAGCTGAAGTTTTTAGTCACATAAGTGCAAACTATGATGGGGTGATCACAGCTGTGTCCCAGTCTGGTGTCATCAGGACTGAAATGCTGCATGACTCCCCCATCTCTCCCTCATCTGGAAGAAGGATGATGTGGGGCACAGTACCGACACCCTGACTGACCCCATGGAGCAAATGTGTACCCATACCCTGGGGCAGCCCTGCTGAGCTGAGGTCAGCTATTGCAGCTTATACTTTCCTCGCTGGAGGAGCAAGGAGGCTGCCTTGCAGCTTCAACCCTTCCCTATCAGAACAGAAACCGCAGAAGTCATGGCAGCATAAAGCACCACAGGGCACCCTTACCTACTGCCATCTATTTCTGCTAATGTGGTCACTCAGAAGGGTATTGGAGGCCTGATGCTACCCTACTGGAAGCCACCAGTGGCTCAGAGGTCCGGGCATCAGCAGATTGAACATACTATCAGCATAAACCCTTGTCAAACACTGACACGTGTTGATCCAGCTAGAGATCTTGAGTGGGGCTAGGATCCTGTAATCCTTTCCTGGGTGGGTAATTTACTCTCAGAATAGTCTTGATAGCTCCCTCAGGACTTGTCTGAATATGGATTAGCAGGAGGAGGTTTCATGCAAGGCTAAGCTCCTCATGGTGAAGGAATGGTCTCCTTTCACTGATGTTAGCTGAATGTTTGTAAAGAAAGATGGATAAATTCACAAAGCTGTGGATTGCTGAGTACAGGAATGCTGAAGTCACTCATTCCCAGTGTAAAGGAGTAACATTCTTACCAGAGCTACTCAATGATTTTTAGCTGAAATTATTTTCTCTAGAAAATTCCAGGTTTCCCCCCAAATTTCTTTCTTTTTAATATCATTGTTCTCAACACACTTGCCACTGCCTCTGCAGTCCTCTGCAGCCACTTAGCAGCAATCCACTTAGGAGTGAAAAAAGTTAGGTTTGCTTTTCCTTAAATACCTTTTCCCAACCAAGGAACAAAAATCTGAATTTTTCTTTGTGGATTACTTTGACTTTTTTTTTTTTTTTTTTTTAAGAGCACCTTTTTGGGGGCATTCCTTTGCTAGTCACTTCCAGATGGAAGGAGAGACCTGTAAACAACCAATAATTTGTCCAAGGAGAAGCCTGTAACAGTAAATGCCATGCAGAACAATATGGGGTTGTTGAAGGGTATGAAACAATCTACTAAGCAAGACACTAAACTAAAACTCACTAAATCTCAGTCCACCCCCAAATTGTGTGATCTTGACTATCAATACCACATCTCATATTCATTTCCCATTTCTGCCTGTGTTATCTCATTCTTTTGAAATGAAGTTCCTAAGTGCAAGAAGTATCTGTAATGTATATGTGCAGCACTAACACAATGGGACCCTTAAATCCACTGCAGCCTCTAGATTCTGCTACAACATAAATTAATAATGATAAGGCAGACCTCTATGCCACGGGAGCATAAGACACTGTCACCACTTCATATTTAAATTTTTTTTAGGATTCCCTGGTTCACAAACAGATACCAAAACTGTCAGATAAGCTTCCAGCTGTTCCTATTAGGGCAAATTCATGGTTATTTTGCAAATGTTCGTTAGGATTTTAAGCTGTAAGGATGCTTGATGGAACATCTCTGAAGATTCACCTTCCAAAAGTGCACAAATGGTTCATCCAAATGGTGTTGCACTGTACGGATATAGATATTCCTAGTAGCAGAGACTTTTAAATGGCACTCTCAAGAAATGGCTGCTGGATAGTATTTAGAATTTCCCAATTATTGCACTTAGCCAAAGAGTCTGATCTCGTCAGAGAATGTTTAAAACCTTGCCAGAAATAACAGATCATTGGGTATAGAACAACTCTAAATGAGCCCTTTTGGTGGCAATCTATGCAGAAGTAAACATAGGTTATCCAACAATAAACAGAAAATATACCATTTTTATTACCTGATCTTTACTGCTGCAGACACAGAAACACACCTGTTAACAAGTACGAGAATGAGCATGTGGGGATACGGCCTGTGCAGAATAGACGGTGTTGAGGCAAGGAGACATTATTCTGCTGTTCCTCTATCCCGGTTACAATACAACCAACCATTGTACTATATGTGGCATTGCAGATCAGGACAAGTTATTACTATAAACATTAAAAGCAACTTGATCAATGAGGTACAATAGACCCCACTATACCAGAAACTCCATTTATAACATCTAAGGTAACATTGCAGATGGTCATTTTATTTTCCGGAAAGTTTTCTTTTATATTTCAAGTGCTGCACTTGATGGTTTATTAAAAGGTTTGCCAGGATTAGTTTTATCTAAACAGTGGCAATAAACTTTACTACTGGCTCTTTACCCTGCAAGATTTTGCTTTTCCCTGGTCATTGCTATTCAACCAGTCTGTTTCCCTTTGTCTGGTCTGCAACATATTTGTGACTAAACAAATGAACAGCATCAGTTCAGGAGACGGATCTTCAGACCCAAACTCCAGCGTAAATTCCATAATCAACTAGGCTGAATGATGCTTTTAGCAGGCCAAGGCTGATACTGACTATAATTCACATTCCCCGGGTACACTGCTCCGTAATAAAGCTTTGAATGTCAGGCATGTCAGCCAAGAGCTAACATACCTGTTTGAACTAGTCTTGTGCCAATGGAAACATATCACAAACCGAAAACATTTAGCCTACTGTATAACCGTAAATGGATTCTTTTTAACCAAATGAAGAATAATCACTTATACATCAGCACACAAATATGTTAAATGTTAATATGTAATAAAGCCTTAAACCACTCCTAGTTGGCATGTTTCAAATAATGTCACTGTAAATAAATACATTGAAGAGCTATTAGAGCCCAAGACATTTTTGCCCATCAGTAGTATTAGTTTAACGGGACAAACTTTCATTATATTCTGACATTTGGTACATACAGTACGTTGTTTATGCACTAAATGTCAGAATATAAAGATGGTTTAGCCCTTTTATTTATGTATTTAAGAGTTATTAATTTAAGAGTGACCTTATTTAATCAAAACTGCTGTTTAATAAAAATCATGTCCACAGATTTCAAAAGAGAGCTTTTGGTTCTGAAGAGACATTAGTTGTTGTCTAACACTCAGATATGTGCTTAGCCCTCCTTAGAATCGTTTTTCCCCCTCTAAGCTTGCAACTCCAGCATGCACAATGGTTTAATCGTATATTGTTCTCTGAGTACTAACCCTTTACAAATCATATGACATAAAAAGAAAAATAAGTAACATTGTAAAGACAGTAATGAGAACTGTTGAGCTAAAGTGCCTCTTAAAGAAATCCTAATAAATTCCAGAATTTCTAGTCTTCTGGCAAGCTTTCCATTTAGAATAAAATCAATGATCAATGGTTGCAAACAGTCAGCATCAGGCTTGCATGCCTCCAGAGCAGAAAAAACTCATAGACGAAAGATGACATTTAAAGGAAAAAAGCTGACATTGACTCCATCACTGTCATTGCTTCTGCCATAAAGCAGCTTCAAATATTAAAACATTTTTCATCTGTGCTGCATTATTGGCACCAGAAATTGTTTTCTCTCTGTCTGATACTCACTTGAACTGCAGCAGAGCTCCCCAGAGACTCCAGATTGTTACCAAGGCCTCATAACATATTGGCAGTTGATGTGGTGGTGTTCATGTACACTTGCCACTCACAAAGGAGCCTCCCCCTCCCTTCACACTCATAGGAAAAAGAAAACGCTCCGACAGGAATTTCAGTCAAGTTCAATGAGTTCACTGACTCAGATGTAGGAGCTGGTGTGCATCATTTTGTGTGGCCTCCTTGAACTCCATATGGGTTTGGGGCAGGTAGGTGTATCATCAACACTTGTGGGTTTGTGCCAGCGTATTCATAAACTGACCGTTTGCATTGATTTTTTATTTTTTTTTTCAAAATCTCTGTCCTCCTCCTTTTACATAAATGCCTCTTAATTCGCCTTGCATTCTGCGCTCAAGCTGTTCCCAGGTAAGTGTTCCACAATTCAATGGGAAAAGCAGAGCTTTTGTTGATCAGTGCACTTACAATCTGTCACTAGGAGGGAAGGCAGATTTAGATGCACCACAGAAAGCCTTCGCTTAGTATAGCATAATCTTGGCATAAGTTTTTATGCAAACACACATATAGGTCAGTGAGAACTGGTAGGCAAATAAAACATAACTAATGCATCAGCTCATCAACCAAAATTAGGCACCTAAATCCCTATTAGTGTTAAAAACACTGAAACACTGCTGAAATGAATGAATAGGCTACATTTTGCATCATCTAACAAAAAACTCACAAACCTAGTATGTTGTCAAGCACTGGTACTCCCTCAGTTTATGAAAGACGATGCAATTAAATGCAGCTTCACATCATCAAAAATGATTCATGTATCCTCCTACTAGGAAAGAGACTGAGCCTTTCCTGAATGGGGGCTTCTGTCAGAAGCACTTGCCCAAGATCTAATGTTCAGAAGGACATGGGGCAGCGGGACAGGTGGGTCAGCTCTACCTCCAGTCCCTTTGGTGTATTACGACCATCACAGGGACTGGAGCCTGAGCCACCTTTGACTTATTATCAAATGCAATAACAAAACAAAGCAAAGACAGGCAGTAAATTATCTTCCATTATTTTCTACCGTCTCTACCCTCTTTGTCAGCAAATACACCCACTTGGACCTTCCAGGTGTAAAACAGAATGAATGCTGCCATTTGCAACTGTGTCCAGCAATTTTTTTTAAGACCAAGGTCTCTGCCCTGTGACACATAGGCAGCATTGCCCACCAGACCCTTTGAGACTATTTGCAGTTATAGGAAAGCAAAAAATTAAGACTCAGGCTGACAGGAAGCAAAGATTTGCTCACTGTTCACAACTGCACCACCGTCACACACCTTTTGACCAACAGAGCCAGGGGACTGCTACTCAAAACATTTCTAGCAGCTGGGGCATGACAGCATACAGAAGCTGACCGTGGTCTCTTTGCCTGCAATACACCTCAGCTCTTACAAGCCGTAAACCACTAATGTTGGCATCCCACATGCTACCAGACTGGGAATCAGCCTGCAATACTGCTCCTAGTGCCACGCTGCCTGGCACCAACCGGTGTCGCAAACTGATATAACTACAAAGCAAAATGTGACCCTAAGAAATTGCCCGACTGCTTGGATGACAGTGCTGGTGCACCCTGCGGTATGAAGAGAGGCTTCAGTTTCTGCTACCGTCATCTCACTGTGGTGCTGTCTGACCACACAAGAGAGGCTTTTAAAAGTCTGGACAATCAATGGACTTAAAAGGGTTTGAACACTCCTGATCTGCCCTCTTCCAAAACAGAAACCCTGAAAAATCCATGCCCACCTTGTCCCAGGGGCAAACCAGCTCACAGAAATCAACGTGTCGGTCACCCCCCTGCCTGACCCCAGAGAAGGCCCAAACACCTACGCTACATCCCCGTGCCCTCTCACATATGGCATTACTTTATTGTGCAGACCATTTTGTGAACAAAAGCAAGCCTCAAAGAGCAAATGGTGGCCCTGGCCTTCCTCAGGGTGCCAGGGAGCCTCCTAGCTGTGGGTAACAAAACGTGCAGGCACCAATGCCCAAACCTGCAACGGGATGGTCTGTTTTAGCAAGCTGAGCATCTCATTAGACCGAGCGGCTCTAATCTCAGCTCTGAAAACGACTGGCTGCCTCAACAATGGCAAGTCTTTGTCTTTTTGTCATCTGTTCCAAACAGAGACACTTGGTGTTCACCAGAGCTGCTGGAGAACTGGTGAGCTGCGTGCAAGCCGCTGACAGAGAGGAAAATGCAGGACGGGGATGAGCAGTATTGGTCGAACTCTACCATAAGAAAACCAAACCAGAGACGGAAAAGGGTATATTGGAGCACAGGGTGGTATAAAGGGCAGGACTGATGGTGAGAAGAGGATGTTTTCTGTTGCCAAATAGTTTGGTTTGTCTCAGTGGAAGACATCCAGTATCCCTCCACTTTGGGATTTTTTTTTTTTTTTCACAATGTCACTAGGACACAGTTTCCTGGAGACTGACAGCATTAAAAAAAATTATAGGGTTTCAGTCTATGAAAAGGAAGTAATCATTTGCCACAGACCTTTTGCTAGATATTATCTCATGAGTCACGACCCATATCAAGAGAGCAGCCGTTTGAGTCTGACTTGAAAAGCCAGTGGGTGATAATGTTCCCCATATATTCCTGCAGGTAACAAGTGATATTTAGCTGAGAAGGTCTGTATAACTTGGCTTACTGGCTCTTTTAACTCAAGAAACTGCCTGAGAGTGAATGACAGACTAGAGAGATTGTGTTGAAAACAAACAGAAAGAAAAATCAAATAAAAAGTATCTGTGTGGGTTGTTTTATTGTGGAAGTGAATGACAGCATTAGGATTTAGACCTCCTAGTTTAACACATCCTGCCTTCCCTAGTTTAATAACTATACATACAACTAAAAGACAGCATATAAAAACATGTAGCGATTTAGTGGATCAGGGTTGCTGTATTTGGATTATCAGGGCATTTAGGGGAAAAGGGAAAAGAAAAGAAAGAAAAGAAAAAAAAAAAAGGACCACACAGGGAGACAGCGCAAAGAGCCTCTCCACAACCATCTGCCACAACATCACGTGGCTCTGTAAACTGACAGACACTCCTTTAGCAGGGCCCAGGCACGTCAGATGAATCAATCAATCAAAAAAATTCTTATGAAACTTAATCACAGAGGGTCGTGTTAGGGAGTGGGGAACAGATTAAATTACCACGGTATTAGATACGGGAAATGATTTCTGTCAAAACCATCTTTACTGCAATTATAATATGTTAATTATGTATTTCATTAAGTAAGTGGATTAGAGTCTGCACAGATGAAATCACGCTGAAGGCTTTGAATCATTTGCTGAGCAGTGTGGGAGGACTGGTGTGAATGGAACTCAGTTAATTTTGAAAACTTTCACATGCTAAACATGTTCCCCCCCAACTGCAGGAAATAAATGCCTCCCAGATTGCTGTGTAAAACATCCAAAGACCACATTAATTTTAGTGATGTAATCAGATCATGCGTGATGTGGTCCAGGAGCTTGTCAAAAATGCCATAAATGTGTTTGTGTATAACGAAGCTACGCTGTCTCCGAATCTCCCAGCCATAGAAGGAAGATAACTTGGACAGGATACCAGCCTTCTTTTAGTCGGTGCTCCAGAACAGAGCACTACCCAGCACAGAAGGAAAATAAAAATCCCTGTGATTTTAGGGACCGCATAGCCATGTATGCAGCTGCCAGCCATAGGCTGACTGCAACATTTAGTCTGCAAATGCATTTAAACAGCACAGCTCTGCAGTATCCTGCATCTTTTGTGCTCCTGCTTATTTCTCTTTCGATGACCAAAAGGTCCTGGATTCCTAGGGAAGGGCTAGTTAGTGATGTACGATCAGTAGCCCTGGTGAGCCAATAATTTGCCATGTGTTTCTGTGTACCTGAAGGGACTCATGCTGGGTGAAATGCTCAGAAAGCATAAGTCAGCACAGCTACTGGTGTCAGTAGGACTAAGCTGGTTTACACCACGGGAGGATCTGGCCCAACACTGTAATCCTTACATTTTGCAGAACAGATTATTGATGTACATAGGTACAGAGAGAAACCACCTGCATAAGCTACATGCAAGACCATTTTCTTCGGCTGAATTCTGTGAGTGAAAGAGAAAGAGAGTGTGTTTCTGTTTCAGTAGTTAGATGTTCCTTGTGCATTTAATGCTGTGCTCTTGACAGAGAAAAGAACATGAAATAAGGGAAGATCATACTAACTATTGTTCTCCTCACTCCCCAATAAATTAAATGGCTCATTTTAGAGGTTTATCTCGGAAAGGCAAATTAATGAATAAATAAAAATAAATGTGTCAAGCTCTAATTAACAACAAGAATTGGGCATCTTGTCATGGGATTGTAGTCTTAGCAGTAGGTAACCTTCCATTCAGGGGAGACTACCTCACATATTAAAAATAAAAGGACATTCAGTGTCACAAAGGAATAAATCTTCCAGCTCTTGCATATCCCTCTCTTCTTTGGAATAGCTTCCAGGGTAGAAGAGTCATTTAAAATATATGTGAAAAAATAAGAGCAAAATAATTAATTTTAAAAAGGAGAACATATACAATATACATAAATTTGCCTCATCCCAATTATTTAGTTATCAGTAATAATCACAAGGGATTTAAAAGGAGGAAAGAATCTGAGACAGCATAACACCCTGCATGGAGTGAACGTTGGTGTAAATGACTGGAAAAGGTTGGCTGATTTGATGAAAACCCAATCAGACTCTCTAGGGAGATATTACTTTCCTCATTATTCCACTGATTGGCCTTATTTCATCTGAAGAATGCAGCACATTCTTTACAGTGCTGGCAAGCCTCTTTAACAATATCCAAGGAAAAAAAACCCTATCACCTCTGTAATCGAAACAACAAGGAAATTAACCAGAGTCATTTTCCTCAGGGAACTGCTACAGAACCCCCCAAAATCTTCTGATGGATTGGCACAGTGAAGCTGCGAGGCAAAGGGGGTGGAATTTTGTTGGATCTGGCACACAGCAAAAGCCGTTCATAAATTTGCTAAAAGCAACTAAAACAGCAGGCTCAAACCATAACTCCACCCTCTGCACTGGAAAAAAAACCCCCAACATTCGAGTTGTTTGCTTGTAGCAACCTAATCTTAACCAACAGTGACATAATTTACTAAGGGAGTTCGTTCTTGTGATACAAAATTTGTTATGCCCACATCACTGTGCAGGGCTTTAGAATAAAGCAGCAATTTCAAGTCAAGTACAAAACACACTTGTGAAATTCAGTCTGAGAACTGTGTTATCAATGGCCTCAAGCTTGCAATAACTGTTAATTAAGTGTATTTTTCATTATTCTTTAGCAAAGAAGCAAGATTTAATGATGTAAGTTAACAATAGATGATAATTTAGAGTAGTGACAATAGTTTAATTATTCACACACACGTAAAAGTTAACTTCATAACTTATTTCTTTGTAAGAACAAGTTCATTTAAAATATTTTGAACAGTGCATACAATTACCACATACGGTATCTTGCCATACTGTTTTTGTGGATACAAGTCAATTTGCTACAGAAGTCTCTCTTCTAGCAGTAATGCAGAGAGGAATTATCAGCCTTAATTTTTTTCTCTTTGGGAGGAGAACAGAATTTACTAGCAATAGATAGCTGTCGGCCCGCTAGGTTAAAAACTGAGGTCAGAGTCCTCAAACAATGGACCTCAAGATTGCCTAAGCTATTTCCAAACCTTCCACAAGGGCCTTTGTTGAATTACTTGAAATACTGTGGGCAGAGAATAAAAATACAGCTTACGATGAGCTGGAAAATGATGCTCAAAACCTGCTTCAACTTCTGAATGCATTTGAATGTCTTGAGATCATCAATATCTTAAACTAAGTCTAGATTAAACGTAGTCAAAAGCCTTTTGTAAGGAAAATGTTTGTAGTGTTTGTAATAGAACAATCAAAAGGGGTACCAGTTCGACTCAAAGATTGTGAGTACCCAAGGAAATTGTAATCGTAATGCATTTAAATATAAAATGATTCAAAAGAACCATCTATTAAGTAAGCAATAATGAAATAATGATTCAATCTGTTCCACCAGTTAAGCTGTTTCAATCCTGTTTTCTGTACATTTGGCTCTCTTTGCAACGGACAAGCTTGGGCATCCAACTAGTCAGCAATATTAGACTCAATTTCCTCATTGGGAATGTGGAGATGTGCCTCAGTTATTAGTCAAAACCCTCAAAAACGTCTGTCACACAGAGAATTAGAACTCAGTATGCCATATCTATTTTCAGCTGACTTTTTGATTTACTGTTTTCCCCAATGCTGTGTCTAAAAACCTGCAGGGATAATAATGATGGCAGCCTGATCCATTGGCCGAATCAGCCTGTTCTTTCTCTCTGTTAAGATCACATTTTAAAAGACCGATTCAAGGCCAATTAAAGATTTGATAGCCTCTGAGGTGTCGTGCATCCGGTCTGGAAAAGTCCTTCAATAGCATACACCATGAAGAGCTATGAGGGTCTCTGTTTTCAAGAAATATTCTTCCCTTCAAATAACAAATAATAAAGAAAAAAAAATAGTTGAGGCAGATGCATACACTGACACCCATAAATCAGTGTGCTTCAGCATGCTGAAGTAGTGGGAAGATTATGAAGATTATTCCCGTTTGCAAGAGCTTTCCTGTTTTGCAGGAGTTTTGTTTCTAAACAAGACTAGCTGAAAGTGAGGCCAAGCTGCTTATTTGACTTGAGCATGCATAATTGACACCCATGTTTTGGACTCCTACATCCCTGAGGGTGCTCTTGGGAGGGTCCCTCAAATTTTAAGTGGTTGCAGAGTCAGGATGGAAGTGTGGGAGATATTACATTCCTGCCTCTGAACTGGCTCAAACGTAATTAATTATGGCTGTTTCTCCTGCTCAATTCATATTGCTGTGAAAGCCAGTATATTTGTTCCTCCAGCAAACACAAGGCCCTTCTTTTTTCAAGCTTATCAGAGTCACACAATTCAGTACTGAATCTTCTTGGAAAGAACAAATACTCTGCATATAATGGAGCCAGAAAATGTGACTACCTCAGGATAAGCTTGTCCATCGGCACACTGGAAGCAAGGAGAGACATCCTGACCTTTGGATCTGTGTTTAGGGAAGTACCTTTGTTAGAAGGTAGTGCCCATGTTGTGGCGCCAAACATCTGTTTCTTTATACTAAAAATGCTGCTGCTTTTAGGAATATCAAGCTCAGTGCCTTGTGATGTGAATGTCTGTAAAATTCTAAGGATAAGACAAAATTCACTGTTTTGCAAGTGATGCTTATTGGGAGCTGCTGAAACTGAAATGATAGTACAAAAGATCAGCTAAATAAACGGAAAGAATGACACGTTATCAAGCGGCAGCTCCTTTCCACTCCGGCCGTTGGAGGAAAGAAATATGAAGGAAAATCTCAGGATGAGCAGGAGCGGAGAATATGAGGAAAAGGAGATTCAGTAGCACTGAGTACATGTTGAGGAGAAGACACCAGAAGCTCTGTGGTTTTGTGCATATGCTCTCGCATCTGCACCCTGCGTGCCCCTCTTGCATGACTCTATGGTTCATCTTAAGACACAGGAATACCTAATTCTGTTGACCACTTACAGACATAGTTTCTCCAGCAGACATTGAAGGTCGCAACCTTCCCTGCATTGGTCTGATAGTGATGTTTGCCCTGACAGCAATAACTGAATTGCTGGTGATTTAGAGGCTTGACCACTTTGAAGATAGGTCTGCGCAGTATTTTGCAAGCCCTGGTCAGCTCTCGTGCACTCCTTGCCTAAAGGCTATACGAAGGAGGCACATCAACAATCCTGAACAAGGTACCTTAACTTGAACTCAACACTGCTTGCATTCACACCATTCTTAGTCAGCTCACAATTCAGGCAGACCTTCCTCGCATCTGCCCAGAGAAAGACTACGTACACCTCCCCAAAGACATGTGATTAACGCCTGAAGTATTTTATCAAAAGAAAGATGCTCTTATTTTGGGAAGAAACAGATGTGAAAATACATTCCAGGATACTTCAAACCAGAGAGCTTTCAAGACCACACCTGAAGCTGCAACATCATGAAGAATTCAGCTGGACAAAATTACCCATTGCCTTTGATGAATCCAGAGTGCTACCTATAACTTATTTATTGTACTTTCCGCTAAAGAAGGCTGATTTTGTAGTGACGGAAGATTATAACATGTGATTACATTGCACATGACAGGGCTTATATCCTTATCAACAAAATGTTTCAATTAAATATGGCAATCTTGATATGCCCTCTTGATCAAAAAAATAAAACTGAGATAGGAGATTGTAGTGCATTTCAATGCTACAGAAATCAAACACATCAACAATCTTAGTAAATACAGCAGATTAACTGGCTGTACAAAAGGCTTGTTCAATTCAACTCCATCCCAGTTTCTGAATTTTAAATTAAAATAAACCAAAATACGCCAAATTAGAATAACCTCTGA
This sequence comes from Chionis minor, assembly GCA_013398295.1. Lineage (NCBI taxonomy): Eukaryota > Metazoa > Chordata > Aves > Charadriiformes > Chionidae > Chionis > Chionis minor. The sequence goes on along the minus strand of VZSF01000955.1, from coordinate 135,454 downwards.
AACTCCCCCTGTATAATTTATTTAAAATTTCCATCTAAAATTCATTAAAATCACTAGCTTGAGCAGAAATTCAACCTGGAGCGTATGAAGATGTACAGCTGAGTAAAGTCATTTTTCCTGTTTCATTTAGGTATGGCGTTTGGCTCCAGTACTATACATAATATCTCACTAAAGGTTTAAAAAAATAGAAAAATTTTTTAAAAATCTCTTGCTCTCCTTTTGGAAAGAAATCGGAAAAAGCAACCTCCTTTCAAGCCTTGTGGAGCCATTTATGTTGTTCTTGTAGACCGCAGTGTGACACACCTTGTAATCCTCTCCAGCTCTTGTTTATCCCAAGAAACAGATATTGTCTCCTGTGAGTTCTGACTTGAGCTGCTTAACCCAAAATGGGTGTGATACTTCAAGAAAGTGCTCTCAGGTCCGTTTCGGGTGAGGTAAAGTGCCTTGAGACCTGCTCCCTGTTAGGCAAAAACAAAAAACCAACAACAACAAAAAAATCCAACCCTGCAACGTGTATTGTCCAGTTCCCAGAAACGGAAACAAAGCTGAACTAACCCATACTGGTCCAGAAGTTGATTCCCAGAGGTCACATGTGCTCTGCTCTTGTTAACCACCACCAAAAAAAAAAAAAAAGATTTTTTTCCCCAAGTGTTCTTAAAAGATAAACAAAGAGATGAAGCCAATGGTTATAACAATTCTTGGCGAGTAAAGCAGCCAATTTTAATTCTAGTGTACCAATAACATGGTTGGGCACTTTAGAAAGCTATGGAAATACCAGCCTCCAGTCAACTTCTGAGTTGTGACTTCAGACTAAACCCAACTCTCAGTCAAATCATTTAAGGTTGTCTAGTTTCCTTTGTAGCCTGGGAAAAATCACAGGTTTTGACCAATCGCCGTGGTAAACTATAAATCAGACCATGGTCATTGAAAGTTAGACTCAGATTCACCATATGGTTTGTAAACCTCGGGAATCACTGATGTGTTTTCAGTTTCTGATGAAATCTGGAACATTAGCTGGTTTCACAGGGTTTCAGATTCCCTTGCAAACATTTCAAACTCCCCATTCTCTTAAAGCATAAATTCTTTTATTCATTCTTGAATGTGTTAGGAGATCACAAAGGAAACTTAAGATTAAAAAGAAGAAAAAAGTAGAAGCATAAAGTTTTCACTACTGTGTATACAACCGGCTTAATGACCCGGACAAATGCACTTAATTAAGCATTTGCGTGCACAATTACCCAGTTTGTGAATAAAGTTTTTACAATGGAGTGTAGTAACCGGATGTCGAATGTGCCTAGATTGTACATACCCCATCGTAAAACTGACCTTACCGAAATGTGGCCTTCAACTTAATCAATTGTTTTATCTATTTCGAGCCACGTATAAAAAGTCAGATATATTCAGCACATCAGCTCAGTGTAAAACTCAACGGCCAACTTGGGAGGTTAGGGCTTTGTTTTGCAAGACTGTCAGCGTAACTTGCCCTAGGTATTTGGAAGCTGAGAGAGGTTTTCTTTTCTATAGCCAAGTATGGGAACCGCTTTAAAAAAATAACTGCATACTTTTTCCATTTTGGTGAGAAATAGTTAATGTTCCATAGTCTTTGATTTATTTATTAAAAGTATTTTACCAGGAAACACAACAGAGACAGGCCTTCTCATTTACAGTGAGACCCCAGAGAGCAGTAAATTTACATACACAAAGGACTAGCATCAACCCCTGAACCTTTAATGTTTATTTTGATAGCCCACCCTGCTGGTAAGGCCTTTTGTTAAGAAGCCAGGTACAACAAGGCAAGGATCCAAACAAACAACACTGGTAGCTTTGTTGACCAGGTCATATGATGTCCTGCCCTTGAACAGTACCCCTTGTCTTTTACCCTTTGCCCCTAGAAATGAAGTTAGTTAAGAGTCCCTGTGGCAGATTTAGCATTTCCTTTCAGTGTCTGCCAATCTATCAAAATTCAGCTACCGCTGTGAACCCATCAACTCAGTGCAAAAAAGAACAAGGCTTACCACGGACCCCCTCAAAGTAGCAATCATTTATCCCTTCCTGAACTTTAGCTGACCTTTGTAAGCACGCTAGAAGTTGAAGCATGTAGCACCTTGTCGTGTACGATCCAGGCTGCTGTGGGTTTTTCTCTCTCCCCACTCAGCCCCAAACTAGAGCTTTTATTTCATTTCATTAAGAAAAGTGTTCCATTTAGGAATAACCACTTGAAGGGAAATAAAGTCTTCACCAAGAGGATGCAATTGCTTTAGCACCATGCAAAAGAATAGAAACAAATATAAATATTCTGCATTACTAAGCCAGTTAGCATCACTTTGTAAAGGAAATAAACAAAACAAGTGGATTCCATTCACAAAGATTTATCGGAAGGAGAAGGGGAGATACTGTTCGCAGAACACAATGATGCATTTATAGACAAATAATTGCAGAGTAAAATGAATCATATAGAACATTCAGCTCCAAAACTGAGAATACCACATAACTACAATATATTGGCTAAATATTGCAGTGGGTTTGTTTTATTTTTTAAAGCAGGAGGAAAATCTAGATTGCAGTAAGGGTTATACACAGTGTAACTCCCTCTGTAAATTTAAACTGACCGAAGGGACATAATTACATACATCTCATCATGAGACAATATACTTTTTATTTGTTTGAATTTTATTTGTATTGGTGAAACTGACCTGAAACTGACACAAGTTTATTAGAAAAAAGACTCTCAAAAACAGAGTGGGCTGGTCTTCTTACTTAAGATGGATGTGCCAACTTCTAGTATGATTAGAGAAATGGATAACTCACTAACATCTGTGCAAACTACAATAAAAAGGGATTTAGTGTTACCCCAAGGAAGGTAAAAGAGGCTGTCTGTCCATTAAACGCTTTATTACAGTGCCAGCAGCTTTTTTCTAACTCAGTTATTCCTGCACAGAGCTCAGCACTGTGACTGCCTGTCATCCTTACCAGACAGTGCTTGGGGCTTCGTAGTTTTTTTGTGCAAGGTAGATGACAATCAAATGACTCATTGAGCAGGGAAAGCGCCTGACCCCTAGTGAAGGATTAACTACGGAAAGTGAGTGTGATCATGTCACACCATTACTTAGAATTTTCACAGTCAATTTCTGAAAATATGAGATAACTCCTTAAAGAGACAGCTCTTTCAGGAAGCGCTATGAGCCAGCAGAAATTCCCTTCCAGTACAAAGGCAGATAGTGCCATCACGGAGACATCTGCTTAGCTGCTCAGTGTAAACCAAACCCTATCCTTCTCATGATAGCAGACAAGGTTAAGAGTGAGCAAGACAGAAATCAGATGGCTTAGACCATTCAGGTGGTCTAGGCAGAAAGCAAAGTGATATGAGAGAAGACTATTAAATCCTATGTAGTGGCACCGTCTCCATTTAGGTTAATACAAGGACTTTTAAAATATGAACATTAAAAACTCTGTGCAAATGTAGGTGGACATTTCATGTGATCCCTTTTTTACATTAAGCAGAAAAAAAACTCTCAGCATACCACATAAAAAACCCTCTCAGCGTACCAGCATACAACTGTCCAGCAACTGCCCAACAAGTCCATTGAAAACAGCACAGGTTTTACCACACTTGTAAGCACGTGAAGACTGTGTCACATATGGGAATGCCTGTTCCTCCATGGCACAGCTGGACTACTGTAAGGAAAACTCAGGAAAAACCACAGAAATACTGTTGGGTTCACCAGCAGCATTAAGCCCCAGCTTGTTGTCTCGGTGAACCCATTATCACTTTCTCACATTAAAACCCCCTCATGGTATAAAAAGAGAGGTTTGACCCATTAATCAGCAAATGAAGGGCCCATTTGCTCTGTTTTTACATAACACATTTTTTTCATGCACAGTTCTAAACGTGAGATTCATCAAGTTTCCACCAAAAAAAAAAAAAAAAAGTAATTCAGCCTACGAACCTCAAAGCTTGGGCGTGCCAAAATGAGTTAACATCTGCTGCTGCCTGAATCTAATTGAAATGATTCATTATAAAATTTACAGATCTGCTTAATGATTTTGTATTTCTTTTTCAGAATCACCTTGTTCATTATCTCACCTTAGGTAAGCTAAATTCACCAGAGCTGTAGTTTCCAGAACCGGCTGGAGTTTGTATACAACACTTCCTAATAAAAGGAGGCTGATTTTTCCTTTGGCATTCTGTTTGTGATATGTTTTATTTTTTTTTTTTGTGTGTGAACATACTCCCTCAGAGAAAAGCTCCATTATCTTCGAACAGAGACCCATTACGGGCACCTTGGAAATTTGGACCCTTTTACTAGAATCAGGGCTTAAATAGCAGTTTAATTTATGGCAGTTTTCTGGCTGATGGCATTTTTGCTCTCAGGTAAGGTCATCTCAATATATATCCCTTTACAGAAAGCCAACACAAGAATCTTTTTATGCTGTTTTATTTTCAAGTAGCCAACTCTTCAGCTGCTAAAATGTAAGTCACATACAGAATGTATGCACGTTTGATTCTACACTGTTTTTTTAAAGGGAAGATCCTTTATGTGTGTAAAAAGGAGAAAAGTGAAGGGAAAAAAAACCGAATAAGCATGTGAATAATTAGATCAGAGATAGATGCCACCTTTTCTCAGTGTTGAAACTGTGAGGGGAAAAAAGTGCTACCATATAATTGACATAATTGATCTATTTTTTTCCCTTTTTTGCTGCAGTAATTTTTTATGCATGCCATTGTTGCTGTTATTATCCAAGATGTGATCTTGTGTGGTTGATAATACTGACTAGATATGAATACTGGTAAGTACCAGCCAATCACAAATCTATAGTGTCTATTTCTGCATCACCAGGTGCTATCTCATGGGAAATATCCTCTTTTTTGGCAGGCACACAGCACTCTGCATTATCTGTCATTTTCATTAGATTCAAGCTACAGCTGAGCCAAAAAGACTTAGTTCTAGCATATGTGCTCAAAATGGCCAAGATGAGATTGTCCAAATTCACCCTTTCAGGATTGTATTAGAAAACAACTGGAGCTAAAGCTAAAAATTAGAGCTAGCAAAGTATCTGAATTACATTTGGGAAACTGCAAACACCATAAGCTCAAAAGATTTCCAGCTTATCACAGTCATCACCTCCAAAAGCTCCAAGGAGCCTAAGTCAGCAATTTCTATGTTTTTCAACACTTCTTTTGTACAGACTAAATGTGATGATGTCAACAAAGAAGAACAAGGACATCACAAGAAGACAAAATCCTTCTGTTTTCCAGTGGCTCAGAAAACTACAGCGAGAAGCCACTGATTACATGCAAATGCCATATTTAATAGGTCAATGTTATTATATTCTGAGTCAGCACTAATATATTAGTTGGAACTGTTGTTTATTAATAATTCTGTAGCTAAACTATATGAAATGGGACCATGAGCCTTTCTTCAATTACAATAAAATAGTAATACTGTATCCTCCATCTAATGAGGACAGGCTTAATTGGGATGGTTGCTTTATTAAGATACCTCCCAGGAAACTAATTTGGTGTAATGTTAGTGAATAGCTGTGACTGCTGTTTAATTGGGATGGTACTAACAAAAACTCTGCTTAATGGGGATACATTTGGTCAGTACCAAGGGGTTAAGTGATACTTAACTTAGTGTTAAATGGGTGTGAAATTCTGAGTTTTGTTCTTTTAATGAAGACATAGCTAACTAGAGGTCAGGCAAGTAAAACAGAGAGGAAAATGGAATTCTATAGCTATCATTTTTGTCCTCTCATTTCATTGCAAGATCTTTAAAAATGGCAAGTGACTCCTTGGTCGCATTCATTCAGTTCCTTGGATATAATCTCTTTTAGCCATTTTCTGTTAAAATCTGTTAGTACCTGACTTTTAACCTGATATGTTTTCACTGAAAGAAGATTTTACATGACTGATTTCATATGATTTCATCTTGCATTTAGGAAGTATTTCTAGGTGGTCACTTAGCCAAGACCTACGAACAAGCCTTTACTCCACTTAAATCTCCTTTAATTTCATAAGCTGAAGCATGAGCCTTCTGTTACTCATATGGAAAAGGATTTTGAGCAGGAACGCTCAAAATGAAAATGAAAAGCCGTACCCATGTCAATTCTACTGCAAGCCATCCATATGCATGAGAAAATGTATTTGTGGTAAAGTTCAATCTCCTGTAACAAGCAAATAACTCACACAGACCTTCCTCCTGCATGTAAGCCTTTTACTCAAGGAACTAGGGAAGCAGAAACAGTAACTCTACCTCAGTGGTCAACACATATATGGGAAGTTACCAATACCAGTACACCTACCAGCAGTTGTGGTACATATTAGCTAATAAATGTTTTATATTAAGAAGTTTTGGTCTATGGAATGTAAACCCTTAATTATGAGCTCTACACCTCATCTAAAACATTTATCAACCAATACTGAATAGCAAACATCTGCAAATGAGCCACAAAAAGAGATTGATTTTTAAAAACCAAGGAAAAACTAAATTGTGCATAATAAGCACAAAAATGTTCAGAAGATCTGCATAACTGGCATGAAAAGATAAAAGGATATCCCATTATGATACTACTGCATATCTTTGCCTACAACTAGAAGTCAAGGTTTGTTGGTGACAGGAAACGTACCCGTTGGCATTTAGTAAAAATATTTACAAGAAAGCAAGTTAAAGTCTGTGTTTTAAAATCGAACTCAAGGTACAAGTCCAGAATGGATCTCTGGTGATGGTTTAAATTTAATGATGTTTGAGTATTTTTTACATCGACCAAGTATAAAATTACACTGTCTTGATTACTCTTGTTGTACATTCNGGCGGGGCAGCAAAATCACATGATGCTTTCTTAAGGCCAAAAGCCATAGAAATCAATGACAAAATACCTTTAAGCTCCTGAAGTTCAAATCGAGGCCTTCGTTATAATCTATCTGCTAAGTATGAAAAATACAGAACCCGCATCATATTTTGATTTAATTTATTGGCACATTAATGGAAACAAGATGAGAGAATCTCAAAACATCTGAGTGAACATACAAAATAAACTTTCAAACTGTCTTTCAGCAAGCAAGTCTAAAGTTATTGAATATGTTAATTGCTTTATTAAAAGAAGAATGATGTCTTTTTCAGCGATCAGTTCAGTGACTTGAAATGTTTCAATAGAGAAATCAAGTAGTTCCGCACAGGAAAAGTCTTTTAGAAAAAGGACTCAGGTGTGACATATGAAAACCAGAAAAACATTTATGAGTTGAGAAACTATTGAAATGCATAAGATTTATTAATTGTCACAATACTGCAATGAGTTGACACCTTCACCAGCATACACTAACACTGTTCTATGGAGGCCTTACTACTCTACTTTGCTTTTGGCCTTTTTGCTGTATCACTGATCTTCCATTCTCATAACTGGCACACTTAAAAAGAGTTTTATGAAATGCGGCTTTTGAAAGGAGCCTGAGATTCTGATGAGAAACACTCCTAGGCCCATCCCAAGAAGTACAATATAGGAACTATTTTCAACATTTGTTACGACTGACTTAAAAGTAATCATTTATATTTTACATTTCACTGCAGTAAGGTGTACTCAATTTTGACCAGGAAAATCATCATACCAAATTATACCTCAGGAGAAAGGACTGAGGCTTCTCTGGAACTTAAGGAGTACAACTTGGCCTTAAAAACATCTGTGCTTAGTTCTTCTCCCCGATTTTTTGTAGAAACTTTTGAAATTGAAGGTCCTGGCTGGGCCTTCTATTTGGCAACGGTGCTAAGATATAATGATGAAGGACATGAAATCCTTCAGCAGGCCAGGTCAGATGATGCACAGACTAATGATGATCCCTAGTGATGAGCTAACCTAATGTTTATACCATACAACCACCAAAGGATTAATGGTCAAATGACCATCAGGACTAACACTCAGCTATCTCAGCAGACGTCACTGTAGTCCAAATGTGGCTTTGAGGGCACAAGGAAGATAATGGACCATACTTTGAGAAATCAATCTGTATTTTTCCTGTGGGGACAAATGAGCTTTTTGCTGCAGCAAATCTGGAATGCTAATGGAGGCTCAGAAAGGCCCTGGAAGAGGTAATATACTGCCTTGATTTTGAATAAGGGAGAATATTATTTGTAATTGGCCTGGGTCTTTGAAATTTGCTTACGGTCATTGTCTGCTAAATACTTTTTTCCTAGCTTTGTTAGCCAGGATCTGCAGTGTCCTATGATCTGTGGCTGATGAAAGTAGTTAAGGGAAAACGCTAAAATGGCAATATGAGTCTGAACAATTGCTGCAAAAATTAAAAAAAAATACTAAAACATTATGCAGCAAGATTTTTGCAAACTTCCCACATTAAACTGTGGGCATTAGCTGCACCGAAACTTGAACGTTGAAAGATTTTGAATCTCATTAAGTCTTTGGGGTATCATATTTTTACACTATCCCTCATATTTTTAAACCAAATAAGCAAAATGAAACTACCTATAAAGTCAAAATAACCAAGCAAAATTAACAGGCAGTTTCTTTAGAGACTATATTACCTGTCAGCTAAATATCAAGTGTTGAATGCGACTGGTTTTTGCCAGTACCTAGAGAACCAATAAAACCTCCTTTTTTTCTTTTGTTTTTAGTAGTGTATGTAATCCCTAGAAAATACCAACAGCTAACATAAAAACAAAAGCACCCTGTAGACCTATGTACTTGTCTCTACTCTGATATAAAACAAATTCTCAGTTCTGTTAAGGTTAAGGGTTGGTGGTCTCGTCTGAGTCCACAGTGGACAGTCATCTGCATGACATGGCTGGTATGCCTTTTGGCACAATTCACTGTGATTGGCAGTATTTGCTCAGGAGAGGCCCAAGGCTGGATGATGAAGTAACTTCCATTATAGAATACAGACAAGGTCAGCTTCATGCAGAGAGTAGCAACACCAAGTCCCGGTCCCCAAAGCCTTTGTCCTACTGGATGTACACTTTTGTATTTTGCTGATACGCTTTAATGAAAAAAATGTTTTTCAGCTGTTGCTTCATGCTATGTGCATGAAGGTTATCAAAACTGTGGAAAAAAATACATCCCATGTACAAGTTAAAAAACAACTGTGCTTTTCTACTGCATCTAAAATAATCTGAGGCTGTCATAGATATTTTTGCAATACTTTAGATAGAATGATTGATTTTAGAGAAGCTGTTTAGACTGTGTCTCTCAGGAAAGCTGTCCGTAGAGTAGTAACTAAGAATAACAGCTGTGTTTTAAGAGTTATGCCCAGCTTTGAGAGGCCCACCTGTAGAGTGTCTCAAAGTCTGCATGCTTGCCTACAGAAATGGGATTGCTTAGAGCTGGAATGGAGCATTTGACGTTGCTGTCTGAGATGAATTTTTCTAATGAATTTAAGAGCTATGGTAAAGCAAACCCCCCAGTAAAGCAAATCATTCAAACCCAATGAACTTACAAAATTCAGTATGAAGTTGGAGTTAACAAGAATGCTAATAGGAGCCACTAAAGTACAGCGACATTCTCATGTTACAGTCTGGTTTTTACCACCCAATAGTTCATGTGACACAGACATTTAATAAACTGAACTTGGGCTTATAAAAGTGGGCAAGTAACAGTTCTCAATCCTTGCTTTAACCTTAGTGCTTTGGTACCTTCACTCCCTATCCAAGCCTATCCAAGACCAAAACCTCTACCAAGACAAAGAACCAGCCTGTAGGAAAGCTCATGGAAGAGAAGTCAGCTTTTGCAACATGTCCCTTACGTAAATTTCTTCAGCATTTTCTTTAACAGAAAGTACAGAGTTTGCTTCTCTCACTTGGAAAAACAAGGCATAATATACGTGCAACGATTGATACATATCCAAACTCTGCTTCACTGACAACATAAGCTTTGGGACTGATCCTCCCCATCCCATGTCTTTTGCAATCTAGCCCAGCCGACTCAAACTTTTTGAGTTACTAATTACAGTCTATTTTCTTCTTGGTCAAGGTCTATTCCCAAGGTCAGTAGGGAACATTGACAATATTCCACACTGCGTATTTAATAGTCCACCTAGTCTCTTTCTTTCCTTCCCCCTGTATGTAAAGCCGTCTCTCATTTGCATGCTGCCAGACAGTACAGCTTGCAGGGGTGAAAGCAAAACGTACAGTGAATAATGTATCAAATTTCTTTTAAGTCACAGACAACAAAAAACCCACCAAATTACCAAACAAGTACATTCTTAAATTAAGAAAGAATGCACCTTGCTGGAGCCTCATGATGCTACTGACAGATTATTCCCATTATATACATCTATTTACTTTGCTAATCAATTAAAACACTGAAGTTAACATATGCCATATTAAGTGGTGCATATGCTATGAAACAGTTTGTTAAAAAAAAAAAGCAGAAATACTTTTTGTGAACTTCTGTTCCCATCTGATGTTTTAAAACAGTCTTGAAAAATTATCATTTTCTAGCCCCAACACAAAAGCAATTTCCCACCCTCTGCTGAGGCAGCTGAAGTTAATGAAGGAGACCTTAGGGGAGAACAGAGGCAAATGAAAATATCTCCTCTTTGGCATGAGACTGGCCTTCAAGTCTTGCAGAAAATCCTAAAAATATTTAGGGTTAAGTGAAAGACAAACCAGCTCAGAAATGAAACATCTTGTCTTTGGGCAACAAAATTTGGCTGCAAACATTTCCTGATGACAGAATAATTTCTACAGTTCCTATGTGACACTATTCCCAGCAAGACTGGACACCTAAGGAGAGGACCATCCCTAAGCTATAGTGCGTAGCACGTTAGCATACAATGCCCTGTACCACTGGAGTGGCATGACTGCTCAGGATTGGTGTCACACAGATGAAAACAATGGAAAAACAGGGTATTTTTCCCTGCTTGAAGAAAAGGGTAAAAAGGAAAAAAAAAGACATTAAAGAACATTGGTTGTTAGGTTCAGACTTCCAGGCCTTCCCAGATGAGACTGACAAGCAAACTGCGTGTGAATGCACACTACCGTCAATCCTAAGCACCCAAAGAACAGGTGAACACACAAAGTCTATCTTTCCTAGGGCTTCTTCCTGCCCAATTTAAAATATCCATACACCAATCTCACCATTTCTTCGACTAGATCCTTCACTATCACCTATTTAGTAAACACCTACATGCTGGTCTCAAACTCGACCAAGGGTACTGAAAACTAAAAAATTAAAACGGCATTTTAAGACTAAATGTTCTAGTGTGGTTAAACAGCACTCCTGAAGTGCCCCAGGCTTCGCACATCATTCTGATGAGGACACGTCACATTCTGATACTGACATGTCAAGCTTAGGAGGTTTAGACAGGTACAGTTAAATCACATTGCAGCATTGAACTTCCGCTTCTAAAATTTTTATCTTGCTTGTACAGCAAGTCCGGATGGTTGGCTTTACAAAGTTGACTTGCCACAAAAATAAAAGAAGGGGAAGGTGGCTTACTAGGTCAAACAAAAATAAATGAGGGGGTGTGGAGAAGACCTATATTGCTTTCCACTCCCTATGTAGACTTGCACACAACCGACAAAATGACTATCTGGAGAAAAAGAGAGGCAGCAGAATTAGCTCCTTGCCAGCACACCCATTTCAATTTGGAGTTCCAGGCTGTCACAGACCACTAGGCTCACAGGCGATTCCTTTCATTAATGGAGACAGTTCCCACGGCAGGATAAATCCAACTTCAAGCCACCTATGCAGTACATAGCCATGCTGACCAGATCAAATTTGAAGTTTTAGTGCACAGCAGGCACCAACAGACTCAATTAAGGTGAGGTGCTAAGCTAAATTTGCCCTGCCACCCCTCAGCAGCAGAAAGTTCTCCTTCTCACAAACTCCCCCTGTCAAAAAGCAGCCCAAAAAGCCTTTCAAAGACCCTAGGATACCAGGCAGGAGTTATCACTGAGGAGGGCTGCAGGGGATTCATGTAGTTCTATCAGCTTCAGCAGTAAACCAAGACACTCAATGATAAAATTGGGTATTCTGCTGTGAGAATAGGAATGTGTAGGATGCCTCTTGTTCCTTGCCTTCCTGAAGGAGAAGCAAGGAAATATCTATCTACTAGAAGTCCTCAAAATACCACTAGAAAGAAGAGCAAGCCAAGGCATTGAGACAAGCATGGGGATGTTAGCGAAGGATGCATCTGGATTATGGTAGCAAGAACAACACATCAGCACTGTCCAGATGAGCATTTTGCATCCTACTATGTAGCATGTAATTTTGCACTGATGGATTTTGCTCTAACCAGCAACAGCCCAGTGCAGTTAAAAAACAGAACTGGATGCTCCGGCCAAGACTGATGTCAGATATTCCTGTATCTCTGTTTCCTGTCTCCAGTGGACTCCTATTACAAAATCTGCTGGAAATATTTCCTGGCAGCATAAGGATCTGTAGTTGTTGGGAAACAAGACATAGTCTACTGTGTTAGAGGGAAGTGCTAACAGCACTGGACTTCTTTTTCAAGAACTTTTAACGTAAACACTGATACCTGCTCCAAAAAGGCTGAAGAACCTCTAGGTGAATTAAAGCAATGTAGCTTGTAGAACAAGCTCATTTGAAACAGTGAAACTTTCTTTCAAGCTGCGACAATTATGTATTCCTAATTCTTTAAATCAAGCCTTGGGCAATAAAGCCCAGGTGTTTCTCAAACTGAGGGAATGCCTGGTCAGCTTAGCAATAAAAACATAGAATGCTGTTTCCTAAATCATAGGAATTTTCACCATTGGCATAGTGAGAGCAGAATATAAACACAACTGAGTTTTGAAGGCTGAGCTAGAAGACGGTGGGAGCATCCCAACCACACAGGTCAGCTGATTCCTGTGATAGAAAAATCTCACCAGCCAAGAGCCCTCTAGCCCAAAATTATATCAATGGGAAGTAACTCATTTCTTGATTGAGGTCCTTTCTGGGAAGATTTTTCTATTTTTGCGGTTCAGAGGTTCCTCTGAACACGCATTCTTTAACCCCTAACATTTTATTCTCTGTCCCTATATCACTTTCCCAGTTTTCCTTCCTAGAACCAACAGATCACCAAAGGTGCTGATGGCCAAGACTCTTCTCCACAAAAATGTTCACCAGAGTCAATTAAATAACTGTTAATGAAGAATTCCTTTTCCAAATAATGCATCTTTGTGAAAGGGAAGTTGAGGGGAAAAAAAAAGGAAAAAAAATTTAAAAAAAAAATCACACTGTGGATTTAAACAAGTTTTTCACAAGGTAAGAAAAAATGTCACTTCAGAAGTTACACTCATAATTCTAAGTAAGTATTTTACAAGAGGATGGCTGAACCTGAGCCTTCTGCCTTATGATTCATTTATTTCATCCTTTTTTTTCAACTGTGGCTCCAAATGCAAGAGATTGTTAAACTCCACATAAAATGCAAATACACAAAAGTCTTTGTACTAAAGAAGTGTCCAACTTTTAATTTTTTTTTTTTTATTTTTTTTTTGGGCTGGAAGCCTGAGTCAGGGATAGACAGATAAAGATACAGTTTGCCCATTCTTTCAGAGTTGGAGTCAAAGTGCTAGACCTTTCAGTTGGACTCTTTTGCATGGATTTAAATCCCTTTGTCCTTGTAACCCAAAATATAAACTCTATGTGTTTCAGGAACATGACACCTTCAGAGTGGAAAGATCCTTGGCGTAGGATTTCAGCAACTGTAATTCCTCTGAGGTTTACAGCTTTTACCAAAAGGTCATCTCACTGAAACTCAATAACATGCTAATAAACCACAATAACAAAGATATTTTTTTCTTTCTTTCTAAAGTTTCACTCAAAACAAGTCCCAGCACCTAGTTTCCTTAAAGAATTTTTAAAAAAATTTTTTTTAAGTTTTTTGTGGTTCAAGCCTCATCCTCTGGTTGTTTGATGGCAATCAGAGGTCAACTCATTTTAAACTGCTTGATCATGTCATTTTACTTGACCATTTTTGCCTTCATTGCAGATCACATTGGCTGTAGCACAGTATTCTATAAATACTTGAACAATCTGTTCAATAGAGTGATAAAGCTAAGCAATTTAAAAAATAAGTTGAGCTATGTCACCTTCTTGTCAACTAAGCTACTAATTTAACTATATGTAGAACTTATATAATGAACTGCTATGCTGAGCACTGAGTAGAATTTCTAGTTATCTGCTTTCAGTGCTCATTAAGGTGAGAGATGACAGGACTGGCCACGTGTTCCTCTACAGCTGGATATCATCGAGCTTATAACTAACCTGGCTAGAACAGAATTAAAAACACTTATCAGCATTTAAAGAGTGGAGTATATTTCAGTGGTAGGCTAGTCCTGCTTGCCCAAGCCCTCATGTTTTACCATTACTACTGTGGATGATAGTACAGTTTTAATTATTGCAACCATTTACATATACAGATGCTAAAAATTGTTTCCCACCCTGGGCTCTTGTCCAGGCCATGATCTCTTTAAATCACTTCACTGACCTCTCCTCACCCTTATCCTTACATTCCAGCTTTTGGGGGCCACTTGCGCCTCCTACACCATGTTCTCATCGCAAAGGCTTTTTCCAAAGGACCTGAACTGTATTCATCTGCCCTTTCCCATCTGCCAGTCTCACTCAAGAGGTGTCAGAGAAGAGGTTTCTTTTCAAAGGTTGAGTTCCCCTTGGTGGTGCAAATGGACCACAAGGAAGCACGTTGCATCTTTGAATCCAAGAACCCTGGAAGCCAGTTTGCAACAGTTCGCAGGTAGCTGAAACACCACGTTGCTAAAAATTCATCCCTCTGCTTCAAGAACACCTTTATTTTCTTAGGATCCCTTCTTGAAAACACTTGCTCTAGCAGGTAACTTCTGGGGGGGAAAAAAGAAAAAAAACAATCCAAGCCAAGCCAAAAAACACCCTTCCCACTTGGGAAAATGCTAATTTAAACAGAGAGAGAAGAACATCTCATCATTATGAAACACACACACAGAAACATATAATGTTGACTATACCTCCAGTAGCATTCGCTGGGCAGTTCATAGAAAACCATAATTTCACAGTTCAAAGCAAACAAGTAGTTCCAGAACATTGTCTCCTGTAGATTTGTGTCTTGGAGTCTTAACTATTAAATCTATGGAGACACAAGGTCCACCCAAGGCTTTTTCTCTGCTGGGATATTTAGGAGGACTCCCCACAGTGTAAATTCTCCGCTGCCTAATAAGTTATGAATACTATCTGAAATTTTTCTCTCAGGTGAGGACTATGAGACTCTACCTGTCTGACTGCCTGGAGCTCGTAGAAAATGAATACCCTAAAACCAGTATCCATCTGTTAATTTTTGAACCCCAGTATCAAAGAAATATGGGAGGGACCTACAGAACCAAACAGGCTGTGTGACTGCATATGTCTTGCTTCCACAGGAAACTAGGCTAAAAGATGACCAGTTTTAGTTTAGATTACAATACCACAAAAAGAAGTCTTTATGTACAAATGTATTACCTGACAGAAGTCATTGTACCCTTCTGGAGAGCGGTCCTCATTGAGTTCTGTTTGCTCAAGGAAATGACATGGCTTAAATTTTGATGTATAACTCTTCTTGAAGGCATGTTATTACTGAGAAAATGCTTCCAAGTGTTAAAAGGTGCTTCTCACATGGATTTCAAGTTACTGTATTAGTGCCAAGGAACCTTTTATTTGCCAAGAGCAAAACAGACCTTCCTAAAGCATTCAGCAGGCCACACTAATATATATCCTTATGCTAAGCCATACTGAACATGAAAAGAGGAACGTGACAATACAGGGAATAAGAAACAAAATCATGGTCTGTAATAAGCCCAAAAGCTTCAAGTTGCCAAACACAATGGTATTTAAAAAAATAAATAAAATAAAATAACCTTTTCTGGCCTTATTCTCATAGATTTTCCTCTTAAAGGATTCTCCATCACTGTCCATACGAAATAGCACCTTGCAAGCAGGGTTTACATTGCAGCAGTTGAAGTATGTAGATTTAAAATTCCTATTGAAATCTTACCATCTATAAATTCAGTGCAAATTATAGACCAGGATACCTTTAAAAGTCTCAGTCTTCTGCCTTCTACTTCCCTAGTAATACAGGGTCAAACCTGTTATTGTGCAAGAATGAACATCTTCGGAATTTAGCTATGTTCTTAGCACACTTTAAAAGCTTGGAAAAAGCCCATGCTAATACAATTAAGAGAACAACTTACTGGTTTGTGTTTAAGCCTAAAAAAGAGGACTTCTTCCTACAACATAGGCATGGATTTTTCTATCAGAGGCAGCTAGGAACTCCCCTTTGGTCGCCACCTTTCATTTTAAAAGACTCTTTTGCCCTTACATTTGAGAGATTCTTACGAACCTCTTGTTTCCATCCAGCTTTCAAAGTATGACAAGAAGAAATTGCTGGAGCTAAGGAAGTTCTTCCACTATTTCTTTAGTGCAGGGGGAAAGAAGTGGTCGCAGCTTACATGTAACTCCTTCCCTCCCACAAATACAGTTTCCTTTCTGCTTTCAGACAGTCTGCTGGGGTTTTGCAGAATTCCCAACTACTAATTCAAAATGAACATTTTAAAAGGCCAAGTCACCCCACAGCCAACGCAGCAGCATTACACACATGTCCTGCAGGGAATCAAAGCCTTTATTTAATAGGACTTTCTCACACATCCTCCACCTCTGTGTCACCACAGAGCAGCAGAGTTTCTTCCAGCGTTAGGATGCACGCACAGCCAAGAGAGCATGAGCTTGCATACACAATCTGGTCTGGGTTCCCTGGCTCAGTGCATAACTGCAACAGCCCACCCTTTCCAAGACAAGAACCTTTTCCTGCTGCCAGTAACTTAAAAAGTCATGTCATTCAAATAGTTTAAATCTGTCCTGAGGAATCAGAGTCAAATCACATGCCTGATGGGAGCTGTTAAGACTGCACAAAATAGAATTTATTTCATTTCCTTCATCTGAAAAAAAATATTCCCAGGAAATTACATTAAGACTATTGAGAGATTATGATTTATGTTATAAAAGTTAAGCACTTACATGATAGGGGATACTAAAATTAGGCGGTCCATACGACTTCAGTCTGCTCTCTACTTAAGTGTAGCACAAACAATCTTTAATTATATTATTACTTTTTTCCGCACAAGCCCTGCATCATACACTATATAGCGGGGGCACCACAACACAGGGAAGGAGGCAGCTATTCCAAGAAAACCTTTTCAGCTCTCCATTTGGGTTTCTCCCTCTGATGCGTTTGCTGCGAAGAATGCTGAATTGCTTTGACATCTATTACCAGAGTGTATGCATGCCTCAAAATTACTAATGATGTCTCTCCACAGGGAGATGAACAATACTATTTTTCCCATTTTACAGGCAGCAGAGTCCTCAAGTAAGTCTGGGTCATAAGTTAAAGCCTCTTGTCTCCTGGCCACGTGCTCCAGCTTCCAGAACCACATATGTAATTACTGCTTGGTTGACTTTATCCTCTACTGTAAGAGCTCAGGAAGTCTGTTATTTCGGCCCTATACGCCCCATGGTGAGCAGCTGGATTTGTGATTGAATTCTCTTGCATATTATTTATTCTCACATTTTAGCCATGTCTTTTCTCATCTTGCAGTAACAAGTGTTGTTGTTTACTTTCAAATGCTAGAGCTACTAAGGCATGGAACTTGCAGATAATTACTTGATCTGATGCCTTAGTTTATTTCCAGAAAACAGTTCATCCTGTGCTCTAGAAGGAGAGAATAGGTGGCAGGGGGTGGGGGAATCCCATTTAAAAAAAAAAAAAAAGAGCGAGAGAGAGAGAGAGAGAGAAGTATTACATGATCGGGAACCTAAAGAATATGTGAAATCATGTATGTACCAGCCAACACGAACGAAGTTTACCTTGAATCAGTAGCTTAAAATTCCAGCATTTTCTAAAAGTCGAATATTTGCATGTGCAGCTGCAATGCTCTTACAAGAACCTGTTATGTGCTCCAAGTCGTAAGGGTTCTTTAGTTAAAGCAGTTTTAAAGATAATTTTTTCATGGGAAAGCAGTGCAAAATAACATAATCTTATTGTTTTCTACATTCTTCTGACTTCCCTTATCTCACTTTTTCAAAATGGCAATCCATCCCACAGAAGAGGATATTCTTTTTCTACCTTGGATCCTTTTCACCTGACTTAAATTCCTATAGTATCTTCAAGTCTGAATTTGCAAAGAGGGAAGGAACAGGATGTGCAAGTTGCAGTAAGAGAAACAATTTATGTGCAACGAATATTAGCTTTTCTACACTGTCGCAGCAAGTGTGATAAGAAGTAGGCCCCCATGTACTGTATGCACAGAATGAAACCTTTCCTTAGCAAACAGAAACTGAAATGTTTGCCCAAAGGATCAAAGATTCACACTGCAAAAGACTAATATTAGAGGGCAAGATGACCAATTAGCGTTCCCAGGCCATGTAGAGAATTGAGTATTATATTTAACTCGGGTACAAATTTCATCCTTTGCCCTCTATAAACTACCAGGGTGACACAGACTCTGTGAATATAGGAGAGGTGAGTCACTCCTGACAAGATCTATATATGAAAGCATAGGTAAATTCATATACAATTCATCATTTAAGAATTTGTCATTAATATAGGAATCACATTTCTATTCTAATCCCTTAGCATTTTTTGGTATGCTTAAACGCAGCTAAAAGAAAGGTAAACCTTTCTTTTAAAACCTAAACTGTGAACCCTTAACAGTGGTTTCTGACCACTCAGCCTGTACTGTTTAAGTTGGGGAAATCCTCTGAAGAATAAAGTACTAATCAAAGTCAGGTTTGGCTTTTGCAACTTGACCCTATACATAGTAAACTGGAAGATGAGGTACCATAATATCTTAAAATACCACTACAGATTGTTTCTATCCCTTCCAGGATTTCCAGGCACATCCTATCATCTATGCTTACTAAATACATCCAATGAACAGTTATGTAATAAATATGGTAACATCTGGAAGCCTAAAACATCCAGTGCTGCTTATTTAACATTATAAAGTGTGGGCTGTGTAAGAATTCAGGTGGAAGAGCACTGATCCATTACTAAGGATATCTGTATTAATAAAATGTAGAGGGGCCGTGTGGACACTGACAACTTTCCAGCATATCATTATTGTTGTTGTTATAAATGATAACTATAGTTTCCTATTTAATTTCACTCCTCAGAGTACATCTATCCTGTTCTTTTGACTTCTCGTTCCCTTTTTTCTTCTTTCTCCTTTTCAGAAAAGATAAGAAGGCCCACAGTTGGCCTAAGACATGCATACCATCCCCTTTCTAATAATGCCCCTTGCATTAGTGCCAAACAGTCAAGCTTTTCTAAAGCACTGAAGTAATTCTGCAATGCCCTTACTGCTGTGGAAACTGCTGAGCAAAACCTTCGCACAATGGGTCTCCCCGGCATTCTTTAACCCTGTTGGTGATGATAAAGTCTCATAAATCTAGGTAAATCTTTAATTATACCTTAGGAGCACTCTGATATTATAACTATGAAGTAGTAATAAAGAATACGCTGACGATCAGCTCCAGTAAGTCTACACTTTATTGAATAGGGGGGATTGCTTCTAGGGTTAAATTAGGGTTGCATCACAGGTTCTTGTTGCTATTTGTGGTTTTCCTTCACTAACCCAAGTTTTATGGGTTAGCATATAAGCATAGGGCACATAACACCTGCACTTTTTCTTTTTTTGGCAAGTATTAACTTCCTCTACCTTTTTCCTTTTCTGTGGAACCTTTAGAGCTCTTGGTATTGGAAAACCATTTTAGTTCCAGAAAAACTAAGGACAACTACATTTTGCTGTGCATGGCTCTTGCCCGTAGCAGTTCTTTTTAACCCCATCTCTAGTTGAAAATTAGCAAAGCTAGACCTCTTACTGTGACTTTGGGGTTCTGGTGTTACTGGAAGAAAAATCAGACTATGTCTGACTGAAGGATATAGCTTTGCTTTTAAATCTTACTGCTACATTTGCATGTATTTTCTAATAGTGTATGCAAGTTACTTATATCTTAAGCCAAAGCATACATTTTAAATTGTGTGAATAATGCTGAAAGAATAGTAAGTTCTTTTACTTTGCTAATTAAATCATCTTGAAAAATGGTCTAGGTAGTAAGTGACAGGATTAACAAGGGCACTTTGCAGGATTTTGATGTTTTCTTGATTAGATCAGGAGTATTTTATATAGAAGCAGTATTTGATGAAGTGGTTTTAGCAGTGTGAATGAATGCACAAGCCTAGTTTATCTCAGTATCTTCATAAAGAAGCCATCTTAGCTGTCAAGGAAGCCCAGCGAAGAGTGAAAATGACCTTAGCTCACAGCCAAGCAAAAGGTCAGCTGAAAAGAATAGTGAGAAACATTATTCTTAGTTCTGATCCTTTGGGTTAGCCAGCGCTACTCCCAACTAATGTAATGTATTGTACTGAACTTTAATAGGTCAATATTACAGGAATATTAGGTCTAAACCCCACAAAAATTATTTCCACTTCTCCTTTTATTTCTTTTCTGCAAGAAATAATGGCTTTCCTATTAATATAAGGAGCTTGCTGAAAAGATATGTGAATGGGGACTATATTTTAAATAAAAGCATGTCAAGATGAGAGACTTCTTTTTAAATAGCAAGAGAGATGGTCAAAATACTTCTATTGACAACAGCCACGCAAATTCTCTTAGCCTTTTTCCAAATGCAATTCCTAAACCTTCCTATTTTTAACCCAGAAGAAATAATAAAACTGTCAAAATGTTTACATATAGTGCCTACCACCTGAGGTCTCAGACTGCTCTGTCAATATCTTATTAATTGCATTATAAATTTTATAGAGCTGGAAAGTATAAAAATTCCCATTTTACAGATGGGGAAATGGGAATATTAAGAATTCATGCACTCAGTCACACAGGAACAAGCAAGAAGAGGGCTAGAATGAAGATCTCCAATTGCCCAACAGCAGAGCTCATTAGACAGAAGTCGAGCAAAGAAAAATATTGCATTTGTCCCTGTGATTTCAGTCTTCTAGATATGAAGTAGTTTGGTATCAACACAATAGCAACATATTTCCATGGATTGCTCCAGGAGGACGGCAATTTGGAGCAAGTTACAGTAACTCTCTGGCCAAAAGGAACATAAATAGACTTTTACAAAAATAAATTGCAAAATAACAAATGATAACAAATATTTCTTTTCATTGAAATATTAAAAAGGAAGGCAAATAAAAGCCAGGGAGGATTATTAAAAAGCTACCCTATCTTCATAAAAATTCAGTGTTGGTAAACGCAATAGCCTGGATTTAGTTTGCATATGTTATATTAACCCTGGTCATACTTAAAATGGAAGATGGAGAATATAAAGAGATCACATTCAAAGCACTCTCCTTGAGATTTTTAAAACGACAAAAGAAAATCCAAGATCTCCCACAGAGAGGAACTGGGAAAGGTGAAATCCACTCATTCCAACCTATCTCTGACAGATGTCATTCAGGCATTCAAATGCATTTCATTTTATTTGTAAGGCTACATGTATCGCTTATATTTTAGCAGATATGTATGCTTCAAAGCAGCAAGATTTCTCCCATACTCTGGTCAGGCTTCTTCCCATTCACGCTCCTGCTGTAGTCACCTCTTAGTCTATGTATATGCCTTTCACAAATCTACTCCATTTATTTTAAAAAAAAAAAATCATTCTGTAAAATGAAATGTTGCAGTGTTGAGATCTCAAAGCACCTTGCAAAAATTCACAAAATAAGTCTTATAAACCACTCTAGGAACTACTTGCTTCACATATGTTTTCAAAGACATTTTTTCACATGGCTTCCATGCAGAAAGAAAACAATTTCTCTGGGAGAACATTCTTTTGGCAAAACTTGAAATCAGAATTTTGTGTTTTCCAGATAAACTGCAGCAACATAAATCACCCCAAAAGGTAAATCTAAAATGAAAAAAACAGTCCTTCCATTGGAAAACTGGTTATGCTTACTAAAACCAAAACAAACTCTACACATTATTTATCTAAATAACTGGATACCAGATCAGTAGCCAATATCCTGTCAGCTACAGTTCTTTAGAAACTTATTTCCTTACTTCCTGTGTGATTTCACATTGGTTTTATACCCTTCCTAACTATAGTTCTGGGAATAGTTTATTGATTATGACTCATTGCTTGAAATTACACACAGATTTGGAAATACACCACTTTCTCCACTTTGACAAGTGAATTCAAGCTATATTAGTTTTAGAGAGCTCAAGGAACATGGTATGTCAAACTTTTGACACAGAGGCTGCCTCCTGAAGCTTAACTGCCCATAAGTTACTCCAGAAATTCAGAGTTCAGTAGAAAAGAAGTGTAAAGAAGTTTTGTTTCCTTTTTATCTTACTATATTTTCTTCCAACAATGTTTGAGCTCACATTATTGGGTTCCTCACTCCTAGTCCTTTTTTTTTTTTTTTCTTTTTCTTCTTTTGATATATTTAGTAATATATCATTTTTCCCAGGATACTTTTGAGCAGATTACATCCAGCTTCATGTTGGATAAATTTCAGCTCTTCACATGCTCTTACAACACTCAGCACAAACACTGCTTGTGTGATCTAGGCTTCAGAAAGTTATTTCCTAACCAGAGTAGGAATAAATGGATGTCTACAATTTAGGATACTTTTATTAGGCTGCAATTTCAATCCAGCTAATGAGGCTCAGCTACAGCCCTACTCTGCACACAGTTTCTGCTTGAACACAGATAGACTTGGGGCAGGGTAAAAGTTCTTTGCAGAGTTTAGTGGGTTTGGTTCAGTTTTCCGCTTAGAATCACAGAATGGTTTAGGTTGGAAAGGACCTTAAAGATTATCTAGTTCCAACCACCCTGCCCTGGGCAGGCACATTTCCCACTAGGCCAGGTTGCTCAAAGCCCCATCCAGCCTGGTCTTGAACACTTCCAGGGATGGGGCGTCCACAGCTTCACTAGGCAACCTGTGCCAGTGTCTCACCACCCTTACAGTGAAGAATTTCTCCCTGAGATCTAATCTAAATCTCCCCTCTTCCCGTTTGAAGCCATTACTCCTTGTCCTATCACTACATGCCCTAGTAAAAAGCCCCTCTCCAGCTTTCTTGTAGGCCCCTTTCAGACACTGGAAGCCTCCCTAGAGCCTTCTCTTCTCCAGGCTGAACAACCCCAACTCTCTCAGCCTGTCTTCACAGGAGAGGTGCTCCAGCCCTCTGATCATCTTCATGGCCTTCCTCTGGACCTGCTCCAACAGGTCCATGTCCTTCTTGTGCTGAGGACTCCAAAGCTGGATGCAGTACTCCAGGTGAGGCCTCACCAGAGCAGAGGGGGAGAATGACTTCCCTCTGTTACAATACAGACTGCACACATCTGATGGGAAGATATAGGGCAGAACACCCTGGTATTATTGTAGGTATTAAACTATCTCAAAAGTTTGATTGGTGCCTCCTGCTTACACTCCCAGGATTACTCCAAATCCCAGAGCTTGTACCAGGAAAGAATTTCCCCAAGTGAGATAATAGGGAACTTGAGGCTAGCAGAAGTTATCACTTTCTGTACTATGACAGTTCATTTCTTTCATATGATTGTTTGCATTTTTTACCTAATAGTGCTTCATGAAGTTTTTTCCTGTAATATATTCCACATTTCAGAACTGTGGCACTATTCTGTTATTAAAGGCTTTATAATTATTTTAGAGGCACATTTATGGTATAGATATGTATTTATTTATTGGCAAGTGCTTTACGATCTATGGGGGTGAAGAGGTGCATGAAGGGGATGTTACTCAGCAAACAAGGACCCCTATTTCTTTTCAGGGCTGTCTTTGAGTCTTACTCCTGCTAGCAGAATCCTAGTCCCTCCCAGTTCACCATGTCTATGGACAGATCCAGAGGATTTCCACTAGCAGATCATCTGCCCCATCTCACGCTTCTTCTTGGCTTGTTACTGCTGTCATCACATAAGTGCCTCTGCAGGCACCAGGAATCACTTATCATGCACCAATCCTCAGCTAAAGGCATGGAAAGCCTTCTCCAGGCTGCCAGCACAATAGATAG
Organism: Chionis minor; assembly: GCA_013398295.1. NCBI lineage: Eukaryota > Metazoa > Chordata > Aves > Charadriiformes > Chionidae > Chionis > Chionis minor. The sequence continues at coordinate 111,440 of VZSF01000955.1, read as the reverse complement.
CTAATCCTCAAAGTTAAACATCAATTACAGTTGCAACTGGTAAGCTACAAGCACACTGGTGGAACCAAGCAAGCATGTTTTTTTCTTTCCTGAACACTTACATTTTAGGAAGCTCAATACCTAAAGGCAGTCCGGTTGCTATTTGGAAGTGAAGCCACTATTCCTGCAGTTCTGAGCCACTTATTGACAGGTTGTCACCTTTCAACTGCTTTCCAATCCACCAGACCAGAGGTTTCAAAGAAAGCGTTTTGTCTGGGTGCTAGACACACATTCCTGGAGTTCCAAATAGATTTATTTAGTGATCCAAAAGCACAGGTATTCCAGATTTTGGACACCTAGTTGAAAGACTTGCCTAATTTTTGCCCTGAACCTCTCAGATTCGTTCAGTGTCTGCAATTCAAATACAAGATCAAGATAGATTCACAAGAAAGAACCATTAATGTAGTCTTTAAAAAGATTTTATCTATTACATTGAAAGTTAAAACTGAAAGTTAAATTAAAAGCAACAATGCCAATGATAAAAAAAATATGTTGATAGAAATGTTAAATAGAACAATTTTACTGTAGGCAAGTGGTTTCCAACTTCAATTGAATTCCTAATTAAAGCCATGACTGCTATTTATTGTGCAATATGCTTATTTGGTGCTGCAGCATCTGCTGCTTGAAAGCAGCATTCACCCTCCTCTCCTGGGTTAATTTAAGTTCACCCGCCTCCCCTCAGTTCAGTGCTGGCACTGGAGCCTCACAGAATAGGAATTCAGCACATTGCAGAGATTTAGTACCTGTTCAAAAGCCCAAGTCTTCTTTAATAAACACATTCTAAATACTAAAAATCTTGTTTAAAAGTGGCAGGGACTGCATGTAGAACATCAACGTGTCCTCGTGCATGCCATTCACTCCAACGTGTATAGGAAGCATCTGGAGTTTGAAGTCCTCTGTTAGGAGAATCGGAGAAACCTCCCTTTGCAGCCCACAAATGCAGCCACCCTGAAAATAAAAGGCAAGGCAAAGTGCTTCCTTTCTTCTCCTCTTTACTTTTTCAGCAGCCTTAGGCACAGTGATTTATCACCCATGCAATTTCTCTCCTGAAGAATCCTTTTGGAGCAGCACCACACGATCCAAGCAGGGACGTGGGCTGCAAGGCTGAGTTCTCTGCAGAGGAAGGGCAGGATCCTCTCTTTTCTCTGTGTTTCTTTTGGAATTTAAATGAATAGACAGAAACAATTGTGGGGTAAAGCAGGGGCCAGCGTGGGAGACCTGTTTGCCCACAGTTCCATATGGAAGGAGAAGGAAGAGGCCATAAAGGGGAAAGTGTTGCACATAGCGGGCCCTCCCCTCCCAGTGCAGCATCTCTACCCCTCTCCGCACAGGGCTGAAGACAACTTGGCAAAGGTGGCAGTTCCTCCAGGTAGTGCCCAGACATAAGCTGGGACCAGTACCCACCTTAGAGTAGTACCCCGAGGCTGACAGAGGACAGACATTTCTTCCTCCTCAAGGAACTGAGGCTCTCCTAAAAAGGCCGAGAAGATAAACCTCTAAATTCATATGAGCAAAGCCCTGTCTCTGCTGTGCCAAGAAGGCCGCAAACATCTCTGCCAAAAAGTCAGGAGTTTTGCACTGTCCTCAGAGAGGTATAGCCAGTAGCGTCAGGCCTACGAGCCTACGTTGAAGGAGATGGAGGACAAGGAGAGAAGTTTGGTTCAAGTCACCCATGAAGATGCTGCATAGACCGCAACTAGCAAGATAGACTCGCTTCCTTCAGTGAGGGTAGAGGAATCGAGAAAGGATCACAAAAATCAGAACAAAGGCTGGAAATATGCCTATATATTTTCCAGGTAAGCATCTAAAGCAGAAGTGTTCATCTTGAACCAACTCACACTCCTAAGCTTCCCAAGATTTCAGTTACCCAGAAGAACGCGTTGGCACTGAACTGCCAACTGGTTGGGGTCATTAGAGAACCAGGGCTGGAGAAGACCCTAAAAGTTACCAATCGTACTCTTCCTCCCGCAAGTCACGATCTTTCTCCAGGTGTTTGCAGAGCAGCACAGAGCCCAGCAGAGCTGAGCCTGCAGCCTTTGTTACCGGCACAGCAACACCCCCCTTTTACCCCACCAGGAAGGGCAGGGACCAGCCTTACTCTAACAGAGGCACTGCCGAATCAAGACTCCTCCCATACAGTCAAACCTTTGCATCTCTCTCAGGATGCTAATTCTGGTAGTGGATTTTTTATTTATTTGTTGTTCCAGGACTTACGTAAAGCATCTAGTTCTTCATATGACAGCCTGGAGGTCCATTTGGCTGCTCTGTCCAGGGCAGGCTGTACTAGGGCCAACCAGGAAACAGATCAAAAAACTGAAAACCTTTGCACAAAGAGTATGCTATTGCCAGGGACTACAGAATATGACTGAAACATTAAAGAATTTTTGGTGACTGTTTGGGGGAGGGAGAGAATTATATGTTAAAACATAAGAATTCTCTTCCAGCATAGTTTAAATTGCTTCACAATACTGATTAAAATAACAGAACATTATAGCTTGCTTAACTAAACATTATATTTCTAAATCCATTTTCAATTGTTTTCCTTCAATTTAAACATTTTCAGCAATTTTATTGCTATTCATACCTGCTTGATTCTTTTTTTATTAGAAATTAAAATGCATATTTTTTTTATCTAGGTTACAGAGTGCTGGTACATTTAACTCTCTCAGAGCTGCAGAGTGAGAACAGGGGAGTTGTCAATGGCATAAACACAGTGCCTATCCATTAAATTAAAATATTTATATTAAAAGACACTTTTTGGCAATAATGGCAGGTGAGAGGAGAAAGAAATGAACAAAGGAGGTATAGGGAAGGAAGGGGAGGAGGCAGAAGTAGAAAGCTAGAATAAAGTAAAGCAAAGGGTATAAGTGACAGCTTTAAGATTAATATTCCATTTAGCTCATTCATATCCCTTCTTCACATTTGAGGGTCTTCTTTCCCAACCCCTCTTGGCAAGAAAAATAAAGCAAAAAACCCAGAAGTTTTAAGAAAGAAGAAAGTGAATTAGTTGTGACTACAGAAAAAGTAGTATCTTTTAGAATGTGAAATAGCAGTGAATTGTAAATACACTTCTGTAGCAAGACAGGCACCTAGAGTTCTTCTCACATAGCGAGGTAATAATTATCAATACTGAGAGACAGCCAGCCTTGCCTGGAGTCAAGCTGAACACCCTTTGAAAACCCCTCTTTCAGCTTAACGCCTCCCACATTTCCTTTTCCCCAGCCACCCTTCACTCCTTCTCTAGAAGGCGTCTCCCTGATGGCAGGATTCCACACCACCACCCTTCACAGAGCAGGAATTCTTCCCCGAGTGCCTTGGTAAAGATGGTATAACTGGCCCCACCACATTTATGCCTGAACATTTCTAATTTCCCTAAGTCAGCAGGGGACATTCAGAGACCACTAAGTGCTGGTAACCACATCAAAACATTAATTAACACAACTATATTCCCACACAAATAAAACATTAATATGGTAATTTCTAGCCCATAACCAGCTGGTATCTTTTCCCCAGCTATATAGATAGTAGGATTAACAGTGCAAAGCAAGTATTATAACGAAGTCAAATTAATATCACCTTTTCCCTGTTTTATAATTCAGAATCAAACAATAAATTATAGCAGTCCTTTAGAAACCGTCCCTCGTGAAATGCTTCTCCTGGATCCATGCTCAAGGCGTAAATCCCTTTCTGCTGAGTTCTCCTGGTTTCTATGTAATTCAAGGCTACTCAGTGACAGAATCTCAGCCTAGACAACTGTGACCGTCAGATGGTCCTGCCCCACTTTCCACTCTCTGTCACTGGCTTTCTGTCTTCTCTCCCTGGCTTTTTCTCTCCTAACACTTTTGAGATAAAACAGCCCACATATTATTCAAAGGTGGTTGCTATGGATCTATTGTCATACAGACAAAGAACAGGAAGAGAAACACTGTTTGGTCCAAGATAAAACTAAGCCAGAAAAGTTTTCTGCAGGAGTGGTACTTAGTTACTACTTCGAAATTTTTTTTATATATATTTTTTTAATCTTCTCAGGCTCGAGCTACACTTGTCAAAAAACACACAGATATATTTCTCTTCCCTCTGCAATAATTTTGGCATCGCCTTCAATGATAAATGCATTTCATGAACGTTAACACATTATACATACATAATTTGAAAGAACTATGGGGAAAACAAGCAGCAAAAATATGAGCAATGTCAGTTAATGAAAAGCTCACATTTTCAAACTAGTGTTTGGCTAATTAAAACTGAATTAACTGACTACAACATTAACTATGTCAACTATTTAGCATAAAAAGTTGTTAAATATATCATATTGTATGTAGGAAGATCCTTGCAATCTTTAATTGTAAGAAATAGTCATGTACTATTTAATTACACAACTTGGTAGGATATAAAATTCAGTTATATGAATTATATTTAGTAAAATATTTTAAAACATGTTGTTTTCAAGATTGTAGAATTTTATGGATAGTGTAATAGAATTGAAGCACATTCTTAATTACATAATTATTTCCATTTTCAAAGTCCAGCTAACAGCATAACTGGTCTTGTTTTTACAGTCTAAGGCAGAAAGAGACATCAAGTTAAATGTTTTGAATTCACTTACTAAGAAACAATTTTGAATTCTTACTTAAGTCATTTTTCCACAAAATTTTGACCAAAGTTAATCCAGTAGCAGACCATGTAAAGTCCCCGAATTATTCATAGAGTGTTTGTTCCTCGTCATCATACATAAACATATACAGAAACTCCTGGCAATGCTTTAAATTCTTATTAACCTTATCATAATTAGCATGTTTAAAAAAGACTAGAACAAAGCCTGACAAGCCTGAATATGTCCAATGAGGATTTTTTTTAAAAAAGTAGAATTATTGCCATTAAACTTTTGACAGGGGGAAATCCAAATCCTTCTTTTTCCTCCATCCATAAAGAGACTGTCCTATTTCTTCATATATCACAATATTAAGCTTTTGTTTTCAAAATTAGATGAGTTGCATATCCTACTCACCTCCCAGCGTATTATAGGCAGTTCTAAACTTTTCCAAGAAGTCCACACTAAATGATGCTGTATGTAAAAAAACCACCACCAGTCAGGACAGGGATTAGGGTAGAGAACCATCCAGGAAAAAAAAAAAAAAAAATCAGATAATACTCAACATTCATTACAGTATAATTCTAAAAGTGTTCTCCACCTCACTTATGGTACAACTCACCAATGGCCAGACTCCTGGTGTTGCACACATGGCTGAAGAACAGAAGAACAGCACAGGTAACAGTAAGGAGAACTCTAGCTACTCTTTGAAGATCCCCGAGGTCCTCATCTCAGCAGCACTTATTTACCTGCCCTCCCTCATTATCAGTCAGGAGTTTGCCTACCAGCTTAAAGGGGAAGTAGCCCAACTGATACATGATGATTGAATAAGAAAGGTGCTTTCCACAGCCAGGACAATAAACACCATCTCTTAAATTAGATCTCTCTAAATTAGAAGCTTCCAACTTTTGTTTTTTAATACAATCCTAAGCAGTAGCAAGGGCTGTCATGCCTACCTCTATATATACACACCACTTCAATGTAACTTATCCATCACTAACTCATTTGAAAGCCACATTTTATGTAAGCCTTGAGCTAACCTGCAGCTAATCATCTGGGCATAGCTCAGAAAACGTATCAGTGATCATAAGGAAGTGAATAAACAGCAGAGGAAAAAAAAAACAGATGAAAGACTAAAACCTCCTTTCAAAACTATCTTTATAAAGAGTTTCAAAAGCAAAAACATACCATGAACCTCTGGCACTTGTGTCAACCGTGCATTCAGCAGCACTGACCATTGCAGCATAGACAGACATGCTTAATATAAGTCCAAGGCCATGCCAAAGTATTGTATAATGACAGGCATCTTTTAGCTATACCCGATTCTAGATCCATTTTTTGGATGGCCTGTTGTTAGCACCACAGCCATTTAAACGGATACTCAAGGTTATACCAAAATATAGCAAGACGTATGATTACCAAAACCATGTGCACCAAGGCTGCAGCTCACCCATCCCACTCTTCATCCCAGTATGCCAGAAGCTCTCAGGCTCCTTGCAACAGCCACACTCATAGACTCAATCTCTCAAAGATTACCAAGTGAAGCACCTTAAACAACACAATTAAAGAGCAAAAAATACAGGGTTTAACTTCCCTGTATACAATTCACTTATAAGAAAGGAAATTTAAAAAAATACAAAACAGGAAAGAAACTGAACTACAAAGGAGCAGCACACGCATAGTCCTTACTTTAGCCTCAGCAGCTGTGTCACTAAGGATCAGTTCAGGCAGACCCATCTGCATTCACTCAGTGCCTCCTTTAAGTTCCCAAGCTCCCCTTCTTTCCTTAGAAAGATCTAGCCAGATCAGATGGTATCACTCAGGCAACACCCACTGTAATTCTGTATGACCTCTTTTGGGTTTGGGTTTTGGGGTGGGGTTTTTTTTGCTTTAAATCCCTTTTAATTGTCTGTTTCCCCCATCTCAATTTCCCCCAATTGTCTTGTTAAAATCAAACAATACACATTGTTAGCAGACTAACACATGCTGTCCTGGATAGAGTCACACAAACAAATTAGTAACTATCAAAATGAAGTGGTCTTTATACCACTTGTTGAACACATTGTACCTTAATAAATCAAAGCTTTGATTCCACATTTAAATTCAGTTTCCAAGTTTCATAAGGACTGCAGACATATGAAAGCTAATAATTACAAGGCCAACTGATACATTTTATTGCCATCCTTTGTAGACAGGGTGATCCACTGGATGACAATTCTGTTTTAAAGTGCTGTTTTGTGATCATCTTGATTTACTTTACACTCATTCTTGCATTAATATTTATCATGTCTGATGAGAATTGATATAAACAAGCATAATCAAGATTATTTTAGCATCCTTATTACACAAATGCTTTTGGATAATTTTATGAAAGAGAAAAACACGGTTGTATATTTATTCAGAGCTATAAGTATCACACAGGCCAGTCATCTTAGTAACAACCTTACTAGTTTTATAGCTCCAGCTATAGTTACAGTTCAGCAGCAGTATCAACAAAGTGGGGAGAGTCCAGTGGACCGGAGACATGAGAGCAGAGGCTGAGGGTACTATATTTGTTTACCCTGGAGAAGGGGTGGTTTAGGGAGAATCTAATCGCTGTCTTACACTAGTGAAGGCAGAGTTATATCAGAGACTATTCTCAGGTATGCACAGCAAAAGAACAAGAGGTAGTGGTGGCAGGTTGCAGCAAGGGAAATCCAAATGGGCTAAAAAAGTCACAGCAAGACTACACAAAGGGACAGTTTGCCCAGAGAAGCTGCAGAATTTCCATTCATGGGGATTTAAATTTTTTTGTCTGCATAAGGCAGATAAAAATATTGAGCAACCCTGCTCTAATTTTCAGTACAGACCTGCGTGGAACAAGGGATTGGGCTTCCCAGCCCCACAGGTCCCTCCAACCTAAATTGTCTGATTCCAGTGCATGTGTAACACAAAGCAGAAGCGTACCTGCGTATCTTCTGCTTTGCATGTGATGCAAGCAAGCAGCCACCACAGAAGTAATGTCTCCTAATGCCCTTCTTTTCTTGGACAAAATAGCTGCCAGTATTAAATATGATACACAGGAGGAAATGCTTGAAAAACCTAAGAAAAAAGACGGAGAAACTTATTTAATGGTGGCCCTTGGCCTGCATATTTTAAGAAGAAAATACCTTCAGAGTTTATGTGAGTCTGAAAGAGTTCTGCCTAGCTAAGAGAGAAGTTTAGGCTCCTTCCATGGCTCTTGGATGACAAACCATGCTGGTGGCAAACAGCAGAAAAGGAACAAGACCTTTTGCATCCTGCTGTTTCTCTGGAGGAACTCAAGAGGCAGGATTCTCTCTATTTGCTTTAGCAATTACTTTACCTTGCATCAATAACTAAGAAATCCTTAGGTCACTTATCCCAAAATCTTAGCAAATACAAGATACATAAACTAAAAAAGCTTCCTCTGCTGACTTTTGAGCCAAAATTACATCATGTATTCTTAGGTCCTTACATAAAAACTTTTAGCATAGAAGCGTTTTTTGTGAGGCAGATGACTTTGTGGGTCATTCTTATGCTAATCTCACAAAAGAGGTTTTGGTTTTTTGCTTCCTCATAGAATAGCATGTCCTTCAGTCTTACCTTGCACTTCCGTTTCTCAGCTGGGATCTAACAATAGATTGTCATTCAAACCTCCGTGCTTCAATGTCTCTGTATATCCAGGTTGACTCCTGGCTCTCAAACAGAAATAAACACACCGCAGCATGGATCAAAGCAGATATTTATGCTAAAAATCACCTTGCAATGGAAGCTAGGGACATTTAAGTTGTCAAGTGAAGACTGAAGACCCACATTAGGAGACCGCAGTCCAGAATAACTAGACTCTCTCTTTACTTCTGAGGGTAGCGGTGTTAGAAACCCACTAAAAGAGCACTTTTCCAGTTATCAGTCATTGCTCTGCCTAAAGATTTTTTCCTTTCACTCGAATTACTCGGAATTTTGCAAGTCAGACCTTATATGGAAGAAATTTTTCCTAAAATTTTGATGAAGAAATGGTTGCAAAATGAATGGCAGCATTCATAATTTTTTTTTCTCAGGGTGTTTTTTTCCCTTTCTTTCTGAAACTGAAACATAAGAGTTACTAGCGGACAATAATCTATGTTCCCTTGCCCGACAAAGTTTGAGTTATGTTTGTCACAAATGTAGCAAAGACTTGATGAGAAGCCCTCATGCACAAAATCTTCAAGATGATGATAAATATTTTTTTTATTAAATCCTTGACATGAAAAGTTTGCAAATCAATTTACTGCCAGAAAAGAAAGATTTGGTTCTCTTACAGTGTGAAAAAGTGCAAACACAAGGAAAGTCATCTTCCATGATTATGCAATGATATATTCTTTTTAGACGAATATTGCAAGCCAGGAAAGGGTAAAAGGTCAGCAAGATGACTAGAGATGTTAGCAAGTGTTTAAATATCAGTAATGTTTATTACTGCTCATCATTAGCATCAGTATTACTTAGGACTAATCAGAACTAGGAAGTCTGAGTTGATATTTCAGAAGAATCTGTATAGTTATCGAATACAAAAGAAACAAAACTTCACCACCGTCTCTGTGCCAGTGCTAGTGACACCTGAAGTATGCAAGCAGTAAAGCTGTGTCCAAGCCTGCAACAGTAGAAGACAGGAGCAGCACTGTATTGCTGGAAAAGCTGCACTTTCTCTTTCCTGCCATCAGCTCTGTCAACCACACCGTACTACGTTGACTTGACTTCTTCTGGAGGAAGAGATATACCAATTTTTATAGATTATCACTTCTTTATACCACGCAGGGTGGTCTCCTCTCCTGTGTCACTTCCATGATGTGAAGGTTGAGTTATATACCATACTGAATAATGCCCTAGTCAGTCATGCTGGATGTATTTATGATGAGGACCCAAGAGATAGGTCTTCATGCTGCTTCTGGCATGGAGCACTATGTTTTAGTATTTCATTCTGATGGTATTGTCACCGCTGGGAATTCTGAGCTGCAAGGTGAGAAAAAGTCCTATTTGAAGTCCAATGTTTTGGGCTCAACTTCCCAGTCTTTACGCTCAACCTCTGTAGAACGTGGACTTCAATAAATTGGATGTGCTGCTTATAAATTATATGACACATTCTTCCTATGTGCAAGGCCCAGCACATTGCTAGGTATGTGCTAGGTTGCATAGCACATACCTAGCTAAGAGCTAGGTAGCATTTACCTATTTCCATAAAGTAATTTCAGTTCCTTATATGAATAGCACTCTCATCATGTATAAACAGAAGATGTTGGTATTAATATGGTATTCTATTTTCAGTTGTACACCATACAACTAGCAAGTAACTCTTAACACATCTTTGTAATCTAATCCACATCTATTTCTTTTTTTACTTCATTATTTTCCTTTTGCATTCAGAATACACCTCCAGAAGAAGAAAGGGTGATGGATCCTTAAACCAATTTCTGTGATTTGGGAGTGAATCACAAGGGTATGAAAAATGTAATTAGCTTTGGCAATGGGACTGTAAATCAGGCAACCATACAACTACAGTTAGGTTTTCTGAGATGTGAGGTTAGGTGCAAGGGAAATAATCTGCTTTCTTCTGGTGATCACAGTCACTGATGCAGAGCCTGCTGAGGTGTTTAGTCCTCTCTGTTTTGCATTAGGATAATGACTTGGATTTCCTGATACTCTAATGATTGTTTTCATCAGTGTGACCCTCCCACCCACAGCTAGGAGGCAGGCAAAAGCCAACTTTTATGTCCAAGGAGACAGGATTTGTGGTCCAGGAAGCAGCTGTTTGGGTCTAAGATCTGACTAGGACTGAGTGACCTTGGAGCTTAGAGAGGCTTAAAAAATGTATATATTGCCATATCTAGGTCAGGATTTGACGTGCAAGAGCTGATGAGGTTAGTGTTATCAGAAATTCCGTATCATGACATAAGACATAGCTCCACTTTCAACATAGGCTTTTCAAGTATTGCCATATAGCTTAAGGGATATGACTTTATTGCCATTCAACTTTGTCTCCTATTAAGAACCAAAATTTTATAAGTCAAGAAGTCATGTCAAATAGTAGAGTAATATTTGAGATGTCTTTGAATAGAGCTCTCTGCATTCAAAATCACTTAAATATCTGCTTCATTGTTACTCCTCCTGGAATATAGCCCGGATTTTTCTGAGCATTCCCCCTGAATTCCAGGCTACACTGGTGAACAGGGAAGGCTCGCTGAGGGAACTGCAACCATTTCAGAGGAATCAGGCATAACTTTGCTTTTTAAAGCAGTGCATCCTAATATATTTAGACAACTGCCAGGTCAGTTGCAGGCCCTCACAGTTTTGCATTGTTTCACAAAGAAGAAATTCAGAGATTTTTCTCTGAGGGACTGACTGCAACTCACTCAAGACCTGTTGGTATCATTATCTGAGAAGATAAAATAAAAACATTTGTCTGGCATTTAGAAGAGAAAAATTGCAAGAGAACTTTGATATTAAAAACCCACAAGTTTTGGAAGGGAAAAAAAATTAAGGTTATATCTATACTGGACTATAAATCCAAAGGGAGGTAAGAAACTCAAAAATGCAATGAAGGCTTCATAGATAGCTTTAGCACTTAACAGTGTTTGAAAACTGCACCCCTCTCCTAGTTTATAACTCAAAATGATTTGTCCAGAAACGTATCAATTAAAAAAAAAAAAAGTTTTAGCATTTTAACACACTATCAGCCTTCTACTGGTTAAAATATTTTAATAGCAATATCAAAAATTCTCAAAAATTTTCCAGGTAATTACAGTTTGTTGCAGATAGTTCTGAGGCTGGAGTTATTGAGGACTTTGCTCTGTTTGATAGTGTAACAGGCTATGGGAATGTCCACGCAGCTCCTAATTTTCGTGGTACAGTCTTAATGATTGTAACAAGTTGAAGGCACAAGAAATGTTTGATTCATGTTGAACAGTTTTCACTGTAGAAGACTTGGCCACCCATATAGTTTGTGTAGCTTCATGACCCCTTGCAAGGCAGCTTTAGCTCCCTAGGATACTGCAGCAGAACAGATGATGCCTCTGAAACAGGGATGTAGGAAGAGGCACATCAGGAAAAGATACTTTATTACTCTGGGTGTAGTTCTGCAAAGATCTCACCTGGCAAACAAAACCTGTTTGAGACATTCCTACCCTGGTCCTTGGTCCATGGTCCCACTTTGACATTGCTTCTCACTCACTCTGCAGTCTGGCTTTAAAGAAACCCAAAAAGCCCAACTCCACTCTGTTGCTAGCAATGTCAAAAAGACCCCAAAAAGATGACTTGCCCAGCCCTAGTTTCAGTCTGTTATGTGCCATTGTCCCTTAGACTCCTTTGTCCCCAAATGACCCTTCTTTCTCCCTGCATGTAGTCCCTCCTGCCTATTTCTCCCCTCAAAGCCACCCTTAGTCTCTTATCTCTGCATCCCAGCTCACTCCTCCTTCTTCAGCACATACTGTCTCTCTGCCATGCAGGGATGACATAGAGGAAGGGAGAAGTACAAAATTCAAAGGATCATGAAAATCATTTCTAGTGGACAATAAAATCTATAGCTATACAATTATTATATGACATCACTGCAGGGCACAGTGAAGGTTGTTTACTTGCCTTAATTAGGTATTTCTCTACTTTAACATTCACATTTCTTTTAAGCTTAATCATGGCTACTGAATTTTGTGGGCTTGTAAAAGTTGTTTTAGGGATAATTACAACATCCTGGTTATTTCTTTTACACCCAAGTTACTGAAATACACTCAACTTCAACTCTATTTTAACTCAATGTTTTCATTAGGGAATATCCAGAGCTTCTTGTATTCCGGAATTGAATTCTGTTAAATTACATTAAATGCAAATTTCATTTGTAATTTCTTTACTTTGAAACTGAAAAAATAGTCAATTAAGGATCCTATTATAAAAATTAGTGGCACTCATCTACAAATCTCAGCTTGATAATCCTGACTAATTTTTTAACCTCCCAAGAGTTGAATCCTAAAAAACTGTTTTGAGACACAGGACATTTTTCCCTCACAGGTAGGTGGCAGGAAGCTGTTCCCAGGTGAAACACTGTCAGAAGGAAGAACAGCTATAATTTCTCCCTATATCATTTTTCTCTGTAACAAGTAGTTTTCTGACTCGGATACCAACTGAAGCTCTCAAATCCTACCTTTCAAGTTCATTTGCGCACTAAAGAAGAATAGAAAAGCTCAGCATCCATGGAGATTCCATGTGCATGCTGGTTGGGAGTTCCTGAGCTCCTGGAGGCCACCACAGCTCTTCTCCAACTGAAAAGGCACCTGAAAAGGCAGTACAGTCATCATACCCCACATCCAAGATTTGCATCTTCATGCAAGCACTGAAGGTGGAAGGTAGGAGGAGAAGGACAGCACTGAGCTGTGATGCTAGCTGGCCATCAAAGGCAGATTACTGGGTCTAAACAGGTGATAAGGCAAGGGGAAAAAGAGTTTTCCACAACCATGGACACGCAGACCCACCGCCTCCAAATCTGTATTAGAACTTCCAACCATCAAGATGTGATGGTCCAACCATCAAGATGTACAGAACCTATAGGGCAATTGTATTCTCTGAAATTTGCTTTTGGACATAAATCCCACTATGGGAAAACAAATTTCCTTGTAAATTAAAAAGTCAGGATTTCTCTTAAATCCTTTTAATGATGTCTGCATACGAATAGAATGTCACTTACCCCCCAACCCCCACGTGGATATTACATTAGCAGAAAGGTCTGTTGGATTATTGGGGTTTAGGGGTTTTTTGGTCTTGGTTTGGGCTTTTTCTGTGCGCGTGTGGATTTTGGCTCCTTTAAAAGGGACAGCCTGCTATAACAGGTGCATTGCAGACAGGTGCTGCATAAGGTTCCGTACATAGCTCTGCCAGTGCTTTTCAATCATGATCTACAACACCCCTGTTCCTCCTGTGTGGGGCCTCCCCTCCGCTGAAATTGCCAAGGTTATGAATTATGCCATTGTGTATTGATTTGGACAAATGTCCACTACTGACTAGGTCGACACCACTGAACTTGGTTCATGGGTAGCACAAGCCAAATCTTGGAAGGCTCAAGCTTAGCATTTAACCCACCGTGCAGTCTTTCTTACAGTTTTTCTTTTTGATTCAGTCACACATTATGTACCCTGACTTCCATGTAGAAGATTTGTGGCAATTGCATGATGTATGAGGTGCCATTTGTAAAATATTATTTAGTGTAAAACATGATGTTTTTTCTGTTGATTTACAAGTTGGATTTATAAATCTGCACTTCTCACAGTTTGAGTTATATATCTTGCCTCTGATTTATAAAACTCACCAGTAAATCTTTAGCAGAAAGTTTTGATTCAGAAATCATTATTTTAAACATTAGATTTAGCTAAAACATTCAACTGCTTTATAAGTCATGAAATGGATTTACATACCCCAATCCAGATTTACAAATTCTACAGCAGATTTACAAATCGTGCTGAGAAATTCCTAAGTAAAATGCTTTGATTTATAAATCTTCACTTTGTACTTTGGATACAAGTGACTGATTTATTACTCTGAAGCTATACAATAATGATTTAGTTTATAAAATCCTACTTTTACTTTAAGTTAAAGTTGTGACTTATAAATACTGATTAGGTTTACAGCGATATAGGCCACAAAGAGTAAAATTGTTTGATGCAGGGCTGCTTTGCAAACAGCTCTCTGCACACATGCAAGGTAAGACACTTCTGAGAGGTCATAGGTGACCAGCTGATCAGAGTTAGCAACAGGACAAAGACAGAAGAACTGGGATGAAGGAACTCTCTATTTCTTGATAATAAGCCCAAGGTTTTGAGATGGAACATTTTGACTACCCTGTCAAAATCATTTCTCAGTTCAAAAAGCTTTTTCTAACCCCAATCTCAACCCCCAACTACAGGGAAATAGTCTGAGTGCCTCCAACAACTCCAGGAGTTATGGGGACTTCTATTGAATGTCACGAGGAATTCCATTGAACATTGAAGAAAATTTGTTCCTCCCAAGTGGACTTAATGGTTTCCAGCTTTTAGGCTCTGATCAGATGTCATTTATTTGCACCGTTCCAGCCCAGGTGTTTTCAAGTACTCAAAAGCAACTAGGAAAATGCGAAAGTGTGAGTGAAGGGAGACCTCTGTGAATGTCTCGTTCTTTGATGTGCTCCAGAAACACTTACATGACCAACAGGGCATTTAAATATTTTAGATACTTGAGAAGCAGTTCATCATTAATGCCCATCAAGGACTCAGAAGGGATACAGAGTCTACAGGGTAGAGGCAGAATTGTCAGCTAGTATAAACATAAAGTGCAGTGGAGTAGAAATTAAATAGTCCATTTTCAGTAAAAGCCAAATTTCCTGCAAATGTTTAGGTAATATTTTTTTAGAAATTACTAACAGAAGGTTTAATCCAAAAAGCAAAATTCAGAGTAATTATCTGGAACCCACTGAAGAAACCCAAGCATTCTGTGAAATTGTGGGCCGGCTTTCAACCAGCATAGATGAAGCTCCTATCCAAAGCTCACTTACTTCATAGATCTTCAGGAAATATGAGCAGGCTGGAGAACCCCATCGATCTGAGAGGGATTTCCTTTATCCAGGTAGCTCTATTAGAAGGTATCAGCAACACTGACTGTGGGAGAAGTTGTCTGTCTAGCATGACTGGAATGGTTCCACAATACAAGGCTGCTGAAGCACAGGGTTAGAAATCATGATTATAGATTTTATCCTTGTTTGTAACACTGAATCACCAAGACCTAAATCCTTCCAGACATTCGGGTTCCTAACCTCCAATGGAAGTTAGACATTTACTTAACTCTGAGGTTCCGATGACAAAGGTGTTTTTAGATTGCCTCTTTTCTCCTTATCCATGAGTTTCAACCCCTGTACACCAGGTCTGACAGCAGCCATGTACTGTATCAGTGTGCTGGGAACTGTTCAAGACATGAATTTTGAGGCACTGTGGGGCAAACACTGATTCCTCTCCCTGCTCTCCATCCCACCTCCTCAGACAAATACCCACAATATGTAATGTATTTCTTCAGGAAATGTAAACAAGATACATATGAACTGACACTCTTTGTTAAACTTGAATGCTTCCTTTTATTAAAATAGCATGTGAGAAACTAAGAGCATATATTGTGTTCTCCTAAGGACTGATACACCACCTACAGTATACTTGATTTTTAAAATGTTATGCTCAAAAGTTACCAAAGTTACCATTTGTAAAATGGAGATTATATATTTAAAGCACTCTAAAATCTATGGAAGAAAATTAAATATAAGAATGAAGTATTATTTTATTACAAAGTTATGATTAAATTGACAGTTTTCTGAAACTATTGCATTTCATTTTGTTGTCAGATTTTTGGAGTAGAAGAGATAGTTATGCAAGATTGAAGCCCTAGAACTTAACAAATCAAATTAAGATCTGATCCAAAGCCAGAGAAGAGAATAACAATGCTTTGGTTTTCTTCAGCAAGCTCTACCTCAGGCCTCTTCTTGCTGGTACAGATAATATAGTTGGTACAAATTCCAGCAAGCTCAAACACAGGTGCAAAAATGATCATGCTTACACGCACGTATGTACTATACTCACTTCAGCTATAACCAAGTGAATGGCTCCAGTAGGGATGACCAAAAAAATTCACCTAAGTCTCATTTGTGAATGTGAATTATCAGTTACAGCAATTCCACAACTGCTGCTGTGCAAATACACTTGATGGCTTTGGACAGCATCATTCTGAAACTTGATTCCTATATTTACACTAGGTTAAAATGCAGCAGAGACATATAAATGCTGCGCCATACTAGATATACACAGAATATTTAATTTACGTTTTGCTGAGAAGATTGCGGCTATGTCACATGAAAGAAGAATGGCTTTATCAGTTTGCCATGTAAGGGTTGCGGAGCCTGGTGCCCAAGCTGTCTCACAAAGGAAGCACAGGCATCCACCCCCTGGAAGCCCCCAGTCTCCTGCCAGCCAGGGGAGGCTGGCTGAGCTCCTGGTGCAAGTGAGAACCTCGGTCAGCTGAAGGTGTGTTTTGCCTGTGGGCTGTTTCTTCGAATTGCCAGAGCTCAGGAAACAAAACAGGGTGCTTTGACATGACTGTGAAAAACAAAGGTGGCTCTGCACTTACATCTTAAAGAAAATGGTGTGCGTAGATGTGCCTCAGATTGCTTCTTGACATACACAGATGGCCTCTTGCCCACAGATGGCCTCTTGCCCTCGGCTGCAGCAGTAAGTCCCCTGCTCTCCTGCTCAGCCAGGAACCCGATAGCCACAGAGCCAGTTCTCAGCCCTTCCTGCAGCCTTCCTTGTTTCCCCAGGGCAAGGCCTAACCCAGGAGGGCCACGGCAGCTTCTCCCAAGAAGGTCCGCAGGTGTGAGGGGCTTACCACTGTTCTTAATGCCCCTCACACCTCTCCTAACCCTGTTACACACCTGGGGAACAAAGCCCTTCCTCATCTGCTGCAAGACACAACTCGTGCCCCGGCGCGGTACACTCCACAGCGCGGGGTGGCCAGAGGACACCAGGTTGCCTGGCGCTGTCAGACAGCAGGGCGCTGCCCAGCCGCCTCCCCACTCGCCTCCCCGGGAGGCTCAAAGATGCCTTAGCACTTTGAAAGCCTCTCAGATGTTGAGACTCCACATCTTGGATCTCATTGTCAGAATGACATCAGCAAAACTCAGCATACGTTTTCCCTCAGCTAATGGCATTTCTTTCCTATTCACTGTTAAATCCTTTAAATAATATCCCGTTATCTGCAACTTTGATCAACTCGCACAGATCTATTGAAAAGTCAACATTTAGCCAGTAGGTACCTTGCTGCGATGTCTACAGCACAACAGACATCTGTATTTGGGATAACTACAGTATCTCAGCACCATTAAGAGATGATTTTAGGAAACGATCTCTCTTTGAGTTAAAGCTCCTGTTACTCATGCTAGCTTAAGTAGGACTGACACTGCCGCAGTCAGAGGATCAAACTACATCCTGATGCAACTCCACTGCTGGAAGTGCCTCAGTGTAGCGCCATCATTTGGAGCAAGTGAGGAGACAATTAAGGCTATGCTTACACTCTTTAACTTTCTTTTAGTGCATCTGTAGACCGACAGAAGACATAAGCATCCTACTATTGAAATAGAAACATCTTGAAGAAGAAACTAAATTGTTCACCAACATATCCACAAGAAAAACAAAATAATCAAAGCAAGGCAGGCTGTTATGATCAAGTAGCACCCAACACCTAATACAACACCTCAAATGCAAGTCTTAATGAAGTGGTTCTCAAATGCATGAGATCAGATTTTCTATTTAATCATATGAGCCTACAGCTTTATGTGCACACTACATCTGATCAAGCATGATACATGCTCAGATACTGACATATGCACACTTTAAACACGTATTTACTATGGTGTTACCACATCTGTATGCAGCTGTATGTGCACGCATGCAACTAGTAGATGTAATCATAAACTAGGTACTTGCATATCTGGCAAACTTGCTAGAAAACACCATTCCATAACTCACATTCCTGGCAGTTTCCCACTAGACCTACTTTTGATCAACCATTAGCCAAGCTCCCAACCTAATAGTCAAAGGAAATGCAACTTGGAAAGGATTTAGCTTTTTTTTTTTTTGCAAAGCACTTGTCCCAGCATATGCAACACGCTGATACAGAGAGCTTTTCATCCAGATTTTATATCTCTAGTTTCTCCAGTCACATCCTGGAAGGACGAGGTAAGCCATCACAGTGTGAGACTTTGTACGGAGGAGATAACTTTCTTGGGCAGATTTTGCATTTAGCAGTTCCCAAGCTTTCTCTGTATTCTTAGATAATTCATATTTCCTCTTTTCTTTTTTTTCAAATTGTTTGCTGTTCTTTTAGATATACATATTCATATATCTCCTTAAATTCACTTGGAAACGTTAGTAAAGTGGCAGGGCAACATACAGTCCTGTTTCCAGATTCCTGCATAGTCTAACAGCCATAGTTTCATGCCAGTGTATTTGGTTCCCATGTGGTGGTTTTGGTTCACAGCTTGACTGTACTCTGGCATAAGTACTTGACGTCACTGGGAACTCTGCCTCCTTACGGCATGGTTGAACGGCTCCCCCAATTCAAAGACAGATTCGTACCTATGTTTGATTACCTGCATTTATTTTCCTGACAGTTAGCCTTTTGCTGTAATTACAGTAGTAAAATTTTCTACACCCATGCTAACCATTTTTAATGTTCTCAGCACAGAACTAAGAACATGCACATACTGAAAAACAGAGCTACATAGAGCAAAGAAGAGTTTTAATGCTGTTCTTCCTTTTCAGTCTTCACTGTGACTGACATCCATTCAGCCACAGATATGAAGCAAAGCTTTACTGAATGGATCTCACTATACTGCAGCAAGGGTATTTTGGTGAAAATGCTTCTGTGACTGGGATGTACAGAAATTCTCCGGAATCACTGTTTTTATGTGGAGCACTCTGATAGTGAAAGATACTGGAAATTTTGATCCTGGTTTGACAAGACCAAGCAGACCAGCTAAACACACATATAGCCCACACCCTGTCAACCCTAGATTGTTTCCTGTCCTGTGTTTTCCAGTGTTTCCACCATTCAGTGTTTAAAACTCCTGACAGGGATTCCGCTGCTTCCCTCAGAGGACTATTCTGCAGATTAATTACATCTCACCATTAGGAGCTTTTCCCATGACATCCAGGCTGAAACTTCCATTTTTAATAACATTTTCTTTTCATATTCCTACTGTCCTCTCTTTCCCAGCATTTCTTTCTTTGTGCTACCTTAAATAATACTGCTGTATCCTTCAGGTCCAATTCTCAGCCTGTTAAAGCTGCTTTGCCTCTCAGTGGCAACACAAAGCAGCCTAAAAGCCAGTTTAACAGCCAGCAGAGGATTTCCCTGACGGGCGGAGTCCTCCGCTCTGGTGGAGGCATTCTACCAGTTATACACCAGCCTCTTCTCCACTCCGTGGCTGCTAATGCCATGCTATATTTGTAGCGCAAAGCTGCTGTGGATTGCTGGGGTTTGGTCCATGCTGTAGAATTGGGGTGACTTTGAAATCTGCCTCTGATACTGCTTGTCATGCCTTCCCTCCCAGACAGCAGAGCTGTTTCCGTTTTCCCCCAGGGCATTACCTTACATTTGTCCCAGCTGACATTCCTTTCCTTATTTCTTTGGCATGTTTCTGATCTCAGTTCCCTTTCTATTATTTTGCTGCCCTCAGTGATATTTATAATGTCTCCAATTTAGTATCATCTGTGAATTTCATTAACCAGCTGTTTACTCTCCTCTTTCAGATCATTAACGAGGATGTTAAATAACGCTGGACCTAACGCTATTCCCTGCATTACATTACTAGGAAACTTCCCTACACTTGATACATTGCCTTTTATTGTTCCACTCTGTACAGCTCTCTAGCTAGGTGTTCAACCCACATGCAGCATTTCTAGAAGCTGATGCAAATTAATTTCTCAGGTAAGACTTCGTAATCAAAGGTATATGATGCCTCACTAAAACCCAGTGCATACCTAGCATTGGATATTATGGGAATTTTACTTCTAGGAAGAAATCAATTTTTTTTCTGCAAACAAATGTTCTGGATAAGCCACAATGCTCATGATAACAGCAATGGTGGGACCAAAGCTGTTGCAGTGACTACTACACTCCTGTTACAGTATTTTTTTTCCTCAGCGTTAATGCTGCTTTATCTACAGTCAGTGTATTTCCTGGCTTTTGCATTTGCAAAAAGACACCATTTAAAAAAAGACAGATTTTTGCAGGGTTGTGTTTCAAGCTAGGAGTCTCCCACGCTGCAATCAAGGGTAATGGCAACTACTCACAGGTGTACATATATCACATAAACAAGTGAAACATTGATTGTGAGGGGTGCAGTGACAGTCCTCTATCCATAGCATAATCTTCTCAAGAGATATTTAATCAGATGATTATTTACATCTTAAAGACCAAGGAAAGGGAAAATGTTAACATCGAATTATGGGGAGGAATGATAAAGAAGATGCTATGCATGAAGTGCTCATCACAGAACTGATGAATAAAGGGTTTGCCTGAATATGCCTTAACACCACTAGTGCAATCTAAGCCCAGTCACTTGCATGATCTAAATCAGCAGAATCCACTGAAGCTAGTGGAGTTTCAGCAGATCAAAACCCAGGAGACTGTGCCGTGACCTGTCTCTGAAGCTCTGAGCAAATCTCATGTTTTTCCTCTTAAGTTTTTTTTGTTTGTTTGTTTGGTGGGGTTGGATTTTTGTTTGTTTGCTTTTGTTTTTTTTTTTTTTTTTACAATTTCCAAGTTAACTCATATTATACAACATTATAAAGCATAATACAGAGAATACAGAGTCAGATGTCACCTTCAGAGGCTTGTTCTTTTGTGTATAAAATTCCCCCAGTTTAAACTGACTCTGGGTAGAGACAGGACACCGAGCTGAAATTTATGCTACTAATACTGAAATGGAAGAAGGCTTGCAAAAGCCAATGAGGTTTCTAGCAGTGCATAAAAACATGTGGAGAGCTTATGGCACAAATTATAACTACATCCTTTACACTAAGCCTTTCTTTTAGTAAGTACACATTTCCTACTGTAAGAGGCACTTTCTTTTCTTAGCGGTGTAGTTCAAGGAGTTTGCTGTGAGGTACTTCAATTGTGAAGGCAGACTCAGAACTAGGACTGTTAAAAGAGTTCTGATCAAAAAAGAATAATCTAATCTTACAGGTAAAATTCTTCCCATAATTCAAGACTTTTCACTGAAGAATACAGAACATCTGGAATTCTTTGGTTTGGGAGTCACAGAAAGAATAACAACATGGAAAGCAGAACAGATCATTGTGCTATCTGCTGGATTGGTTCAATTACACAAACTCCCACGTCACTTCCATCCAATACAGCTTTGACTCCAGAATGAACTATAGACTGCAGAGATGTTAAATTCATAAATTAAGTTTTGAAACAGACCACTGCTATTTTAAAGCCTGAGAAACTACTAAGTGCTTAAAGATGAGTGACTGGTACACATCAACTATTACTCCTATTTTTATGGTAGTTGTGGGGTTTTTTGATAACTGGTGCTATTAAGTAGGACACGCCTGTAGGATTCAGAACTCTGCTTTCTACACAAAAGTTACTGCCGTGAAACTAAATCTTTGCGTCCCTGTATTCTGATCATCCCCAACACCAAATATTGTAGACAAAAAACACAGTAGAAATGGCAAGAAGTCTGTCACTCAAGTTAGTAGCTCACTAGAGCTACTGCTTTGCTGCTTACCCGCCATCTGCAGTATGCATATCCTTATTGTCCATTAGACTTGTAAATCAAATGCTGGAGTGGACTAGCTGGACGGGATTTACATAAAATCTCAATCAAATTCATGGCAGCACACCTTTCTCTTTGGTAATTAGATTCAGTGTCATTTTTGGTTTTCTGAACCCAATAACCCATTTCTTTACTTTATGATATCTTAGCAATTTTCATTAGCAAGTGAATTTCTATGCATCACTTTTAAAAAGCACCAGCTGCACCAGTAAAAATGTGCATCCATTCACTGAACAGTCGAAAGATCCAAAGGCACATTAATACATCTATACTCACTGAACTCTCAAGCACATCTGAATAGCTATCACTTATTCCTGATTTCCAATGCAACGTCCCACATAATGCTGATGAAAATACAATACGGTGGGAGCAAAACTGGTTGAAAACCGTATCTAGAGAGCAACAATCAATGGTGCACTATCAAAACGTAAAAGAGGCATCAAACAGTGGGTCTAGATCAGGTACTATACAGCACTCTCATTAGCGACCTGAATGATAAAATAAAAGGCTAGGCTTATAAAACTCATTGAAGAGATCAAACCAGAACGTAGTGCAAGCGTGTTGAGCTATGGGAGGGGCCAGACAAATTAAGAAGAGATCTGAAAGTGTTTCGGGGCTATAAAGAATGTTTTTATGCATCTAAGTAAGGCATTAAACACACATATACTACAAGACATGAATGACAAAATGAAGTAATTCTTCTGCTCTATGTATTTGGAAGACCCTAGATGATAGCAGTTTGAGGTACCTTTCTTCAACAAGGCTGTGATCCAAGCAGAGAAAATCTAGATGCAATGATAAATCAAGAAGCCATAACCTAGCAGGTTAATTAACCAACATTATTAAGCCAGTGAAGGAAAGAGCGAGGTATGTTACATTTTAACCTGATAACAATTTGCAGTCACATTAAAGGCTGCAGAAAAGAGGAATGGATTCAAAGCTGCCCTGAGCCACAACGAATAGAGTAAGAAATAACAGGTTTAAATTACAGGAAGGAAGAGTCAGATTGGATATTAAGAGAGAACTGCTGTATGGCAAAAACAGTGAAGCACAGGAAGACATTTCCTGGACATATTGTGCAGTTTCCCAAAATGATGTTTTTAGACAAAAACAAGACAAGCATCTGTGGGAATGACATGGGAGTGATCAGTTACACCACCCCAGGGCAAGAGGATGGCCTTGATGCTGCTTAGGAGCCCTTCAAGTTCTTGTGACTAAATTTAAACTCTCAACTTTAACATTTTCTACATGGGCCAGAAATGTGAGAACCCTTGTTTTGAGATGAAAAATATGCAGATTTCCAGTTTTTACCTCAAATCCAAGAAGATACATTGAGTTAAGATTTCTTATTCATGATACCAGCTCCTGAGCTTTTTTGCAAGACAGCATTATAGGATGAAAAACTTTCCTGTATTGCAAGGTGTTCCAACACCTCCTCATCTTCACTTGTTACTCCAGTTGCTGTATTTCTTTTGGTACGCTGGAGAAAGCTGTAGCCCGTATTAATTCAGAATTGATGGTACCTCTCTGACATGCTAACTGACTGGATGGCTAATTGGCTATTACAGCTGTGGTTCACAACAACGTACCTTTACCTTATCTTAAGTGTCCTTTTTAGATACACAATGATGGAAAATTGTATTTTTAAAGTTTATTCATATCCATACTTGCTGCCAAAGGATTCCTGATAGAAATTTGTTTTCCTTATCTCATATCAAGTGTGGTGAACTATAAGCTTACACTGCTAGACATTCCTGTACCATCAACTTTCATTTCGGTCTGGGCTGCTGAGGGGCGCTTTTCATTTATGAAGAGGATACAAGGCTGTACCTTTTCCAGTAGCACAACTATACCTTACTCCATTCTGTGTAGCATCTCCTGTAAAACACTTCTTGTAGGAGTGGGAGATTAATTCCCTATCACAGTAAAAAGTTCTCTGGTCATTTTTTAGACTTAGTTCAACTAAAGTTTGAAGTTTCCATACAGTAAACTTCTTCATTTGATTCTCAGTCTTCAGGGCACGGAGGCAATTTGATTCTCAACCTCCAGTCCAGAGGATTGATCCTTAAAGGCAAGGAATGATGGTTTAATCACACCGAAAGGATACAGCAATTAGAACTCAAACTAAATCTGAACTTGCAGCAAACATGGTGGAGAAATTTGTGAGCTACATGTTCTCCATCTAGCATGTTCTCTCACTGTTATGAGCTGTAACAAGACCAAAGGGCTGTGGCAACGGTAATGCAATGTTGGTAACACTGTCCCATTATACAGTTCTTTCATCTAGACGGGTTCAAACACACCTGTTTTAGCTTATACAGGAATCTTTTAACTACTGAAATGAAACCCAGAGAAAAGCAGCAGCAAGGCTCTGCATGGAAACTACCTTCATCATTACAGAACATGAGGGCAGGAAATTAAATATACCAGAATGTTATGTTAAGACACCAGTAAGAAGAAAAGAAGGGTTAGGTTAAAGATGAACTCCATAGTCAAAATTGGAAGCAAAAACTCTCCTATTCATCCCCCTTTTTATTTAATCACAAAGAGATTTTGAGTCTTTGCCCCTTCATCCTGGGTGTTTTGAAACTCCAGGAAACCTCCCTGGGGCTGGAGAAAAGATGAATGTCCTCTGCTGACCTGCAGATGCATGAGTCTAAGGGCCAAGGTACAGAAGCCTTTGAAGAGAGATACAAGTTCAGCTCATTTGGCCGTCACACTTCTCTTTCTCACTACTGCCTTAATTTTTTAGGTAGTACGGACTGGCAGAGAAAGGGTGCGAGTGTCTTGCCACAGTCTGAATCAGTTTTTCCAGTGAAGATCCTGGAAGGGATCTGTCCTTGTTATCTACTAAAATGTTGACAATGTAAAAAGAAAATCTATTTTTATCATCATCATTAACTTCAAGGAATAACCACTGTTAGCAGAAGGACAGCTTGACTAACAGGGAGCCGCCTGAGCCACAGCAACACTGCCTGGCCTGGGACTCCCACTCCTTCACTGAATTAGCTTTAAAAAAAAAGAACATAGCACTAGGGCAAGAACTGATGGCAATGAGTAACTCCAGGCGTGCAACTGAGAGCAAAACAAGGCTGCGTGAACACGCATGGGAAAACCTGATCTAAACTGTCATTACCGAACACCTCCCCCCAAAGCAGATAAGGTCCAGCTGTAGCTGCAAAGATGACATTCCTCTCTGGAGATGAGCCAAGCTGGAGGAGGATGTGTCCCACCACCATTGCCATGATGTTTGAGTTACTGCCAGCTATGGAGTAGAGAATTCATCATCTGTCAGTGACCTCCAAGATCAGTCAAAGTTTTCATTGCTCAGAAAGGAAAATCATACAAAAAGTGAAACATCTGTTAGGAGAATAAGTTGCATTTTACAGTGTTTGCTGTATGCAGCAATGCGCCTGTGATCTCCGGCCATGTTTGCCATAACATACTGACTCACCGCCTCTCTTCACTACACAGTTCGGATGCCCAGAGTCACCTTGACTGGAGCAAGTATTAATTTCTGTCAGTGGTGTTTTAAATGTTTGCATAGACAGAGTTATCAAGGTAAGTGTGATCAGATTGTAGGTACGGCCAGAATGGCTCCTGGCTTGGCTGTCTTTTTCAAGCTCTGCTCGAGTTATGTATCTAGCAGTCACTAAGTCTTTCCTTACACATAGTCTGGAGTGTAAAGTCACAGTAGTATTCAAAAGGTTAAAGCAGAGTGAACTGTTAATTTTAATGCTTTCTCTAAGCTTCAGTTTTAATAAGCGAAAATGATGTTCTTATTTGCAGTAAAGTGGTGTTATAAAATTCTGTCTGTCAAGCTCATTTTAAAACCATGGAAATAAATGATCTGACAAAATCAGGCTATTAGACAAGTGAAGAAGAGTGATTTCCATAAAAGTAGAGGAGCTGTTCCTTAATTTCACACTTGGTAGTCTTTTGGGTCGACTAAATTTTTAAATAAGTGATAAAATTATATTAGCGCAATTGCATTTTTATAGATTTTTTTGGTCATTGTACTCTTTTTCAATTCCTTTATTTTAGCTCAAACCATTCTGCTGAAAGGTTACCTCTCAACTTATGTTACCTCATAACAGTTTCTGCTCACACAACAGAACTGTAGGTTCACAAATCCTCCATAAAAATGCCCAGAATGACCACACTGACCCAGAAGTATTCTAAAGTGGAAAGATCATCTTATGGCAGTCGCATACTGCTGAAATGCTGGCCCTGCACACTGCATTTCACCGCCTGCAGAAACAGATGGTGTAGTAACTCACTTGAAAGCAGTTTGGTTTCATATATGAACATTTTCTGTGGGAGCAGACTACAATTTCTGTCATCTACATCAGGCACGTAAAAGCCAAACAAACAAGATGCTTTGCCATGCCCAGGTAAGAGTGGCAAGGACAGCCTTTATAGAAACTCACTGTTCACGATACCTCCTCCAGCTCCAAACACACAGCTTGCTGCTGAGAGATGGCACAAACTCATTCTGAGCCTGGTGTTCCTCAAACACGTTCCAGGTGACAGGAAGGACACTTGCCCGTGCCCAACTCGCCCCTTCACCCCAGAAATGAGGGAAGTTGCCACACCCACAACCCAAGGGCAGTTTTTGTTGCCAGTTTTCCTAGCCTAGCCTGAGGAGAGAGGAGCAAAGCTGTGGCTTCTCCTCACCTGAATCCAGCCACCAATTTTAGGAGCACAGCTGGCTACATACAGGAATTTGGAAACACTTCTAGCACCACAACCTCTGCCGTAGATTAATTTTTCCACCTCTGGAAATTTATGACAAGCTTTTTTCTGACAAATCAAATCACACATTTCAAGATGAAAGCTAATTCTCCTCCATGCAGATTTAAATGATGTTCCAATAATTATGTTGCAGTAGGGAGGTCAGTGTAAAAGGATTTTGACCTTTCATGAGGTCAATGACTCTTCATCTTGTCTTGCTCAGTTTCATTTGTTTGTTAAGAAGCAGCGATCTAATCCATTGATACACAGGTTGTGACATGCTGTTTGAACATTAGCTTACTATAATTGGTCACGTCGTCATGCATCATATTAACAATATACACAAGTGCCCTGAAACAATTGTCTTATAGATCCATCACATATCATAAAGAAGCTTCTGGGACTGTTATCCAGCAGCATCCAATTGTGATGTACATTCTACTTGAGTTCTGGATCTAAACATCACTGTCATCTTAATAGTAAGCGATAGATTAATAACTTCCTGCTGGCTTGCAAAACCTACATGCACGTAAAAGATGGCAATACAAATTTATTGCCACTGAGCATGCTCAAAATAGAAAGCCTGTAGAAAAGCATGAACTTCCTTGTGTGTGTTTTTCAAACCAACAGTTCTCAATCTTCCCCAAGTATGGCAATTCCTTACCCCTAGCAATGCAGCTAATTGTATTCCAGTAAGTTGTTCCAAAAAGTAGAACTTGAAGAATATCTTCATCTGTCAGCTGAATGAGACACGTGACCTTGAAATGCAAAATGAAAAAATACACTAGCACCTTGGACTTACATCATATAAATCACAATGAAAGCATTTTTTTCAAAAAACAGTTTCACAGCCTCTTTCCCCAGGCTTTCACGTATTTTAAGAGAAATGCAAAATTAGGTTCATTCTACGCACAGCAAACTAGCTATATTTCAGCCAAATTTCAGTGTAATTAGGCTGCCCAAATCTCCTAGGAAGTTTTAAGATTTTCAGCTAATAACTTCATCTTTTTTTCCCCCCCTCACCTTTTTCCAGCTATTTCACAGTGAGAAATATAAGTGATTTAACTCCTGATACAGTAGTCCAAGCTCTGAGCAATTCCTTTACTAAAAGGTTAAGTGCAGACGCAGATCTTATAGACAGAAATCCTCCAACCTAGGGTTTTTGTAGCCCTGGAACACCATCAGCTTGACCCAGACTCAACAAGAAAGTAAATATAATTATCATCCTCATATGCAACATGAGCCATTGGCATGTAAAGGCCCTAATTCCCAGCAGAGGCACTTTGCAAGGGAAAAAGTCCTGCAAGCAGGCAGAATTAGAGCATAAGCAGTGATCTTAAATAAATCCGAGAGACTTTCCCTCGCTCCCATCCCAGAAATTGTTCCAGGAAGGGTCCATGGGCAGCAGTTTATAGAACCCAGACTTCATATTGCTGCAAAAGGATGCTGTTGCTGAATCTGCAGGGTCTGCAATATTCCTTGAGTGAGTCAGCACTGAGTGAATGCCATGATATTTGTGCAGCTGGTAGTACTATTTCCCAGATAAGACAGAAAACGATGCAAGTTTTAATAAACCACGCAGACAAAACTATTACCATTCCTACAGCCTGTTCCGCGTATTTTCTCAGCCTTTTTACTAGATTCCAGCTGATCTGCTCCACTCTGCGTGGCTGCAGACACTGGTCTGGAAGCACAGCGCAATGGCACGCTTCGGCTCCAGGAGCACATGTGCTGGATCTCAGCCCCAGTGGAGCAGGAAGCTCAATAAATGTGCTTTTATATACACACACACACACACGCTGTTTCTTTCCATGCCTATGACTTCTGTTTATTGATACCTGTCCTTCTCCTTAGCACAAGCCCAAGGGTCTGGGCCCACCGTTTCAGCAGGGCAAATAGCCCTTCTCCTCCCGCAAGGGAGCTGCTCTATAAGGTAATCTCACTGCCATGGGACAACCGCACGGCCTGGGGATGTGGCCGCTGAGGCATTAAGCGTAGTCACACACCGTGCCACCTTCCACCATGTGGAGGTCCTCAGCACAGAGGGCCCGGAGGAGAACAGACGGTCACCAGTGCCACCAACACGGCACCTCTGAAGGCCTCAGCCACGGCATATGGAGGAGTCTGCCAGCGACAAGGCGACCTGTGGAGTCCAAGAGACTCGTTGAGAGCTTTTTTAAGCCTGGAAACACTAAAATCCCACTTACCAGGAACAAAAGAAACCTGTAGCAGCGCCAGCTGCTCTGCCCCAGCCTCGCACGCCCCTTCCTGGATGTGAAGTACAAATAAGTAAGCTTAGGACACTCCAGCAGCTCCACTCCACGCAGGAGATACACATGCATAAGTGGATACAGGCTCTCATTTTTATTAAAAGGAAGGCTAGTTTAAAGCTCTCTCTGATACCTTGGAGTTGGGAAGTGCAATGCACACGCCTAAAACAAAATGGTAGGAATAGTGCTGAAGCCAGCAGACGTGCCCACAGGCAGCCGGCCACCAGCCAGCCTTTGAGGAGGGCCTTGCGTCATGGTGGGGACTCCTCGGGACCTCTCGCTGTCGAGGGGGCTCCTCAGCACTGGGGCAGCGTGGGGACGATCAGCCCTGCCTCACGCCAGCCACAATCCCGGGCACCGCCAGGCCTCGGACATGTTACCTGCTCCCTGGCTTCCCCCATACCCAGGGGAGGCCACACAGCCCCTCTCAGTTCAGCCATGACTTGCAGCCCCTCATCTCTAGCCATTTGGCAGGAAAAGAAACCCACCTAAGGAACAAGAACAACATACAACAGATGATTTACCTCAGGTTTTCTCAGAGAAAAAAAAAAAAAAAAAGGAAAGCTGGAAAGCTGGCAGGTGTGAAACCTTCTGCAGCATCAAGTCACTGGCAGCCCTCAGGCCTCCCCACGGTGGGCCTGAATGCCCACTGCACAATATATGAAAAGTACTTGGAAAGAAAAGGACACAGAAGTTATTCTTTCAGTATTAAATCACTGTGGTTGATCCAAACACCACAGAAGCATCCAAATCAAGCTTTTCGGCTGCTTTCATAGGCTTCACAGGAGACGGAGACCCCGCTGCAACATTAGCTTCAAAGTTAGCACCGTTTAGAGCACTCGGGAAGTCTGATAGGGATTTATTTGAGCAGATAGGGTCTTGGTTATTGGAACAAACAGGGCTGCAATACAGTCAACGTAAATTGACCTGGAAACCGATGGCCTTTCACCACAGCAAGTTTATCGCTTGGAACGTCTTGCCACGAGGACGACGCAGAGCAGTTTTGTTTTGGGGCTGATTGCCGAGGAAGTGAGAGTTCCGTGTCCCGGGCACAAGCAGCCCGCGCTGCCCACGAGACCACCTCACCCTGCCCGAGCCTGGAGCGGGGCACTCGGCTCCCCCATCCCCAAGTCACCAAGAACCTCCCGGTCCTGCCAGAAGGCTCGCGGTGACTGGAAGGACTGGCTGAACTGGGGTGTTTTTATTGACAGAGCACAAAATTAGAGGAAAAGTTGCAAGGGGCGTATTATAAAATACATCGAAAGACAAATAATCCCTACCAACAACTCCCACAGGAAAACTTCGAAATGGTAGAGGTGTCATCTTTCAAAGCCACCAAGCCACTCCTTAAAAGATGTTGGTAATGAACACAAATTATTCTCAGACACCTTCTCCTGGTAATAACAAAGTTCTTATCACTGTATTCTGTTAACAAATAGTTTTTATTACATCAAATAAAGGTGTGAACCCACATCAGATTTGACTATTAACACATGATTAACAGCCACACCAGCATGGGCTAAAAGTATGTAGTCTATTTGCTTTTCAGATGTAGTCATCTTTTATATGAATCTCATATAAAAATCTATTGGGAGATCTTTAACAAACAGGACCAACTCCTGTCGAATTCCCCAGCCATATACTATGAACACAGAGCAGTGTAGCTGTTAATAAGGGTATTCATCATGAGACAGCCTATTTTTGGCATTGTATATGACAGTCTCAGTAACTTACAATTGTCCCTTGAATGTGAACTTATCATTTAATTACACTCCAAGAGACTGCTTTCCCATATCACCCGGCAAGTTAGTTAACCACACAGCAATTCTCCAGCTAATCCAAGTGTGATTGGATCAGTCTAAGGTGCACAACATATCTTTCAATTCCTGGGAACCCCCTATGGAGCAGTCTGTTTATTTCCACCTGTGTTTTTTTTCTTGAATTTAAATATGCACTGTCAAGCGCTCCAAGATTTTGAACAGATAAACAAGTTGCCTAAAGAAAGAGGAGTTTCAATTCATCGTGAAATGCCCAATGTTACGTTAAATGGACATACAGAAAGCCTCAGAAAAAGTACCAATAAAACCTTGGAAAGGAAGAGAGATCAGTCATTGGCAAAGGTTTTATTTATTCATAATCACTGTATCTTAATAAAAACAACAGGTGTCACTGGATCATTTACTCATATTTAGTATGTATTAAGAACATATATTTTGCTAGGATGTGAGGCACAAAAGGCTTTTTTCAGTATAGGAAGCATATGCTTATGTTAAAACTTATAATCATTGTTTGAGATCTTATAGTACCCCCAAGTTCCATTAAATGCATATTTGTTTTTTTCCTATTGTATACTTCATGCAATGTTAACAGATAGCCACAGTGCTCTACCTTGCTGCAGTTGTTTCACAGGGATACGAAGCAGCTGTATCCTGAGGGACACTGTCAAACTGAAGCAACACCTGACTTTTATAACATCATAGTATATCCCCTATAAATAGTTATTATTGTTATTGTTCTCCAAACCTGGGCAGACACACACAAAAAGCATTGCTTCCTGCAAGAGGCTCTCAGTCTTTTGCAGACAAAAGCAAGGAAGGGGGAAATTGGGGGGGGAGGGAAAAAAAAAAAAAAGAAAAAAAAAAGGAAAGGAGGTTGTTATCTCATTTCTCCCGTTCTGCTTCTTAACTGCCAGAACTAAGCCACTGCACAAGCTTTAAACATAGACACAAGCAGGTGCCCCAGTCACCTGTGAGTTTGGTCTGTACCAATAAAAGTCAGTATGTATTGCCTATGCAGTACATATTACATTCCCTTAGAGAGGCATTAAAATGCCAGCTACATTTAAACAAGTGAATGTCTGGCCCCTAATAAAACCCACATAATTTAATACTAATGAGTCTACCAATTATGACCTAGTCTCTGAACTTCCTTTCTGGGAAAAAGCATTGGGAAGGTAGTTCAATGCCAACTCTAGCAATTACATTACTGCTCCAATACAGAGAGCCCCAGCTCCACTTCTGGTCATCGCATTAACTGCTGTGGGGTGCAGAGGGGAAGGGGTGAGGTGCGATTGCCTCCCTGTGACAATGAACAGAATCTAAACAAGCTGGCTGATCCTCAGACCAATCAACTGCTGTCACATCTTAATCGGAACAAACTTCTCACTTTAACGGTAGCGGAATAAGAGCAGGAGAGTGCTTTGTAAGAGATGACTACTACTAAATAACTTAATAGTGCTGTGGCTGTATAAGGTTTCCCACTTCAGAAGTGCTACAAATCCCAAGTTCGCCAGCGCATCTTCCAGTATCTCTAGCAATCCTCCTTTAGATACATACAGCAAGACTGCGAAACCTACAGACCGCAAGGTGAAGGGCTTTCAATCACCTGTTTGTTTCTTGTTGAGCCTGAATGCAGGCCTCTTATTTTCTCTGTTTGTGGCAGAACTCAAGATTAGGTGGAAACGAGGTCTCTCTACCCAAGCAAGAAACCGCCCCTCGGCAGCACCAGGAAGCACGCAGCCGAATTTAAAGGGCAGTTCAGTAGGGCACTGCCTGCAATAATTGTCTTTCTGCTGCCTGCAGCAAGGCTGCCAGATTAGGTCTCTCATCCGCTAGGAGACTGCGTCCATTCATCATCTAGCCAGAATTGAATTCGGTGCTTAACATATGTGTAATTAATATGCTCTGCTATGATGATAAGCTCCATTTTGAGCTGACTATTGAACCACACAGAAACTTTGGCTGGTGGAGAACAGACCCATCTGCCTTCTACACTTGGACCTGCCGCAGTCCCATGTGGCGTTCAGCACATGAACAATTAGACACCGTACCTTTGCCCGTCCCCAGCCACGACCACCACGCTCTGCTTCTGGGATGGACTCCCTCTGGAAGCCCTGCAAGGGCCTTCTGGCAGGCAACGCTGGATGCTGGTGGTATACCTTTAATTCATGGTGTACCTTTAATTTCGGTGACACGCTGAGATAATAGAGTGAGGAGTTCTTTAGAAATGCTATAAATAGCTTAAATAAATAGATATTCTCTGTGGTGGGTCCTCAGCTCCGGAACTGACTCTTGCCAGAAATCCATCAGAGCCTGAATCTGGCAAGCTCTCATAGGAGATGCAAGACATCTTTTTACATTCCAGCTCACTAAATGCAAGTGCCTGGCTAGTTCTGTGAAAAGGTGGGGGGGAAAGCCTGGAACACAAGGGGTCACTCCCTGTGCCAGCTCGAAAGTTGCCTGCCGTTAGTTCACCACGTACTAGCTGTTGGAAAGGGCACATAGATACTACAGTGCTAGTGCCTTACAAATACATGCAATAATTAAAGCTAATTTCTACGAGAAACAACTTTGGGATCCTTTGAGACAAAGGGCTCGCTGCGGATGTATGATATTATCTCTGTTATTACTAAACAATGTTGCATACACTACTACTGCCAAACGTGTTAACTCCTCACCTCATCTCTCGATGAGCTATGACTGCGTCTTTAAAAAAAAAAAAAAGAGATTGCTCTGGAAAGGTATGCATTTGATAGTCAAACAAAACGGCCTCAAAATCACTTTAGGGCATTGGAGAAGTGGCTTCTATTCCCGGCCTCTGAAGTCAAATAACTGTCACAACTTTGTCTAAACTAACCGATGCCTAGGGTTTCAAGGTATTTAATTACATAATAAGTAAATTATAGAAACACAGAGAATAAGTGGAAATGCCTCACGTTCAGAGTCAGACATTTTGTCTCAGAAAGTCTGGCATCCTTAGCTCGCTCAGCAGAGAATCAAGATGAAGTCAAAATTAGCGTTGTTAGATTATTTCTTTTTATAGCAGTTGCCTTAAAGTCCAGAAATGCCAGCCCATTAACATGCTGTCACTCAGTAACATCACCTATTTTGTCCTTTAAGAAAATAGTTTTTTATGCCTTTTTGAACATCAAAAGCACAGACATTCACTGTTTTAAACTTTTTACAGTGTGACTATTTCCAGTCTCTCCTGCCAAGATGTTAACATTGATAGTTTAATGTGGCTATGTATATATTATTTATTGCATGAAGCACATATTACTTATTTTAATTTTGGTCACAGAGTATTTGTTTAAAAAAAGGCAGAGTTTTACCTTCTTGGTTGTAACAATGCTCTCACCTCATGTCTTTCTAACCATGCTGCAAGTCTGTCAAGAAAAGCTCCAAAATAAATTTAACATTGTAATTATTACAAATAAGTCACACTGGCATTTGTGTAGGAAGGCACCCCCCCTCCCTGCATGCTTCTACCATGGTGGCAAACTTATTTCAAAAATTCTGATGAAACGCTTTGTAAATTTTGTTATTCTGTGATGATAATAAATCATTATAGCCTTAAACACTTCTCTAGCTTGGAGCCTCAGTCACAAATTATCTTGTCATTCTGACCAAAACATTCTCCAAAAAAGCTTGACAAGTGCTAAAACCCAGAACATGAAACCATGTGTTGTTGTGAAAGCAAGATTCAGAAATGTCAATTAATTAGATTAAGAGGCTACTTTTAGCTTTACTTGTGTTGCCAAATAACCCTTAAAATATGCATAGCAGTGGAAGTCTACCTCAGCAATACAGTACTTCTGTGCAAAATAAAGACAATGGATCTGGCTAATAGAGGGAATTATTGTATCTGTCATTCAGACAAGGAGAATGATCTAGAAGCAAATGTCTTGCTTCCCTTTCCGCTGTATGGATTCACAAGCAAGATAAATTCTGCCACTTACGAGCTTAGGCACTTTTTTTTTCCACCCTGAAATCTGATCCAGATTAGAAAATAAAAGTCAAATCACTATTATACATCTCCATAAGTAAAATGTATTTCTAACACCACTCTGCGTAACTGTCTCCCCCTCCCATAAACTATCATCCTTTATTTGCATTTTTGAAGTTCACTTTTTTCCTAAAGTGATGCAATTAAATACATTTTTATTCAACTTTCTCATAGCTACCCCTAAAATTTTTATCTTTAAATAATCCATATCCTCAATTTTATTTACACTATAAACTGTTCCTATATTTTAATGGTATGTTTGCTTTAAAAGGGGTTGTTGGCTTTAATGGCTCGGTTATTATCTTTGTAAACTAACATTCCACATTCCTCCTAACTAAATCCCAGCAAATCGCCTGTGCTTGCATTTGGAACATACATTCCACCACCGAAAATAAAATTTAAGCCAAATAAATGTTCTGTTCAAATTAATATACATAAAATGAATAGCTAAACATAGATCAATTTTGATGGATTTAACAGTAGGTTTGTTAGTGGCAGGAGGGTCATGACATGCAATACACCCAAGAGGATGGAACGAAATAAATCTAATTTCCTGTAACCTCTATTATTTTGTGTTACAATTTTTAATACTAGAACATGGTGTCTCTTTAGAAAAAATAACTACTTGTGTTTTCATAAAACATATCTAGAAATGTATGAAGACATATCGCTAGTGATGTGGATCAGTATAAAGGAACAGGTTACTACACACATAGGGGGTAAGTAGGTAAGCAAACCAGAAGGACCCTGACAGTGGCAGATCTGTAGCTGAAGGAAGTCCCTAAGCCTCAAGTTCTGCCCCAAGACAAGCCCAATTTACAGGACAACCTTGGCTGAATCTTAGGAATAATAGGTTGTAAGAACATAGCATCTCATTCCATTTTTGATTACAATACATCAAACTCTATTTTCTCGTCTTTGCTCTTCCATCCTGTCCTTTCAAAGGACCTTATCTTTGGCAAAACCATCATTTCTTCGGTAAGATGGCTGTCAGCACAGCACAAGACCCAAAGTTACAGCACATAGAATCAAATATGGTATACAGTGGCATCAGGCGTGGAGCAATAACCAATCTTTGCATGACATTTAGTAACTCAAATAATGAGTTTTGGCCTTTAACTGCAATTTTAATTTTTCAGCTTGGAATAAATCAGTCATTATTCCAATAGTTTTATTTCCCCTGTAAACTGGGCCACTGTTAGCCATGATTTCTGCAATGGTTTCTAGCAATTAACCCCGTTCCTCCCCTGCCAGAGCCTGTACAGACCTACAGTCTTCTCCATGTCCTGGACTTACTCCTCTAAGCAAATCTTTCTCCTTCCCTATTCCTTGACCTTTCCCTTCCTCACAGGCATCTGTATGGTCTTTTGGCTCCTCACTTTGCCTGTAATTAAAAGGTGACTGTATGTAAATATTTCTTGATGCTGTTGAATACATGTTTGAGTCTAGTGTCTACACGCCAGGAAGTGGGACACAGCAGAGAGTGTCCTGTGCGGGCCCTTTACTGAAAGTAGAAGAAGACAAGGAAGAGAGAGAATATTTAAGGATATTAAAACAACCCTCCACACATACACACCCAAAACCAAAAAAAAAAAACACCACAAAAGACCAAGACAGTCCTCCTAATTTTTAGACACACCACAAACTATTCTTAAGTTCTCTGGCCAAGGCTTGTTAAAAGCAGAACATCCTAAATGTTCTAAAAATTTGTATGAGAAGCAGATGGAGGTATTTCCTTACAGAATGAGTCTTAAGTCAAGTGTAACAACTGGAATATATTGTCCACCAAGGATCAAGGCAAAAATTTGCAGTGTTAGAGGCACCCTACGTGCAAAGGCGTTAGGTGTCATTATCTGCAATATGCTCTGCCACTGGCCAAGCTGCCCCAGAGGCAGCAGTGCCTCACCTGGTCTTCAGCCACTCCACCGTGGGGCGATGACCTCCCACAGGTCCTGTGTCCCATATGTCCATTCCCTGCAGATATTCTGGAGACCTCAGGACTTCTCCGACAGCCTCAAGCAGTTGTTTCGGCACTTAAATCCTGCTCTTTCTGTCTGTGCTTGGAGAAGCCCTGGGAAACTGTGAGCTCTGGCTGAAAACAGAGCGGTGAGGACTAAATTAAAGTAAAATTTAGTAATGGGGCCCAAATGTTAACATGCTGTATTTATCTCAAACTTATTAACATTCCTATGAGTCTCCGAAACACTTTATTACTGATACATGGGATTGTGCTGCTATAATAGGCTTCCCTGAGGAGTAACTAGGACTCCAGCTGTACCGCAGGATACGCTGTACTACATATTATAGGGTTAAATGGTGCTGTCTGTTATCTACACAATGTGCGTATTACGAGTGTAAATGAGGGAGCTCATTTGACGAACCTGAAGTCGGCACTGAAACACTGACAAGGTTTGTACTATTAGTGAAAAAGAGTGAAGGGTCCCTTTTTCCCCGTTGCAAGTGACTCAGTCATATGATTGATGTAGAAAACTTAACGCCTTTGCCAGCAAAAAAATGAGGCTGTGTCTAAAGTAACTCTACCTACCGGTGTTACAGGAGTGCAGCCTCACCTGAGCACAGAAGGCAGTCACAGTGTAAAACAGCAAAACGCGAGGCCATTCACTGCCTGTCAAAAATGGTTAGCAAAGGCAACAGTGATGCTAAGCCACGTAGGTCCCCCCCTCTGCTAAAAGAGAGAAAGCTAGTATTCTTCCTATGCAGCATAAGAAAAGCCTGGCGAACGGAACTGTTGACAGAAGTGACGCAAAAGCTCCATCAAAACAGCTAAAATGAAAATAGTCATTACCAATATATGGCAGGAAAGTAGATGCAACTTTGCAGAAAAGAAACGTACTCTCTGCAAGAGTCACGCATACCTGAGATGTTCAAAAAGGATTGTAAGTTACGGGAACCCTCAAAGTTCAACTACTGGTTATTCTGCAGCACAATTAGGTCAAGAACACCCACATCAGTTCATCTCGAGGTGCGGTAATGGTGACTGCACTCCTCCTCTGCAAGCTGCCCCCTGCTTCACTGGAGTTAGAGTTGTGTTCCCCTTGATAATCTGATCTCCATGCCCCTTGCTGCAAATTGAACTGATTAACTTTTGTCCTCCCCTTGGTAGACAAGCAGAACATTTGATGAGCACCCATTTTATAACAACTTTTTTTTTTTTTTTTTAAACATAGCTAAAGACTGCTATCATGTCCCTACTCAGGCTTCTTGTTTCTAGACTAAACAAATCCAATTCTTTTAACTTTTCCTCATAGGTCATGTTTGCAAAACCTCTAATCATTCTTGTTGATCTCCTCTGGATTGTCTCCAGTTTGCCTCCATCTTTCTTAATGTCACCAACTTCAGCAGAAGTTTTGCAGCTTGGAGAATTGTTTCTTGCTGCAGAAGTCACCTGACACCCTGACCTTTAGCTCAACAATGAGAAATAGCGTACAAGCTTCCTTAAAGAAAATGGTATTACATATATACTGTCATGTATACTTAGTGTCATGCCACCTGCTTGCCACATCAACCCACTACTTTGCCTTAACAGCAACAAAGCAACAACAAACAATGAAAAAAGCTGCTTCTTTTGTGAGCTGTTGTATAGACAGTCTTATTGTATAACTTAAAGATATAAGAAAGCACAGCTGAGCTGTTTTAAAATTCTATTAAAAACTCATTTTTTCCTCTCCACAGCTCAAAAAAAGCAAAGCAATTTTCAAGAAAACAGAACAGACCAACAGAATACTGGGGGGAGATGGGAGGGGGAAAGCTGTGTACTCACTGTTAAATAGGTGCTAGCTAAAGTTACTGGGGACTGAGTAAAATAGCCTATAATTAAAAGCAAGACAATAGTACAGCAAGCCTTTATCTCAGGCTGAACGTTAAAATGAGTGCAAGACTTCTTTGACAGGTTTACAAGTCAAACTCAGAGGCCTTGCATTCTTCACTGAAGACTACAAGGTCCAACAAGGAGCCCTTCCTGCGAGAGCAACCAGCAGGGAAATCCAAAAGCTGGTGACATTAGGCACATGACCTGCCTACCACACAGGAGCCAGCAATGCCCTCCAAACCACCTCTCAGCTCCTGTTTAACTCAGCACCTGAATTTTGGCCAGCTGGGGACTGCCAAGCTCCCTGGCTGCTGATGACCTGCAGGTGAGATACGGTGGGCTGAGCTCTGGAGCTCCCCAGCAGGCAGAAGGTAGGGGGGCTTCTGGGGTCTGGTCCAAGTTGTGCTGGGGGGCATCCGCTACCTGCATGCAGAAAGAAAACATGCTGGGAGCCAGGGAGCAGCTCAGCCCACTGGAAAGCCTTCTCTAGAACAGGGCAAAGCGTGAATGGAAGGGAGAGCTCTGGCTGCTGGGCTGCAAGCTGGGATGCTGTGGTCTCCAGCTCCAGGAGAGGGCTTGCAGCTGGGATGCTAAGCAGATGGTAGGCAGCACCTATCTGGGCTCTGTTAGCCAAGAGTGATATCACAGATGCTTCTGCTACTCTCTAGAGTATTTCATTTCTAGGTACTTGGTTATGTTGCTACGCATCTGACCAGCTTCAGAAAATCCCCACTTGGCCACCAGCTCGTCCCTATTATTTGCAGGGCAGCCCAGCCACCCAGCAGGGTGTTTCCACCCAGGGAACAGCCCTGTAGAGCAGAGGGGACAGGTGGGTCAGAAACCTCTGTGCTCCGGCGCTGGGGGTCTCTGATGGGCTTGTGGCATTCATCACCCTCCGTACCACGGGTCTCGGCTGCCCTACAGCCAGGCTTTCGGAAGAGGGCAACGAGGAAAACGTGTTTGCAGGGCAGGCCGCTTACAAAGAGAGGGGTGTGCCAAGCTGCGGGCTGCGTCCGGCAGAAGAGGGGTTAAAGCAGCTTTCAGAGTGCAGGCACAAGGCTAAGAGGGAGTATTACATGTGCCCGGAGTGTTTCTATGGGATCAGCACTGTTTACAATATAATGTGCCTGCACCTGTGGGTTGGTGTGGTTTTGCCTGCTGTTCAGTGCTTCCTGAGAAGCTGCTAATATACCATAGCTGATGAGACCACTGTTTTGATCTCTCCCTCCTTGGAATCTCTTCTAGTGCCTTTAATAAAAGCCCCATTAAAGAAGTACAAGTGGGTGCTTTGTGCTTCTTCAGTACTTAATTTATATTTTTAACATTAAATACTCAAACACAGACCCTGAATTTGATTGTGCTGCTTTTTTTAAAATCTCATAGTTTCTTGCTGCAGACTTACATACATTTTGTATCATGTTGCCTTTTTTTTCCTTTTGTTTTTTGGGTGGTTTTGCACCTTGCCCAAATCTCATGTTGAAATTAAGAGGCACACTGAAGCCCTGTCGTTGATGGTGACTAGTCTATCTGGGCGTGATGGTTGTATCAAAACACATCACATAAAAAAAAAGTGTATGGCATTTACAAAATCTGGGCCAAAGAAGAAGGAAAGGGTCACATTCACCCCCAAAACAGGACCATCTCCCAAGGGTTATACATGGATTTGGTTCACAGGGAGCTGGAGAATCTCGTATATTTTGAAATCATGGGGGGTATGAAATCAGTCTAAGTTACAGCTGCCCTAAGGTGCTTTCTTTTGAGTGGTCAGTGCCACAATCATTCAGCAGAGCACATTGATCTCACTGACTTTGGCAGAATTATAGAGGGTCTGTTTGCATGAACCATTGCTGAACAATTTATCTGATGTATTAATCATCTCTTAGATAAGAGTACCCAGAGCGTAGATTTTTCTTGTAACCCAATTTCCTTCCCGTGGTCCTTTTTGTTGTTGTTGAGTTTTCATGTGAAATTTTAAACTTGCTTTTTTTTTTTTTTTTTTTAATGCTTAGGCTCCTGGTGTCCATTTTGAAGCACTGTGAGGCACAGGCTACCCAGCAGGAGTGGTCTGTAGTCCCAGAGAGGACAAAGGGCCAGTTTGTACTCCCCCGTTCTGACAGCAGCTCTGGTTTGGAAATTGATTTGTCTTCAGGGTGGCAAATAAAAATCAAGCCCTTGTTTTTCTTTCATCTTCCAAATGCACATATAAGATGCAAAAAAAAGAGAACATTTTATTAGAGATTGGAAGAATTAGTATGATTTATAGGGCTGATGTGGCTATTCTATCCTGGGAGACCACGTCTATGCGGCTAGTATGGTAACCCAGGTAAGTTTATGCCGTGCTGAGGGCAGTGTCCCATCCCCCTGGAAGTTTGGGCTTCCCTGCCCAAGGGAAGTGCCGAGGGCAAGCCCTGGTTGTATCAGCCAGGCTGTGTCCTCCAGGGAGCCTCCTCTCTCCGTACTGCACAGCCATAGCCGTCAGGAGAGGACTGTCTCCGTCCCACCTGCCTCCTTCCCCCCAGCTAGCACGAATGGCTGCTGCTCTGTTTTTCTTCTCTCCAAACTATCCCCCAATACCTGGAGAGCACTGAAATACATTTGGCAGAATTTCTCCATCTGCTCTGCCCTTCTCCGCAGCACCGCGACACTGCGGGCTCAACTTCCCGGCACAGTAAATGGGAATTAATGCGGAGAAGTCCATGGCTGGCCCTGCCCAGCCTGCCCCTGCCCTCCAGTGTTAATCCACTGCTGTTCTTCCCATTTGCCCTGTGCAACACAGCATCAGAGATGGGATGCACGCCGTAACCCCTGGTTATGCCATTTCCTGCTCCCCAATTATTGGTGTACCCCAATAATGACTTTTTTAAAAGTGGTGTTTTAACTCCAATAATTTCCAGAGACATTTAATAGGGGGAGCCCATTCTTGCGGGCTCCTCTAAACACAATCCTGTGGTGAATTCGTGTTTCAGCACAAGCCAGAGTGCACACAGAAAATTTTCAGCCGTTCAGAGGTACAAAAAGCAGTAATCTAGCCTGAAACAATTGTACTGAACTGAAGCACTACTCCTCTTTTCTAGATCTACTTTTAAGATCCCTGTCAAAACAGCCCTTCAAACACATTTGATTGGGTTGGGGCTCATCACGCTGTCACCAACTCACTTTTCATTAGGCTGTTGCTCTCTGTTAGCCTAGCCAAGCAGAAGAACTCAAACACATGCACAAATTAAATCGACATCCAAACTCCACCAATATACAAAGCAATTTAAATGATATTCATTAGAGCGATGACAAGTCCTGATGAGGCTTTCAGGAGCGGAGTCCTTCAGCTTCTGCCGACTCGGTTTCATGGTCATTGAGGCGTAACTGCAGTGACTGTACCTCCAGTTTAGAGCAAAAAAAGCCGAGAATATGACTCCGCTTCCTGACACACCTACCTCATTCTCCCTTTCTGCACAGGTTTACATCTGAGCACAGGCTTTAGGCTTTTCTTACTGTCCCTCACAGCCTTCATATCACACACACGCTTTAGCGAAATCCCCTTCCTTTCCCCACCACCTACAAACGCGCCAATTAAAAAGAATTCCATTTTCCAGTATTTCATTTCACTTGGCTAGAAAGGTCACTAACTCACAATTATGATGGCTATAAACATGTCCCCAGTTTCCTACCGTGCAAGAATGAATGTGATATGTTGAAGCTTAATAAAGAAGTATTTTTCATTGTTAATTTATACTAAAGTTTAAAAGTTAGCCTCTTTCCATTTATATTTTTGATATTTAAAAAAAAAAAAAAAA
>VZSF01000955.1:50008-69014 GCA_013398295.1 Chionis minor | reverse complement strand
AAAAGAAAAAAAAAGATGGACACAATCTTCTCCGCAGGGAGTGGAATGGGGCTGACAGGTCTAATACAGGCTTTTCCACAGTGCCAAATCATTTGAAATTCATTTCCCTTGCGACCAAAGTTCTTAATTCAGGCATCAAGAGGTAAGACATCAGAAAATTAGCTGGCTATTTGGTTACAAAGTCCACTCTGCCGCTTGCAGTGTTTAAGCGTATCAGGGAAGAAATACACATCCTCACACTTGCGTGACAATAGGAAAAGCAAGCAGGTGACATGAAGAGCACAAGTATTTTAGGTGAGGTACAGGAGACATCAGTATTAGACGTGCAGAGCTCCTGCACCCACCCCCCAGCCGGCAACCGGGGCCATGACTGGCACTGCCATTTTTAACTTCTTTTTGCTTGCTCTACGACAACCTTTTTTATTTCTTGAAACAGGCTAAGAACGTTAAAACCATGATATACAGAAAATGTCTTGTTATATTATTACTCAAAAATTTCTTTCTTTGGTACAGCTGCCTGAGGTTGTAATTTTTAATTTTACTTTTTAAACACTCCTACAATGAAAGATAGGCACATCGCTATATAAGTAAGCATGATTTGCAATGAAATTTGCAATTTTCATTTCAATAGAGGTTATATATATGAACTTGGTGAGTGGCCTGGACATACCCATCCATCCCAAAAAGTCTATCTGATTTTAATTCTCTTAAAAGATTATTTAACCAGAAGTGCATTTCAAGCTATAAATAAGGCAAAGTGAACCAAGCAGCAGCTGCTGAGGAAGTTAATGTGTCCCACGTAAATGTCGCAATATACTGCTGAAAAACAAACCAACCAACCAAATACTACCCTACCGCATAAGCTGGATACCAAGTATAAAGAAAGATTGGTTTAATATACAAAAAATTAATTTATGTAACACCACCACTGTATTTGTGTCTGCACTAGATAATGAATACAGCACCAGCTACGTATTAGTAAAACTTAGTCATCTTTTTCATGCTGAACATTTAGTTAAAATTACTGCCCCAAACCAAGGCCTGGAAACAGATTGTAACCTCACCGATTATTTCAACGCTTTCAGACATGTATAATGATGCGTTAATACATAATTCTGCTCCCTTCCGTAAATGACCCTGATTCTTTCTTCCTTCCCTGGTAAAAAATGGACTTCTTACGCAAAATACTCTTCAATGAGGACTGTAGTATCATAGTCTTAAACAT
Organism: Chionis minor; assembly: GCA_013398295.1. Lineage (NCBI taxonomy): Eukaryota > Metazoa > Chordata > Aves > Charadriiformes > Chionidae > Chionis > Chionis minor. The sequence goes on along the minus strand of VZSF01000955.1, from coordinate 67,789 downwards.
ATACAAGCTTTTCATTATTCTAGGATAATTACTGAAAACTCAACAAAATTCACTGCTACCACGCCCCGAACAACAGAGCTGCTTTCATATTCTGAGATGGCAGTACGATAATTATTTCTTGTTCTCTCATTTACCTACAGCAGGTCAACAAAGGGCTGGAAGGCATATCTTGGCACAAAGTCCCAGGAGCAGAGAATTTACTAGGGCTTTTTGCTGGAGATTGTACATATTTACTAGCAATACCCAAGGGAGTTACACATTTGTATTTGCACTACTAAAAAGGCAACTGTCCAGTCAAGTATTAAGAGCCATTTCATCCTTTGCTAAGAGGACAATCCAGTGACTTTTAAAAAGCTGAGTAATCTTGAAACTTTTTTTTTCTACTTTGATAAATTGATAAATTGATAATTGATAAATTCCAGTTTTATGACCATTCCCTGTATTTCAGCTCTGTGGAGCAGTGTGGCCAACAGACCACCTAGCAAAGCTCCAATGTATTCTTGTAACAAAAAGTTACCCAAACAGAGCAGGGAAAAATAATTTTAATAATTTGGTATTTTTCTAGGAAATACGTAAGGCTCTCTGGAGGCCCATTTTAAAATACAAAATGTATTTATTAAAATTTAGCTTTACTACCAGTCGTCTCTATTCCCCTTGCACCACAGTGACTTCTTTTTCTGTTGCAGATGAAATAAGAACTTGCAAAAGTAAAGGAGGTTCTTCCCTTCAATACGTGCCAGTATTTTTTTATATCTCAAAGTATAGCTGAATTTTTTTGCTGTCATAAAATGCAGAGTCATATATGTAGCTCACTTGATAGAGCAAGATCCACAGGCATACTAAAATGCAACAGATAATTCCCATATTGATAACACTAATGTGCCTTGGTTCGGATAAAAAATTGCACTTAGTGTTTACCACAAAAGCAAGTGCATAATTAAAACAATATACTCTCGGTTTTAATACAAAAATAAAACATAATAAAGATTCCAGAAAGAGTTCAGTTTCAGAAACAGTTCCTTACACTAGCTTAAAAGTCATATTTCAGTTAATTATAGATTTCTTACTCACTAAAACTTAAAGATACATTCACTTAATTTTTTTTTTTTTTTTGCTAAATGTTGACTCCAGTGAGCAGCTCTCTAAGATCTGGCATATTGATTTCTTGTTGTGAAGTGAGCTGTTCAAGCTCCATTTAAGATTTTCATCTTGCATGTAGCCCTGAGCACATCATAGCACCATAAATTAGTTAAATTGCACATTTATCACAAATGTTATTTTAAGATACTGCGTAAATGTGATGGCTGGAAGATATACAGTATGCTGCTACAAGCCACTACTTGGGTGGGGTTAGACCAGGGTCACCTTTATACACCTGTGATTTAAAGCTCTTCCCACCTCATCACGATTTCATTTTTAAACTCTTTCTTGAGGCATTTTGTTTTCTCTCTCACTCGATCTGCATATTTCTAAACAAAATATCAAATGCAAAGCAAAAGTCAGAACTCAGATGCATATTTTAAAATCCTGCATCCATACCTTCATGTTTGTCTAATAGGAAAAAAATTACCTTAACATAGCTAGGTTGGTGATTTGGTTAGCACTAATAGTTACCATGCCAATATACATATCAGTGTATGGATGAAAAGAACATTATTCTAGTTCATTGATTCTCTAAATTCTTTATAATGTGAAATCACATTGGTATGCCAGTCCTGGAGGTTCTGAAATGCAAGCTGAACTTTATTTTAATAAATTTGGCATATGCAGATCCAGACTAGCCATTCATTTGCAAAGTTTCAAGCGTATTTAAAAACGTATTAAAAAGTCATTTCTGGTGCACACTAACAGACATGGTTGCTCCCTGAATTTCTACCCGGTGCGTCTCCTCCCTGCGCATTCAGACCCAGGTAAATCAGGTCCAGGCACTGATTTTCACCAGCGTAGGTGCAGTTGCACCAGTGCTATTTGGTGTTTGCAAACATCGACCTCTTACCTGTATTTTAAGAGTAAGTAGAAGGAACACTGCAAAAGACTCTGCAGCCTCTTGCTTTTACTCCCTCCCCTGTCCCAGATAACAGTACTGCGTACAGAGCTTTCAGCATTACTATTATAAGGCGATGGTGCATCTTAAAAATACATTGATTGACAATATATGCAATAATCTGCCAGTCTCCTTATGTGTGAATTTCTGGTTTGCAACCAAATACTATATTTAAGCTGTTACAATTTTCAGAGGAGGAATTCTCTGCTGCGGAGGTAAAAAGTTTGGCTGCATTTAGATTGAGCTCATCTATTTGCAAAAAACCGGGGAGAGCCACGCAGGAGGCTTCGTGCACGACTCCGGGCAGCCGGGGAGCCTCTCCTGGCTAAGCAAGGGCGACTCCTGGGATGGTATCGTCGACCAGCAAACCAGCACGCTGCAACTTTACTGCTGGAATTTGAGCTGAAGCCATAAACACTGACACACAAATGACCTTAAAATCAGATACAACTGCGAGTCAAAAGAGGAGGAAGAAACCCAGAGCCCCAAGTCATTAGTCCCATTCGCTAGCTCTGCTTAGCAGTGTTCGCTGTAGAACGAACAGAACGCTCCCTTGCATTTTGGAGACGTGGTACTGGCCTTTACAATTACGGAGAAAGACGGAAAGACAGACGGAAAGACAGACAGACAGAAAGACAGACAGAAAGAACCCAAGTTTTAATTAGTTGCTTACTGGAAAACAGTGGATTTCTTAGAAAAAGAAAGGAACCTGTACATTGGACACTGGGATGCTAGTCATTACTGGAGACATGATTCTGAAGCGCTGCAGCGGTGGGTTTGGTTCCCGTGTAACCACCCCCAGACTCTGGGTCCCCTTCACTGGCAAAAGACACTATTTACATGCACAGTAACATCAGTGCTTCGGAGAAGCAAACCGCTTCCAATGGTTTTGATGGGATGACCTGTCAACACCAGTAAAAGTCCGTCATTATCATATAAATGCTCCCGCGTGTTGGCGTTTGTTTGGCATGTGTTTATTCATCTTCTTTTCCCCTCCTGCTACCTGCTGTGACTGCTGCACAACAGCAGGTAGGGCCATCAGAGGACCCACTTGAAAAAATCACAAAGTTTAAGTCATCGGTCTCAGGTTCCTCCTCCTGTCCTTCCAAAACGCTGGGTAGATGGAAAGGGATTCTCTAAGCTGGGACAGACCCACCGGTGCAACATGCAGACTCTGCTCGAGGTGCCTGCGAGGAGCAGTATCTGCCTGGGTCTGAATCCACAGCAAAACACCTATTTGCTCTACCTCACGTTGCTTATAAACCCCGTCTTTGCAGTCAGCCTTACCTGACGTTTAAAAAGGAGTTATAACGCTCATTTATCTTTTCTGGGGGAAAAAAATTCTGTTAATGCAGCCTTTGAATAAGTGCTACCCTGCTCTTTAAATGCTAAAGTTCACTAAAACTCCAGTGATTTATGTGCAGCTTTTGACTGCCAGCACCTGGCAGATGAAGAAACCTACTCAAGCTTCAGTCATAAACAGATAGCATACAATTTAATTTTAATGTGCTCGTTAGTCGTAGCACATTTCAGACATAATTGTGAACGCAACACAAAATTATAGCAAAAAGACAATTTTAATGCTGCTGTAGAAAAAAAGGTTATATGAAGAGTCATATAATGGTGCTTCATTGTCAACAACAAAACAGGGCACAGAGTGCATTACAGTGTCTGTGCTGTTTACATGCCAATATTTTATACATAGATTCTCATATGGTGTCAGCTGTCAGTTACTTCTGCAAATTAACTGCCAAAAATGGAGACAAACAGAATCACTTAGTGTGCTGGTAACCACGGGTTACCTTTCATATGCCTAAAGATAAAGCTGCAGTATGGAATCTTGGGAGAATAATTAGGCAGAACAAAACAGAAAGTTACCAATTGAAATAAAAAGGCATTCTACAATAGGAAATAACAACCAAGAGCGCTTATAAATAAGTAAAAGAGGTTATATCACAGAATGCCTCATAACTTTTTAAGCAAAGTATTACAGTACAAACATTTTAAAGGCTTTATCAATGTTTAGGAAATACAGTACAAGTTTTTCAAATAGATTTAACCCTTTGAGCACTGAGTTCATTTTGAATTGTCTCTTTTTATTTTTTTTTTTTTTTTTTTTTTTTACTAATAAATACCTTTAAAAGTCATGTTGTGCAAAACAGTTAGAATGCATGCCAGGAATGCAGTCCGTGGCTTCTGTTTCTTCAGACGGTTTAAAAAAAAAAAACCAAACCAAAAGAAACCCCCCAAAACAAACAAATGATAGCAACACTAATAAATATGTATAATTTAAACATGAACCTCTATTAATATAGATGTACTGTATAGCAAAACAAAACAAAACATACTTTGCTTTAAGAATAATGTTTCTGAATACTTTATAAATGCTATCTGTGGTATCTTCCATCATATAATTTACAATGTTTGGATGATAAAAGAAAAACCGTTAGATCTGAAAAATGAAATTTACACTATATATAGGTACAAGTTTATACCTGGGGCTTATCAGGTACAAAACCCACTGTTGCTAAAAATGCTGAAGAAAAAGAAAATGGCATTAACCACAATCACATTTTCCATAAGAGATTTTGAAATCTATACAATATATACATCTATGTTTCAATGTGAAAATTATATTTTTAAATTTCAAGGTGTGAGACACCTCTGCATAAATGGAGGTTCATATTAGTAATCGGAACTAAGCTGGTAAGGGTTTAAAAAAACCATATCCATACATTTTTACCAAATTAATGCAAAAGTGCTTCAAAGTACTCAGAGGGCTAAAGATTATAGGGTGAGAAATACCAGCACACTTAGGTCACATGAAAAAAGTGCACCAGAATTAGTTATAAATGCTTAATTAAACTGTCTGTTAATGCATGCAGCTTGATGCATCAGAGGGATGCACAGCAACTAAATCCAATTTACACAAAGTTCCAAACACTTACCACTGCATTTTAACCTTCATATTTTACCAGTAACAACAGCTGATTATGCACCTCTATTTAAACACTGTACAGTTATACAAAACAGTTCAGCCCAGAGCGACTCTGGAGTTAAAATAAGAACATGTGCCAAGAACTAAACAGTAGCTTTAAGGCGTCTTTGACAGTTTTCCTCAAAGCAAATTACAGTTATTTTAATCAAAAGCAAACGCTACTGCTTCTCTAACTCTGAAACATACAGAAGATGATCCTCTGGTGACTTCCCATGTGTTTTACTAAGATGAAGTTTAACAGCATGCTTGCTCGCAAAAGTCCTGTTACAAAGTTTGCACTGATAAGAAGTTCCGAGATCTTCCTCTGGAGAGGACGTCACCAGCTTTTCAGACGGTGACTTTGCTTGTGCTATCTGATTGTTAATCTGCTCACTGGACAGTTTGGACAAGTCTCTTAACCTGAAACCCAGATGCGATTCAAGATGACTGATGTAAGTTGAAGGAGTTCTGATCTGTGAAGCGCAGTCATTACAAAAGAACACTGGGTGCCCAGTGTCCAAATTTTTAAGGAACTTAGTTCCCCCCGTCCTTCGGAGCTGGTATTTCACATTGGCTAGCCAGTGGCTAATTGTGGTCATCGAAAGTCCCGTAAACCTGGAAATGTGCATTCTTTCTTGAGGGCTCAAGTCTGACATGATGTACTTCCCCTCCGAAGTCTGCCGTAAACTAGCTGCAAACTGGGCCTGCAATATGAGCAAGTGCTGAGGGTTCCAGTTAGACTGACGTCCCTTCCTTTTCTGAGCTGGTGTACTCTCTTCTGGTTCCTCTATTGTGGTACCATCAATGTCAGATTTCTCAGATATGCTGGAAGGTGTGGAAGATTTTGATGTGTGACTTTCTGTCAGGTTCTTCAGCATATCAGATATATCTGACAAGGCATTCTCGCGTAGCGGCGAGTTTGACATGAATGACACGACTGCAGATGTCTTTGCTGTTGTCACTGTAGATGAAGAAGATGCAGAAGATGTCGATGTGGATGACAAAAGCGCTGAACCCAAAGAGCAGCTTTTGTCACTCTTGCCTTTCGTCAAATCTATGGGTTGGTCATTGTTGACATGATAAAAATAACGGTCTAAGTGGTCTGGTTTTTTGGACTGTAGAGGTGGGGTGGCCACCGCAGCCTTTTCCGCCAAGCTGTTGCTCATTTTAAAAAGCATGCTCATTGGATCCAAAGCGGGCAAAGACGGCTTTGCTGCCTTCCCAAGGTGAATATTCATGACAGATTGCAGTGCACTTAATGGATTTACAAATGGCTGTTCGGGAGGGTGATCAGTAATGATAGCTGTGCTGCTACTTAAAGAACTTAAAATGGACTTAACAGGCTCTTTCCCGTTTTCCACAGGTTCTACAGTTGGACTGTCCTTGCAGCCATCTCTCTGAGGGACTGGGCTGTTCTGCTGGCTTTTAAAGCCACCGTCATTGGAGGACTCCATCTTAAGGGGTTCACTGACTTCACTACTGCACGGCGAAGGCGTCGCACGCTTCATTGGAGAGAGCTTTCCTTCAGGCTCTTTCATTTTTTCCTCCACTTTAGCCACCTTCTCGGTGACCTTCTTTACTAATTCTTCCATGGCATGAAAGTTTGTTTTTGGCACAGGTGAGGTCTGACTGCTTGGTGGAGACACCAAGGGCTGGTTTTTAGTTGGCGATACTAGTTCGCTGTTGCCAAACATAGGTTTTAATGGTGTGCTCTTCCCAGACGAACCCAATGACAGCTTCATCATATTAGGCAGCTGATAAGCAGCGTGAATGCTGGGGTAGCCACCCCAGCTTGGCGTGCCATTCTGGGCTTTGTTTATAGCTGACGTAACTGTGTTTTCTAAAGACTTCAATATATCTAATCCCCCCTTAGGGCTTTCTTCTAGGTCATTCTCAGTCAAGTAATGGTATTTTGAGGAGATATCATACTTCTCCTCATCTTCACTTGACTTTTCTTTGTCTTTCAGTTTGTCATCAGCAATGCCTCTTTCTTTATCTACTTCTTTTTTTATTTCAACGTTTAATTTAGGGGAAACACTAGAAGGTGTATTGGAAGGAGATGTAAAAGTGGTGGCAGCTAGCGGCACAGACTGGACTTTCTCATCTACTAAGGACGTTATTGTTGGCGTCGCTGGGGTTTCTATAATTGGCTTCCCTTTCTTCATGGCAGAGTTAGTGACTTTAATAAAATGTCCCGTCACCATCATGTGAGCCGTGAGTTCCTGCAGAGTGTCATGCGAACTTCCGCACTCCATGCACTTCAGAATTTGAGATTTCCTCGCCTCAAAGTGCCAGGCATAGCTGGCACCATTCTGGTGACCATAGCGATTATTTGGCGTAATGTAGGGATTGGCATTCTTTTGAAGTGCATCATTGGTATCTGAGATTGTTGCTTTTGGCGTCCCACCCGTGGAGTCTGGAGAACTTGGAAGTTCAAGCTCCAGTGATGCTTTCTTTCTAGTAGCTGGGATAATTTTTGCTGCTACAGGTGTAACAGGTTCCTTCAGAGGCACTTTTTGGTAGTGTTTTGTTTTGATCATATGCACACTCAAATCCTGAAGAGATTCAAATGAATGACCACAGTACATGCACTTTAATACTTTCTGGGCATCTTCTTTCCCTTCCATTTCAAGCAGAGAACGTTTACGAGGTTTGGACCATCTTTTGGGGTTATTGTTATCAGTTTCATGGTTGTCATCTCGATAATGTCCCGTTTCATTCATGTGCACTGTTAATTCTACTAAGGTATCATAGGCAGCACTGCAGTCTTTACAGCGGAATTTACTGGCTCCAGTAAATATGGAGCCATAAAGCTTACTGCTTTGTCTGTACAATTGGACTGTGCTAAAAAGACTTGGTTCAGGAAGAATTCTGCTCTGAGAAACTTGCTGCAGTGTTTTAGCCATAGCAGTCTGGTGCCAGTCAAAGCTGCCACTTCCACAACTGCTGCTGCTGCTGCTGCTACTGCTGCTGCTACCGTTGGTTTTTTCTGAAATCGGCTGGTGAAGGTTCAAATTGAGATTGGACCAGTAGGAATTGGAAAGGAAGTTGTTATATACGGCTTTCATTTGTTCCAAGCTATCAGATACAGTAGAGTCTTCCAGTGGTATCGAAACCTCCTTGCTCTCTTCCTCATTTTTGATAGAGCTGCTCTCGAAGTCTGCCATGCGGTCACTTGTCTCACTGATGTGTGACTCACTGTCCATTTCATGGCTAGAAAATTCAGCTGCTGGCGAGTTTTGGTAGCTTTGGCAGTTCTTACTGAAGTCTTTTTCTGGACATGCATATTTTGCTGAAGGCTCCCCGTCAACTGCATTTTCATCAGGTTCCACATCTTCTTCCACCAGTGCTGCTGCTTTTAGTTCGTCTGAAACATAGGCTATTATGAAGAGAAGAAAATACAAGTTAGTTTCTGCTGATCACACTTTTGCTTAAGTCTTTTAGCCAAAGAAGTGTACTTATTTGTAAAATTAAACAGTTAAAATTTAGTGTTTCTTCAGAGCAAGAAGAAAATCTGCTCTTCAAACATAATTTGCCACCTTATTCTTCTCAAGGGGCAACAGCTTGAAATTAAAACTAAATTTGAAATTAATGAAGCACATTCTGGAGGTGGCATTCATTTCTAAAGTAATAAATTACTTGTATCAACCTCAGAGACAGCAGTTCCTGTCTGTCAATTAATATGTCTTATGCTTCTCCTACCCCTAATGCATTTCTTAACAGACAGATTCACAATTTAAATTAAGCAAGCATTTTTTGCTCATTACAGTTTTGAGACTTGGTCTTTTATAAATATAGAGTACAACAAAAATCAAAAATTTCTACAAAGTAAAAAAATCCCCAGTTACAATAATTAAAAATTGAGGGCTTTTTTTTAGTTATCGTTATTAGGCGTATCATATTTTAGAGAAGATGGTAAAAGCAGGTGACGCAACCTTCTGAAACAACTCACTTAGAGCAATTTGAGGGTATTCATCATGGGTGTAACAAATGACCCATTCACATTTAAACATACCTTTCTCAACAAGAAACCCCATGCAGAAGTATGTCAGGAGCTAGTTCAAGAAAATTGGTATGCTGTACTCATTCTTGCTGTATAAATATATACAAGACCTTCCAGTGGACCTTACAAATGTCAAAGTGTTTGCTCTTTAGACTACTTTGTCAATATTTACTCAGCATAAGCTACACGGACACCCAACAGAGATCCTGTCTTTTTCCCCCCCTCAACTAACGCAACTGGTGATGTAAATCTAAGATACTCTTCCTGAATAGGATACTTGGGAACTGACAGTAAACAATTTTTTTTTCCCCCGTGGTGCTTCTCTGCACATATTCTACATATGCTAAGTCTACCTAAGTTTTTCCTTTAGGCAAGAAAACTATGGAAACATTAAGAGAGGGATCACTAACTGATCAAAATTATCTATTTCTATATAATGCATTCATTTACAGCTAAGCAAGAAAGCAAAAATAGAACATGACTGCTCTGTATTAAGTGGAATTTAAAATCTACTTGCAATCTCTCCCAAATACAATTATCAACTTTGAAAAAAAATGCATTTGCAGTAGACTGTGGTTGAAGACACTTGACCTTTGACCTTCTCTGCAGCACATCTGGAATGTGTGGGTATCTGTATCCTAAACACACTTAATATCTATAGCTTGTTTATCCAGACAACAGCACAGAGAAGATAATAGGTTACACCCCAAAAAGACCTACTTTAAACAACAGTGAAAAATGTAGAAGAGTGTAGTAGTTATCACACATACGGTATTGAACCTTGCAAACTTCTTTCAGGGAAAATATGTTTAAATGTTATTAGGAAACCACAAGAGACAAAACAACTCTTAAAGTAACAATGAAATCAGGCATTTAGTTTCCCCATGGAGTATTTCTTCATGCAGTTAGGTAATACAAAATATTCACTACTGTTCTTTCACATGGATGAATGGTAGCAAATCTTCCTCCAAGCATGTAAAGTTACAATCTGATCTTCACAACAGAAGTTAAACCTTTGAAAGCACAAACATATCACATAAGAGCAACACATAATAGCGATTAGATACTTCAGCTCAGATAACTTCAATGCAGAAAATTCACGCAGCAAGGCTCCTATTTTTAACGTTTGGGAGAACACAGTTTGAAAGAATTTTGTTAAAAACTTTATTATAAGATGTTTCAAAGATGCCGATATGAAGATCAGACTTTAAAAACAAGTATGTGTACTCTAATGAAACAGAACTGTGCTATTTTGCTCTGTTTTATGCTCTTTCAAAATATTTTGAAAAAAACCTATTTTATGTATATTACAGACATGTCAACAATTTGTAGTAAGGATCAGCGTCTATCCTGCAAACACTTGCAACAAAACCACTACAAAGGATCTAACAAGGTGGATTTCATTCCATACTCCCCTTTGGACGGTACAGATTGGTTTTCATCCTAATTATTTGTTCCATCATATTTCTGAACTCTACCAAAAATTTTAGCAAAGGAGACCAAAGCAGTTCAAATTACTCTCCAAAGCTGAAAAATTTTAAATAACTACCAATAATGTGTAAAGAACTGGCTATCAACCATGCCATAGCCAAGTGATATGAAAGAGGAAGGATGGAAGGAGGGAGTGACAGCATGAAACCTATGATTTGGAAGCCAATGTACCCGTTTTCTTTTCCACCTTGTGGAAACAGTATTTCTTTTACAACTCCCCATCCTTATTCCCATGCCTCTGTTGTGGAAACTGAAGAATAATTCCCTTTTTACAAGGCAAGAAAAATCCAAGGTTATAGCCCCACTGCCTGCATTACAAAGATCTCATTCACAGCAGGGGGGTGAGACGGGACACCAAAGCGCTCTCCAAGTGTACCCGTCTTTTGCTCTTTTTGTCCACCGAGTGCCAGTGTGAGCCTGTGCCACCCATTCCTGCCACCACATCACCTGCCAAAGTCCTGGGCTCTGTCCCTGTGCACCATGGAAAGTGCTCCTGGGGACCGCTGCTCACCAACACAAACCGGGGTCACAGAATCAAGTCCCTAACTAGCCTGTTTTTCTTTACATTTTGATTTCTTTCACTGCTGAAATCTTATGAATTTTGTTTGGACTGAAACACTTGTATTGTCACATTCACAGTTTTTTAGAGAGTGACTTTTACATTAGGGAAAACCTCCAGCATGCGGCTCATTTAAATGTAAATCTATTTACCTTTCATGCTTTCTTTGCCCTTTTCACCAACTATCAAGCATATTTGCGTGTTAACCAGGAGCTGCCTCCTCTACAGCTGTTCTCCTCCCTAAGCTCAAGTTGTGCAGCCAAGTTGTGACATCAGTCTTTGGTCCAGAATTGTGGGGAAATGAGGCACAAAGGGCAGTATGGAATTTAACCCAGCAATCTGCAACTTCCATAAACTGACAGTCTGAATGACTCCTTCTGCTCTTTCCCCTGCACAAAGGAGAGGGATGAAACACGATGTTACCCCCAACTTCCCCAACCAATGATTTATGCAAGAGATGAGGGTGCTCAAGGAAATATCTTAGCTAAAGAGTTAAAACACCATCCTGAACTGGAGTTTATGCCAGTAGCTTCCAAATCCTTATTCCAAGGGCTGGTCACCTAATTACTTGCCTTCAGGACAATACAAGGCGACCCAACAAGTCCTGGGCCAAGCTGCCATGGCAGACTTGGGACACGCTCGAAGGTTTTGCAATACCACCACACGTAGCTTTATGGTGGTTGACACGATTCCTCCTCAGAAAACCCAAGTAAATTGCTACCAGCGCGTGGGACAGAAGAGGAGTGAGGGTTAAGGCCAAACTTAAAGAGTCCCACGCTAGCAGGGAGTCCAGGATTCAGTGGGGGTACTGGTGGAGAGGAGCCCATCTGCAACCAAGGGAAGCTCTGATGCCTCCCTGCCCCACCAGACCCTGCTCACAGCAAAGAGAAGGTCTGAGTTTGCCTGAGTACAGATGAAGGTAACAGCTCATTGCAACAGAAGGAAGGACAAGGACATAGCAGAGAAATTTCTTATTTGGTTAAGTACCCACAGGAAGAGCAAAGAATCTATGAAAGCGGAGAATAAAATGAGGAGGAGATGGTAAATTTTTTTTGCTGAGATTTACCGCCTGGTAGAGAGATTGTCTTTGAGAAGCACTGTCTCCAGCCCATTGCTACTCAGCCATTTCCTTCTTCTTAAAAAAAAAAAAAAAAAGAGAGAGAGACTCATGGTTTGATATTTTTCAAGTGTAGGGTAAATGTTTGAAACAGCAGGGCATCTGTAAAACTGATCTTCAATGCCTCAGCAGCAAAGTCTGAGGGGAAAAAAACTTTAAAGGTAATTCTAGTGGCAGAAGTAGTAAATAAGAATGGAAATGAAAGAAATTAGGTGGTTCTGGAGGGTTTTTTTGTTTTCCCAGAGTAAAAGAAGGAAAAAGAACTATAGTTCTCGAAAAAAAATTTAGCTTACATCTCACAGGGCACTATAACCCACATGAAATTACCTGCAAGTTCAGCAATAGTGTCACTACGACATAGTATTTGACAAAAAAATGGATAGCAGTTCCCTGGCATGGCCCTCAGTTTCTAGAGATGAGGATATCCAAGGGATTTGGTAAACTATTGCAGGTGCAGCTATGGAGAGGTCGAGAACAGCCAGTTCCTTCATTAATATTCATTATAATTATTAACTAAGCTGCTAGGTAATAATGAAATTAGCACATTTGCTATCAAAACATAACAGTAAGCTGTGGTATAATGCGATTCATTTCCACACAAGAGGGAATTACCTTCATAACTGAGCTATGGATCATTTGTTTGCCGGTGGAAATAAATTGTGATCCATCACTGCCCAAAATGAACTACATATTGTATATACACTAATACACTCATACACCTGGCTCTACACAGACACCAGAGATCTACTATACAAGATCAGAGAAATACCACCGCTCCGTTAGGTGTCTGCAGAAGTCTCCGTGCAGCTACTACTGCCGTTACTTGGCTGATGTCCTGGGCCAAGCTCAGCAACCTTCTGAGATGCCCACCAGCACATCAGCTGCCTGCTGGAACCCCAACTGCTAGAGGTCCTCTGCAGCAGGAAGAGGAAAAACACTGCATGCTTTCCATCCCTTCCATGGCAACACCCACCCAGTAACACGGTCAGATACACACCTCCTTGAGTTTGTTTGGAAATACAAAACCGCAGCGTTAAAGGCATACTTTACTGGTCTCCAGAAACCAATTAATTGCACAATTCTTCCCTTTTCTCCTGAAAAAAATGCATCTGATGCCACATATTTTGGCTTGGATCTATCCAAATACTTCATTTTGATACTTTTGAAATGTCTTGGTTTAATTGTGCTTTTTCGCCAAGACTTTTATTTTAATTAGCTTATCAGGGTATATTTAAATGAGTATATAAGCACTTTGCTTGAAAAAGCACCAAAACATTCAAATATTCTTCTCAGATGAAAAAATGCTGAGCTACAAAAGTTTATCAAAACCATTCAGTTCCATGGAAATATTTTGGCTTTAACTGAATATCTTTTTAATAAAAAAAAATACAACCAGCTTTATTATTTATTTATGCATGGTTTGAAACCATCGCGTAATACTCAGGATCAGTTCTCAAACCATCTGATTTTGAGTGCATCCTGAAAAAAAAGCTTCTCAACCCTTAAAAAAATGGAATTCATACACATCTCGCACTTGAAGAAGAGAACAGCAGAAAGGCATTGGGAGCATTGCTGCTTCCGGGATTAATGCTATATTCCCAGTCAAAAAGGAAAAGGGAAAGAGGATCAGAAGAGGTCATAAAGTGGAGCAGCGAGTAGGACGTGGCCATCGAAACTCCCTCTGCAGCTTGAGCTCCTCCTGCTCCCCGCGCAATCCCAGTGCTGCCGAGGGCTGCTCCTGCCACAGCCAGTGCTGCTGGCAGCGCAGAGCCTTTTCCGAAATACCATTCCCGATCTGTTTTAAAGCTGACACCAGCCACCTAAGAAATGACCGGAGTAATTTTTTTTTTTAAGATTTCAGTCATTGATGAAGAACCCTGGAAGAGTCGGCAGTTTCGGCGGGATCGTTCAGAGTTCAGCGGGGGCACAGTCGGAATACCAGGCGAGAGAAAGCCAACGGAGGAAGAGCAGCACGGAGACGATTTGACTGTGCCAGTGAACCTTACTCACAAAATTAATGAACAGAGGCAAGAGAAAACCAGCTCAGTGGATGAAGTCAATCAAAGACCTAATGCAAATGAAGGCATATAAAAGAGTTATATTAGTCTGTTAGAAAACTCCCACTCCGCGGGCCTTCCACTTACAGGAAGGCAGGCAAACATTTCACCCACAACATGAGCTATCTCTACACCGAGCCTGACTGATAATTCACATGTAACTGAAATTGTATTTGAGACTTCACTACTTGGCAGAGATGTTAGCATATTCCTCATCAGGCGGCAGAAATGGGAGGTAGGAGTGGCTGCCCTGTTTACAAGAGTGGCAAATGACAACGCTGGCTCTAAACGGGCATGGCAGTACTGATTACCCAGCACCTTGACAGGGACATTATTCCTGTTAGAAAGGTCAAAGGTTCTGTTTCATAGAGGCGGCACTGTCTATTATGGGAGAGAAATGTTATTTCCAAGTGGAGAGGTCAGCACTTCTCTCGCACATAGGCTGAAGTCGCTGGTACCTCGCACCGGAGTACGATCCTACTGCAAGACTGATTATTCTGCCCACTGGCAAGGTCAAGAATATTAATTTTGAACATGTTAATGTGATGTGATGTGCATGATTAATGCTTGTTTAGCTGGATTTTTTTGTATGTTGGTAAATCTGCAGTCTTTTCATGCCAGTAAGCGTAGTATTGTTCTTGGGAATCAGCGTGGATGGATGTGACATAGCATGCCAATCTAATGGGTGGTTAACATTAGGCACTAGGAACTTTGAAGTGTACTTGTGTTTGTTCCTCCATGAAAATACTGCAGCTGTCTGCCACAGAGAGCTCAGAAATAGGCCGGAGGAAGCTAGCCAGCTGCTCTAATCCAGCATCCTGGAATGGTATTACATTTGGAGCAACTTCAGAGAGCTCAAATCAGCTCTAAGTGTTAAGAGTTGAGAATTACATGGACAAGAATACACAGTGAAGAGACGATAACAAGAAATGAGTTTATATGTCATTAAAGTGTGGGCCATCTAAGTGCAGAACAAAGCAAGCCTACAGCAGACTTTTCCTCTTGCCACTGTATTCCGAACTTCCCTGGTTTTTTCTGTGGTTTAAAGAGGGTACAGGATTCAGGTCTCCTATTCACTTTAGACTTTACGCTACCGTATGAAAAGCATCATACAGGCCACCTACAAATGAAGAGAGAAAACATTCAATAATGGCTACTAATTCTGATAAGGGACACATTTCGTTTTTCTGAAACCAAATACTGTTTAGATGTTTGTTAAACAAGAGATTCCCATGCAAACCTCACATTAAATACACACCTGAAAAAAAAAGATGCTGTAATATTAAATGATGGCTTAGAAACAACTTAGCACTATTGGACAACATCACTCTACTGAGGTGTTCAAAAGCTTCAGTGAATGTTTATTCTTCACAGCAACCCCATGGAAGAAAAATTCTTATCCACAGTTTATAGCAGCAAACTTGGAAATCCAAAGAAGTTGAAAATTACTTGCCTAATGCCAGAGAAGACAAGTAAAGGAGCATGAAACTGCTGTAGGTTAATACATATAATTCAGCTATTTACATAAAACATGAGAAAATGGCTTAAGTTTGTGGTTCTGTTCCTATGCTTCTTCACAGTGTGTTTATGTGAGTACAATATATGTGTATAATTGAAAATAATTGCCAGTTCTCAGCTTAAACAATTATTAAGGATAAAATTCCCAGTGAAACACCCACAGGTGCGTGCACTGTGCACAACCCAGAATCTGTGGTTACAAATCTCCTGAGCCAATTAATGCTGACTCTGCAGACTGCCAGAAAACTTCTTTTCACAATGGGGAAAACAGGAAAGACCTTTGAAGTAAGGGGAACTATTGTCACAACTCTCCTCCAACGAGCTTTCTGCTCCCAGCACAGAGCAGGACTTCAGGTACACTGTGAACGCCTGTTCTACCAGAACCACGCTGGAGATGTAACGTGATGGATCATGCCTCTCTCCTCCAAAGCTGAGCTCTGCCTTGATTTCTGCCCGTGGCCTAAACTCCCTGAATTCAACCTGCTGAGCAGAGTTTTTCTACAATCTGCTCAGATTATCCACCCGTGAAACAGAACACCACTTCCTTCTACCATGGAGAACAGCAGATGATCCTCCTCTGTGGGTAGGGTTGTGTGAGGATTGGTCCAAGATCTGTCTTGCTTGACGAGTTCATCTGCCGCCTTCTACAAGAGGTTTTTGACAAGAAGGGATCCAAAGATTAAAAAAAACACCTTTAAGTGATACCCAAGGTCTAAGTAACTCCCATGTACAACGAACAAAACCATACAGAGATTCTTAAGGAGACTTCCTCACGCAAAACTTGCCTTCAGACATCATTATTGTACAGTTAGAAGTGAACGATCTTATGAGAAACTTCATGGGATTAACAGTTCAGAGACTACGCCTGGTCAGGAAAAACAGATTTTTATGGGGTTTGTCCTAAATTTGCAGTCCCACATACACAATACAACTGACTTCCAAAAGTACCACAGCTGCGGAGAAGCTGGGCAACAGTTTATAACCTGCTGCGGTGTGCCCACAGTTGATGACCAGAAGCAACACGGGATCACAGTAATCGAGTAGAAGGGCTGAGAAACATGTCCGCGAGGACGAAAGGACCTTGCTTGCTATTGTATTTTGTGCAATCAATCTCCTTTCCCCTTTGCACTCTGAGGGAGGAGAGATTTTAACAGACCCTGTGAGCATAAGCCTGGAATTTCAGGCTGCTCCTGATAAAAGAGGAAAAAGAGAAAAGCACCTTCCCGGCCTTCCCTGTCACCACACAACCAACTTTTCACAAGCACCATCAGAACTAGATCAACTAGGCAAATGGGTGACGGGGATTGTGAGCACCCACTGGGAATTGTCAACTGCTGCTTGGTTTGAGTCAGTTCAGGGTCTTGGCGTTCCCATTTCAACAACATTGACACAGTACCTTCCCCTTCCTCCTCTCCCCACCCCGCTATGCTCCTGGGGAAGGGATGCCTTTCCTCCAATTACACCAGAGTTACAAATGAACATCATGCAAAGGGGCACTAAGTCCCTTACTATCCATCAGGAGGTTAAGGGGCAGCAGAGCAGCCACCAAGAGGTAACACCACCAGGGATTCACGAGCCAGGCACAAACTGTTGAAGTACAGTCCAGAAGCAGCCCCACAGTCTGTGAACTCGCACATACACTTAACAAATAAAATTGGTATGTGCATTAGTAACAGAAAAAAACCCACCTACATTTGCTGTATAAATTATTCAGCACAAATAAATGTGATACACTCTAAGCAAGACAAAAGTGGTTTTCCGTTGGTTTCCAAGAGTTGCTTGGTGTGAACTACTACAGAGTTGTACTACTACATGGAGTTTCCCACTCCATGCAAACACGTACTACAGCGGAAATAAATGTTCATAAGCAGAGAAAACAGCTTCATGTTATGCTTTGACCCTAATTTTTATTTGTGGGGTAAATTGGGTTTTGGACTCTGTGGAATTTTTCTAAGCACAGAATTACCTTTTGTCATCCCCCCCTCTCCCTTCCCGTCGCTCCCCCCCCATAATCA